>CM067312.1:19180724-19753224 GCA_034231615.1 Meghimatium bilineatum
TGGATCACTTATACTCATGAGCAAGATGCATGGATCACTTGAACCGAATTATACGTTTCATTACGACTTTTTATCCTGCAAGATGATTGAAGAAAGAAATATCGCTTTGAACATTATTCCATATCAGAAATCAGTAGCTATGTTCATGTTGACAATAGAAGTAGAAATGATTACACGAGATTTCGAGATTAGTAAAACAGTAACTGAAATAATGGTTGTAATATGTCACTTCTCTCACGATGTGCCCAAGAGTGAGATCTCACACTGAGATTGTTGAAATCAAAATTGATTTCTTGAATAAATAGTCCATCTTCATTTGCTTTACATCATCATCAAGTGCCGTGCAGAATGGTGTTGGCGATCATATGTCTCCATGCATATCTATCTGTCATGTATGTTATCATCTCTGTTGGTGTCGTCAATTGAAGCCATTTAGTCAAACTGTCCAATATATTTTCTAGGGGTCTTCCCCTTAATCTTGAAAAATGAAAAACGTGGCAATTAAATTTACTAATCACTGAAAATACACGGAAAACACACATTCGTTTTGACCAACTATGGTGTTTGTGATCTCCGTATCGTGGTGGTTAAGCTGTTCGCCTTGTGCTGAGGAGTTTATGGCTTAGAATCCGGCTCGTGTCGTCGTATTTATACGGTGAATATTCTTTTTCGGGGATACCCGTGGATTATCGATTGAAACTACGGAGTTACGTATATTGTGAGTGGTACTCTCGACAGAAAGTGTGCCGCATCGTTGAGAGTGACGGATTACAGTGAAGTCAATCCTCTAACACTTTCAAACCTTTTTTTTTTACTTTGTGAAAAAAACGCAACATAACATAGCGAGTAAAGAACAGCAATGTCCACGATCAAATTAACTCTGTTATATGATCGCTAACAGTGCTGTTCTATACTCATCATGTTATTATGTGCTCTTGGTAAAGGTATGTTTGTCGATACGTCGATTTGTGTGTATTACCAGTGTGTTATCAGCGATTAGCAAACCTTCATTGCCCTGTTTATAATGTTCGCATGACAAAACTAATATATCAACACGGGTAATGAGAGATCTGTCAATAACATTTTAAAATACAAAGAGAAAATGTAAATGGATGAATAGAAACCAATACTCGTATATTCTTGTCGAATGTCAATAATTAATGATTATCCTAATTATATTCTACGCAGGAAATCAGACATCTATTGTTTGACTCTGAGTGAGGCTATACAACACTGTACAATCAACAAAGGTCACACGCTGTATAGTAAGTAACATTATCAAATTAAGTAACAGGATAGTCATACCTGACAAACATATTCTAATAGATTGTATATTACACGATGTAGTCTTTTCACAAACCATATTGATTGTACTATTGTATCACAGTCATTGTATCACATATTGTATCACATGTAAAACGAGCGAGACGTTTTTCGGTGGATCCTCAAGCGTTCTAGATCAGTGTTTCTCAACGTGGGACCCACACCCCATAGGAAAGTGGGAGGGGTTGATTTTTTTGGGTGGGGCAATATGATTGTTTAGGGGGACACTCAGGATGGAATAATACAATTTTGCAATATAAAAAAGTCTTTATATGTTACATTGTGGAGCACGAGAATTTTAGAAAGACTTAGGTGGGGGCATTGTAAAAAAAAAGTCTGGGAAACACTGTTCTAGATGGTTCATGATTTGTATTATATTTCGCATGTATTTACATTTCTAACAACAATTTACCCAAAAATCGTGTAAATACAAAAATGATGCACATATTTATAAGGTATATTTTTGTTATTTAATTTAACTTTATATTTTTTTTCTAAAATTAAATATTCAGTAGTGATACTACTTTACTACTTGGACATTAGATTCTAGAACAATACATAAGATTAACACCACTGAAATGAAATGTGTGAGACGTATGATTGGAGTTAGCTAGAGAGACAAAATCAGGAATGAAGCACTAAGGAAACAATTAGGAATCAAACCAACAATAGAATACATACAGAAACAACAAGTTAAATGGTACGGCCACATAACCAGTCAGAAAGAGCAAAGTATTATCCAAAAAACACCTAACAAACGATACGAAAACAGGAGACCTATTGGACGCCCTCGTAAAAGGTGGATAGATAGTGTATTAGAGACACTCGGAAATATAACAGCAGAGGAGGCAAATAGAAGGGCAAAAGACCGTACACTCACTCTCCCCTCAACACCGAAAGGTACATGAGGACAGAAAGAAGAAGAAGATACTACTTTATTTTATGTATGCATTAAGTTTTAGTCAAAATAAATTACTTTCCCTCCAAAAAACACATTATAGGCTTTTTTAAATTGAAATTATAAAAACTCACAGAGTTCGTGGTGGCTGGATTACCAGAACTGCGACCATCACTGTTTTTTAAAAGTTGTAAAGCTCTGATGTGAACTTCTTCTTCTTCTGCTTTCGTTCTCAAACTCCTGCAGATTAGCAGGATGTAGTCCGGAGAACAGAATGCGTTGTGTCATGGTTTACAGCATTGCTGTGATATATGCGCCTTTCAACCTGACACATCCGACTTCAGCATGGCTTTGGGTCACTGATCCTATATGGGATGGGACAGCCAACTTCATCCCATAACCTCCCATAAACAAGGGCACAACACCGTGTATCACAATTTTTCTGATTCATAATTCATAGATTCATAACTCATAAACATAATCATAACTCATAAACATAATCATAACTCACAAACATAATCATAACCAGATTCATAACTCATAAACATAATCATAACTCATAAACATATTCATAACTCATAAACATAATCATAAACATATTAATAACTCATAAACATAATCATAAACATATTCATAACTCATAAACATAATCATAAACATATTAATAACTCATAAACATAATCATAACTCATATACAGATTCATAACTCATAAACATAATCATAAACATATTAATAACTAATAAACATAATGATAACTCATAAACATAATCATAACTCATAAACAGATTCATAACTCATAAACATAATCATAACTCATAAACAGATTCATAACTCATAAACAGATTCATAACTCATAAACAGATTCATAACTCATAAACATAATCATAACTCATAAACAGATTCATAACTCATAAACAGATTCATAACTCATAAACATAATCATAACTCATAAACAGATTCATAACTGAATATATCTTTAATCTATGAGCTGAAAAATCTTCCGTTACAGTTATGTCGTATTAAACATCTCAAATAAAATAATAGAAAGAAGTAAATACGAAGTTATAATTCTTTACCATGACCGTGGAAGAGAAGGAAGAAAGACAGTTGAAATTTGGTACAATGATTTTCCTTCTGTTTGAATATATATATATAGCCACCAATTGAATATATTGAAACACCAAATATTGCAAAAATTGTCTGTCCCCATGTGAATGATTGTTGATCGTATTCACATTTACCGTTAAGCGTAGGATGGGAGCTTAAACTGTCGTTCCAAGGCCAGATGTGTCGCAGTGGTTGCATTTAGTCCATGTTTGTTCAAGGCTATCTTGATTTTTTCTATCAACCGTTTTCTTGGACTACCCTTGGCTTTACGTCCGGATATTATTTTCTTATATACTCTTATTGGTATTTGGTTTGGCTTCATTCTCATAAGGTGACCGAACCATTTTACTTGCTATCTTTCAATATGTTCAATACATGATATTATACCAACTCTTTTCCTAATTTCTTCACTTATTATTTTATCTAGTTTAGTAACCCCAGCTTTTCTCAGACACTTCATTTCACATATAACGAATTTCATAAACTGCGAGGCTGTTAAAGATCATGTTTGACATTGGTAGGAGAGTGTTGGTATAAAAATTGTAGATATTATCTGTTGTTTTATTTCCATCTTGATCTTTGAGTGACGAAGTAATGGTGAAAGCTGGTAACACTGTGTTTGCTTTCTGTCACCTTGTTTCTGTTTCTTTGTCTAGTCTTCCATTTTCAGAACAAATGACGCCTAGATTTTTTAATTATTTTGCTTGTTTCACTTTGGTGTTATATATAAAGAATGTCAGTTTTCAAATCGTAGGCTGTTTGCAGTATACGCTTTGATTTATGGGAGGTCGCGGTGCATGTTTTTCCCCACTATAATATAAATAATGTTATCATAGTCCTTGTCTCAATTTTTCCATTGTTTTGATAAATTGTTGGCATAGCAGATCTTGTCAATATGGTGCGTTGCGCCATTCGCTATATTGGGGGGGGGGAACCAGTTGAGGCGTGAAATTAATTTGGCGCACTCCTTATTTCATATTCATATTTCACAAATCTATTACAAATTTAATGAGTTATGTGTGTGCTAAATTTCAATGTCCACTTCCTATTACCTGCATGGTCAGAGTAAATCCATATCACAAGTCCCTTTTATGTGTGATTGATCTAATAGTTTTCCTTATTATTTCCTATCATTCAATGACTGACCCAGACTTCAACATTTTATACTCGCCTTTGCCTACTGGTTCTATAAATACATTTAGTACCGACAGCATTGACATGGCAAACACAGCCTAACTCAGAAACAGATGGCTATCTTCTCCTAGCGCTATAAATTATTATCAGCGGTTCAATAGTGTAGCAAGGATTTCCAAACAGTGTATCACAATGAGCCTCGAAATTACCTACCTTTTTAGTTTTTTAGTCGAAACGTCATCCGTCACTGCTTCTCGTTGTTAGGTTGTTTTATGATTTATTTTGTAACACCTATGCCTATTTTTGTTCATTTTGATATTTGCCCTGTGTTACCCCAGTCACCCATCTCCAAACAGTGTATCACAATGAATCTTGAGATATACCTCCCTTCAACGGTCAAATAGGTTTGACCGTCACCTCAACAATATATGGCTTCTGGACTAAATGTAAAACAACCTTCTAAAATGAAGGGATGAACGTCCAGTGTAGGATAACAACCCTAAAAAGGAAGTGGGTGGCTGGGGTAACACAGGGCAAATATCAAAATGAACAAAAATAGGCATAAGTGTTACAAAATGTCATAAAACAACCTAACAACGAGACACAGTGGCGGACGACGTTTCGACTAAAAAAAACCTTCATCAGGACAAATAATTCTAGGTGCCGAAAGTGTAACAAAGAATTGTAAACGATGTGACCTGTGTTTTAAGAGGAGACCATGAAGGCTGGGTATAGGATTAGCTATCAAAGTCTCTTTGTGGGCTCAAACTCATAGTTGCTAGCAGGCAATGCATTCAGAAGGATAAAATGTGTTGTCTCATAATTTACAGCTTGCCTGCAAAACATCTACGCCTTCCAGTCCGTAATATCCGACTTCAGCATTGCTTCACGCCCGTATGTTGCCAGGGCCCGAAAGGGGAGCAAAGAATAGCAACGCTGTTTACCTTCCACGCATGTCGTAAAAGGCGACTAAGGAGGTTATGGGATGGAGTTGGCTGCCCCATCCCATATAGGGTCAGTGACCCAAAGCCATGCTGAAATCGGATGTGTCAGGCCGCCAGGCGCAGATATCGCAGCAATGCTATAAACCATGACACAACATATTCCATTCTCCGGACTACATCCTGCTAATCTGCAGGAGTTTGAGAACGAACGCAAAAGAAGAAGAAGAAGCATTGCTTCCATATCACTTTTACAATCTTTGAAATTGGAAAGACAACTTCACCACCAAAATCTCCTTAATCGTTTCCTGCGACATATATTCTCTGCTGAAGTCTATCCTGTCAGGTTAAAAGGCACAGATGTTGCTGGAGTTTGTAAACAAACTAAGAATAAACTTGATAAATTAACACGGAGTGCTCTTCTTTTACGAAGAAGAACCAGTAGGAGTATACGTGATGACGGACAAATACCTGACTCTGATACTGTAGACAATTATGTAATGCACCTTAAGAAAAGACAAGTTTTTCATTTGATAAATATACAGACGACTGCAGTAAAACTGCAGTAAAAGTTGATTAAATAATAGTTTGATGTTTCTATATTTGGACTTCCACCAATTGTCATTGGTGATATTGTCAAATGTGTATACTTTGTGTCCAAACACAATGAAAATTATGAAAGTCTAATAATATCATTATTTTATATGATGATATCCTATGAGTCTGGATGTTATAATTTACCCGATGGACTGTATAATTTACTAGGGACTCGGAGTGACGCATGTGTTGCCGAGTAGCAAGCAATAGTAGCAATCTGATCTGCCATACGTGTTTGAAGAGGCGACTAAGAAGGTTGGGTATGAAGTTAGCCATCATTCTGTTGAAAGTCTTCATTCCTCGTGCATTCTCACACTCCAATTGCTTAGCAGGATTCAGCCCACACGAAGCGACGTTTCGACAACAAGACCTTTCTCACAATAGAGACAAACAATCACAATAGTAAACACAATAACATCTAGAAGACTACATAGATAAAAATTGTGCAATGGAAATTGATATATTTGGACATTTTTTTTAAAGTAGCAAACACATATGTGTACAATAGAAATATGTGAAGTTACTTGTCAAAAACATGTATCTACAAGGTAATCGAGGAAAATATATTGATTTATTAATTTTATTTTCAATTTTTTTTAAATTAAGAAAACAGTCATTCAACGGGTGATTAAACAGGAAGTAAACATTTCAAAAATATTTTGATCATATGATGAAGACTACAGGTTATGAAGAATAATCACGGGGTGAAAGATGCCAGAAGAGAGAACAAGAGGCAGACCAAGACTATGATAGACGCATGATATCGTAGACTTTCTGAATATAACACTGGAAGAGGGAGGCTCGACAGCTTGCACATAAGCGAGGGACTTACAGATTGTCAGTGAGTGAACCTTTTCGTAAAGTACACGTTACACAGAAGAATAAACTTTAAAATTATCCTGAAAACTTCTATTATGAAAAAGTAAAACACATATTGAGGTTGTTTTTTTTTTACATACAGGAAACTAAGTCCCTCCCCATGATAGCTCTGTGAGCAGATCTCGGGTCATCCTAGATAAGTAACACTATTTAACTTTTTTCCGTGATTCTCATTGGTCACTTTGTGTTGATAGTCAATGAAAATCGTACAAAAAGTTAAATAACGTCATTTTCGAAGGATGAATACCAATAAGACCACAGGATTGCATCATTTACTAGAGAGTCACCTAATTAATATAACCTTGATTCTTGATTCTTGATTAGAAACTGACCTCACATCACGTGGGGCATTCCCATAAGTGCTCCGCCCTCTGTTACAGCAACCATTCGACTCAATGGTGTTTCGAGTCTAATGCTGCCGAAACAGACGTCGACATCAGGGCACAACTCTAGCCCCTGCGACAGGTTTCTTTGTTGTTCTGCCCACCCACGCCGTGCCCATAACTAGTTCAAGCACAACATCTGCCTGTCACAACAACATGGTAACTGTTATCGAAGGTTACGACTACGGGATTGTATAGATGACGTGACATTAAGCTTCTATAAGAAGATAACCTCAATATAAAGGCATGTCATCTACTAAGGTTTTCTGTTGCATGGTTGGTTCGTCTCAATAACCTGTTAGTAATAAATTCTGCTCGTAAGTATTCTTAGGTGACTATTTTTAGGTGTGAGTCACGAACTGAAACTAATTTGTTAATAGTGAGAGTGGACAGATAAAAGACCTGTCAGCTAATTTGAAACCAGTATTTCACAATGACTCATTAGATTTGTTCCGTGATTTTCATGAGTCACTATGTTTATACTGTGTGTCGATAGTCAATTAAAAACGCAGGAAAAATAAGTCATTGTGAAAAGGTGTTTTCCAATTAGCCAATAGGTCCGATATATTAGAGGATCGTGGTATGTACCAAGTCTCTCTCCGGAATAGTATTACGTGCTGATCTCACGCAACTTTACTTACCTTTGTTTATATGATTTTTCTGTAATTTTAATTGCTTGATGACACACAGTCCACGCAAATCGACCAATGATTAGTCGCATCGGTCAAGTAGAGTGACGTTATGTGAGATCAGAACACTGAAATGTTATGAAGAAGATTTTGGTGAATATTGTCCGGGAGATCCTGGATATTTTTAGATGATGTCGTAGTTAGTTCTCTTGTGCTCTAGATGTCTGTAGGGGCAGTAGTTAGTTCTCTTGTGCTCTAGATGTATCTAGATGCAGTAGTTAGTTCTCTTGTGCTCTAGATGTATCTAAATGCAGTAGTTAGTTCTCTTGTGCTCTAGATGTATCTAGATGCAGTAGTTAGTTCTCTTGTGCTCTAGATGTCTGTATGTGCAGTAGTTAGTTCTCTTGTGCTCTAGACGTCTGTATGTGCAGTAGTTAGTTCTTTTGTGCTCTAGATGTCTGTATGTACAGTAGTTAGTTCTCTTGTTCCCTAGATGTATCTAGATGCAGTAGTTAGTTCTCTTGTGCTCTAGATGTATCTAAATGCAGTAGTTAGTTCTCTTGTGCTCTAGACGTCTGTATGTGCAGTAGTTAGTTCTTTTGTGCTCTAGATGTCTGTATGTACAGTAGTTAGTTCTCTTGTTCCCTAGATGTATCTAGATGCAGTAGTTAATTCTCTTGTGCTCTAGATGTATCTAAATGCAGTAGTTAGTTCTCTTGTGCTCTAGATGTCTGTATGTGCAGTAGTTAGTTCTCTTGTGCTCTAGATGTCTGTATGTGCAGTAGTTAGTTCTCTTGTGCTCTAGATGTCTGTATGTGCAGTAGTTAGTACTCTTGTGCTCTAGATGTCTGTAGGGGCAGTAGTTAGTTCTCGTGTCCTCTAGATGTCCGTAGGTGCAGTAGTTAGTTCTCTTGTGCTCTAGATGTCTGTGATTAATTACTCTGAGATCATTTTACCTTAACGGTGACCTCCCTTATTTGAAATGATCATTTGCTCTCCTGTAAACAAGCTTGCAAAATGAACTTCAATCAATGGTTGTAATGGCTACACCTCCACTGAAAAAAGGATTTACTTCCTAGGGGCTGCCCAATGTTTGACACCCCCCTCCTCTTCCTAATCAGTAAGTGTCAAGAATTACGGCACGCCTTCTGCTTAATTAAATTCAAATAAATTACCTTACCCCCCCCCCCCCACACACACAATTGTTTAGCTCAAAAAAAACATGTTCTGTTCACATTTAAGAAAAAAAAATATGCTAATCCAAACAAATTAAAACATGTCTACCACCCCCCCTTCTCTTCCTTATCAACAATTGTTAAACTTTCACAACCCCCCCCCCCCATCCCCTTTTCCTAATTGTTGCAGCAGATATGAACATCTTTTCTACCAATCAACACAATGCTGATGTGGCTGTCAAGCCGGTACAATCAGTCAATCAATCAGCCACACTTCCACAAGATTAATTGCCAAAAGTAACAACGAAGGTTATTTCATATGTTCTTTCATAGAAACATTAGTAATCATGTAACGTTTCTGAACATTTCTTGACTTATTCATTGACAATATAGGACTTGTGGGCTATTTATATTGTGAATCATCCTTCTTTTCCAGTGAGTTTCATTGGTTGTCCACATAATAATCACCAAGTAACCAATACCAATAAAAATCATGGAAAAAAGTATAATGTGTCACTTTAGAAGGATGATTCTTGATGAACCAGCAGGATTGTATAATTGACGACAAAAACAGTGGTGGAAAAATATTGAAAAAATAGCACAGTATTCTCTGTTCTGTTTCGGAGCGATACAGGACGCATCTCGCGCGGCGAAGGCGTGACCCTAAGAAATATAAGACCGTGAACTTCGGCGTTATAAGTCATACTGGTTAAGAGGAGATCAAAGCTTCTTGATGGCCCAATTGATTTCCCGTGATTTCCTTGGTCACCATGATTGAATTTTGTGTGACAGCAAATAACAATCAAGGAAATAATCAACTGAGTCATTTTAAGACTTTATTTCCTCTTAACCAGCAGTTCTTTTATTTCTGAAGTATCAGGTGCAAATCCTACGCAGGCAACTGTAAATACTGAAAGTTCATAAAACAATGGCAACCTACTGAAGTCTATATATTGCCTATTAAAACTGTAAAAATAGATGCCATAAACTTGTATGCTAATCAATTCCTTGGCGCGTTGGAAAGGGAGGCACGTGCGACCGCATTTCCCGGCGTATCAAATAACAGGTTGCAGTTATGTCCCTATTGCATAGCACAGGTTGTTCTTGTTTGTTTTCCTTTAAATAGTGTTTATGTCGTTGTGTGTGTGTGGGAATTAATACAATTGTATTCTTTCTTCTACATCTAGTTCTGTAGTAGCTAGTTTTATAGCGGCGTCTGTAATTGCACAGTATCAGCTGTAGTCGTGTAGCAGCAGCGGGAGTATTAGTAGTAGTAGTAATAGTAGCATTAGCAGCAACAGTAGTAGTAGGCTTACTAGTAGTAGCGGTAGCAGTAGTAGTAGTAGCGGTAGCAGCAGTAGTAGCAGTAGTAGCAGTAGTAGTAGTAGTAGTAGCAGCAGCAGCAGCAGTAGTAATGGTAGCATCATTAATAGTAGTAGTAGTAGTAGTAGTAGTAGTAGTAGTAGTAGTAGCATCATTAATAGTAGTAGTAGTAGCAGCAGTAGTAGTAGTAGAAGTAGTAGTAGTAGTAGTAGTAGTAGTAGTAGCAGCAGCAGCAGTAGTAATGGTAGCATCATTAATAGTAGTAGTAGCAGTAGTAGTAGTAGTAGTAGTAGTAGTAGTAGTAGTTGTAGTTGTAGTTATAGTACTTTAATTGTAGTAGCAGTAGTAGTAGAAGTAGTAGTAGTAGTAGTAGCAGTAGTAGTAGTAGTAGTAGTAGTAGCAGCAGCAGCAGTAGTAATGGTAGCATCATTAATAGTAGTAGTAGTAGTAGCAGTAGTAGTAGTAGTAGTAGTAGAAGTAGTAGTAGTTGTAGTTATAGTACTTTAATTGTAGTAACAATAGTAGTGATAGTAGTAGTATTGTAATTGTATTAGTAGTAGTAGTATTAGTAACCAATAAGGTACTTACACAGAACACAGTGTAGAGAGTTATAAAATAGACTATCACACTATAAAATTCCGTTCACTCTAAGAATGAAGTGGGTTAGCGCTTCTGATTGGTTGTTGGACACAGAATGCATTAATCGATTGTTAAGTGCCGAATAATATTGTTCCTACATTTCACTACTAAATCTTTTTTTTTATTTTATTTTTAAATATTGTTTTTAATTGCTTTTAAATATTTTCAATAATATTGTTTTTACATGTCAAAAGTTGTTTAAAAATCACCTGTTGTTGCGGAGTAATGTGGGGGTATGTTTTGGCCAACTTCATTCTTAAAGTGAACAGAGTATAACGAACACGAAAAATATATTTGTCAAATATCTAGTCTTTTCGTGATGCGCACTGCTTACAACATTGTATCCTGCTGTTTTCGCGGAGCGCACTGCTTACAACAGTGTATTCTGCTGTTTTTACTGTTGATAGTGTTTGTGATATTGGTGCATGGTATTATATATGTAGAGGAAGTATAGATATGGTTTTATAAACGAATGTTGATAAAGCCATGAACTGATAAGAACGCTAGTAGATTCTAGTTTGAAACCCGTGTAACCCTTTTTATTTTAAGATTAATTAATCTAAATATTTTATCAATAATTAATCAATAATTAATTTATATATTCATTTTTTAGGGCTAGGGGTTAGTTATGGTTTACTAACTCTATATAAATTTATAACTAAACTAATTAATCATAAACATAAACTGATAAACATAGCCAAGGGAAATAATCAAATAGGGGGACACGGGTTCCAAACAAGAACCAAAAAAGTATAATGAAGATATCTTTAAAGAGATGTATTCTTCTTCTTCTGCCTCTTTCTCAAACTCCTGCAGGTAAATAGAATATACTCCGGAGAACGGAATACGTTCTGTCATTGTTTACAGTTTGTTTGTCATATCTACACCTTTCGGCCTGATACATCCAACTTTAGTATGGCTATTGGGTCAGACACTCTATGGGATGGGACAGCCAACCTCCACCATAAACTTTCTTATTCCTCTCCTACGACATGCATTGCAAGGATATTTCTCTCAATAAAAATGAACAGAAATAGGTGTGTATGTTACCAAGTTTGTTTTATTGACTTATTTTGGTAACAAGTATACCAATTTTTGCTCATTTTGATGTTTGCTTTGTATTTCCCCAGCAGCCGCCCATTTCCAGTTTCGGGTTTGTTACCCCACACCGAAACTTTTATCTCTATTTCTCTCAAACGGTTTTAATGCTGAAAATACATTAACGAGCATAAGGTACACAATCCTGTGTGCTGTTGAGTCAGCGTTCTTTGTAACCATTGATATTAGCACTTGTTCCGACAACGCTGGAAGACAAATTGTTATCCAGTTTTCCCATGCTATGGCTTACTCGTTTGTATAACGTTGAGTCTGATTTTCGGAGTCTGGGAAATGACGTCAGATTGTTAGTAAACAGATTGCCGCACTGTCAGCTGCGAACAACTAGTAATGTGACAGGGTTGCCAAACAGTTGAAATTGAGTACAGTTTATTAATTAATTAACATTTAGGTTTTAGATATAAGAATAGGGAGAACATCATGCAAGGAGAATAAAACAAACAAAGAGGTTCTAAAACACTTAATATGAAGAAAGAATTACTAAGAGAAATAAAGATCACGAAAATAAAATATTTTGGACACATTAAAAAGCATGACACCTAATTGAAGACCTTACTAGAGGGTAAAGTCAAAGGGAAACGAGCAAGAGGTAGGCAGAGATACAAGTGGGAGAGTAACTACAAAATGGACATGTTAAGTCTAGCTTAGTGCACCACCAAGACAAGAGATAGAGGATGTTGGAGATATGTTGCAGCCAACCTTTGTTGCGGAGACGGCACTTAATGATGATGATAAGGTATTAGATATGTTGATTATCCTCCTGGCACACCGGACACGTCCGTAGGTGCTCAGATCTCCGCTTCAGTAAATCTTTCAGGGTATAACGGCTGATGGTTCTGGTTCTATGTTGGTTCACTGATCTTTTTGAAATCTTTGTTATATGTTCTCTACGGGCCAAACCCTTCATCACTCCCAATTCGCGCGTTCTCGATATTGACTCATGCTCATTCATCTCAAAATTCTCAGATCTTGCGGACTGACAAAGATAAATGAGTATGTTTGCTCAGTAAATAGGCTGACCATCTGTAATTTGCTGGCCCTTTAATTAACATTTAATATATTTTCATATTGATCCATGTGATAAGAATTACCGGAACATAGTTTACTGCAAGTAATATTTTAAAATGGCCAAATGTAACAGATTTACCCATGAAATAGCAATATTCTGTGTTATATTTGGTAAAGAAATAATCTTATTCTGGCAACTTTTCTGTGAGGTGTGCCATCATTAAATTAATAAACCATTGCAATTGGGGGAGAGTGGGGGGAACCGACAAAATCTACCAACTTTTGCTGTTTTCAGCGACGCTGATGAGAGTTAAAAGATCGTAAGACGCCACTTCTTTCATGTTGTCAGCCCATGATTTTCTTTGTCTTTCTCTGTTCCTTTCCCATTTGACTGTTCTTATCAAGATTGTTTTAACAGAGTATCGTGTGGTCTTATACTTCTAAACCAAAATTTCTAAGCAAAATTTCATAGTTTAAATTTAAGAATATACCGCCGAAGACTTATGTGTTGGGACATTGGCGCAAATAAAACTGCGACACAGCGCATCTCCTTTTTCTGGACTACATCCTGCTGGAAATCTAGTTGGACCCTTGTCCTGCTACAAGAGAGATGTAGTTGGAGTTTGAAAATGAACGCTGAAGAAGAAGGAATATAAGAATATGTATATTGTAGTGTGTTCCTTCATTCATTTTAATATTGGGGTATGTATTTCGCAGTGTAGAGTAAGTTAGATTCTAATGTACTTACCAGCCATACCGATACAGCAGAAAGACTGATCAAGCTACCGATTACTATTAGCGATAACATCCTTGTGTTAATGACGGTATCCTCTGTGTCGTAGCGACTTGCAAATCAGGTAGTTCTCAATTTCTGAAAAATATATAGCAAAAACATGTATTACTTTAAGATGTGGATAAACAGAAGGTAAGGTTAATTTTCGTGGATGGAATACCTAAGAGATCAAGTGAAGGAATTGTGTGGTTAAATTAGAAATATTCATATTTGTTTGTTCTAATGTTCAGTGGCGTAGCGTGGGTCAATGGTGCCGGGGCGGAATAATAATTTTCCGCCCTTGTGACATTAAAAAAAATATGTTAGTGATTGTGAAAGACTAGAAGAAAATAAATGTGCCACCCTCCCGATGATGCCGCACAGGGCGGTCCGAACCTCCACCCCACCCCCTCGCTTCGCCACTGCTAATGTTCCATACACAGAATTGACGAGTGCTAAAGCTATTATTTTCAATGTGTATTTTGTTCAGAGTTTTCATACCTAGAGGAATCCAACTTTCAGCGTTATGCACTGCTTTGAGAAGCCTCCTTCTCTTAGGTAGGTCTAACATGAATGTGGAAAACATGTTTTATAATTGTATATCTATATACCCAATTACATTAAATCGTCTGCACATTAATATTGAACTGTTCTGATCACACAACACATTTGATTGAATGGATTCATTTATCTGTATGAATACGACAATCAATATAAGGTAACTGCGTGAAACGTAACAACAATTGTACTTAGGTAAAACATAGGTTTTTTTTATGTTTCACTCTTGTTTTGTGTATTCTAATTTGTATGTTTTCTTTTGTGCACATTATTATGCACTAGTTTTTAGTTATAGTCCGTTGTGTCTGAATGAAACTATTATTAAAAAGCCTGTGTTTTACGTAAGTACAATTTATCTTTATCATCAAGTGCCGTTTCTGTAACGAAGGTTGGCTGCAATAACCTCCAGCATACATCTTCTGTCTCTTGTCTTGGTAGTGCACTCTGCTAGAATGTATTATGTGAATCTTGTAATTGTTCTCTGCCATGTGTATCTCTGCCAACGTCTAGCTCGCATCCCTTCAACTTTACCTTCAAGTAAAGTCTTCAACAATTTCTCATATCTTTTAATGTGTCAACAATGTTTCATTTGTATTTTCCCCAATAGTTCTTTTCGATACACATTGTTGTCAGAACTTTTTTTTGTGTTTTATTCTTTCTCATTAATTTCTGCCTATTCTTCTATATATCAACATCTGAAAAGCATCACGTGTGTCTTCCATATTTGTTTATTATCCATGTCAATGAGCCATACATTAATGTACAGTAAATGTTGTAAACGAAATATTGTCATTGTTAGTTAGTGAATTGTTTAGATGCTAGGTCACCTATGGAATCTATACGTCAAAAGATTTATTATACGTGTATAATGTCATACAGGAATTAAATAATCACTATCTCTGCGAAAATCACACAAAATGTGTGGGCTGAGACAATACAGTCTAGACAAACGATACAAATACAGATAATATAAAATGTTATTAATAATGTTGATAGTAAATAGAATTGTTACTAAATAAAGCTGATGATAAACATAATTGTTACTAAATAAAGCTGATGATAAACATAATTGTTACTAAATAAAACTGATGATAAACATAATGTAATTAAATATAACTTGTTTTTGCATGTCTCACCGAACTACAAAAGTAATGAAATTTAGAATAATGTAAAGCTATAGAAAAATATCATATCCTCAATACCAAATACAGTTTTAAATAGAGTTTTACAATACAAACATGCGCGTAGAGTAAATTAAAGCAAACACGATTTAAGCAAGGACCATTCTTGTACAGACTGTATCACAATGTTGAACTTTATCACAACACAATCGGTGGAATGGAACCAAATTTCAAGCACAGTTTGAAATTAGAAAATATTTATAGAAACTCAGTTTATAAAAACTAGACCAAATAATTAGGCCTATTTCATATTCTACATTTAGGTATGCTTTGTGTTCTGAGTTCACATTACAAAAATTAATCAGAGAGACACCGATCAGACAGACACCGATCTCATGAATTTTTTATGAGTGCTAAATTTCAGCGCCATCAATTTTCTGCTATGCAATTATATATTTTTGTATAAATAAGGAGCTTTTTGTCGAAACGTTCTTTTCGTAATTTATTATAGATTTGCGCTCTAAAACTACATTACTTCCTGTTATAATATTTCGTATAGTTTTGTTGAAAATTGTAAATAAATATATTATATCTATATTTTAAAAATACACCTTGCTACAGCAGTAGATTGAAGATTTACCTGCTTGCTAATAACAGTCAAAGTAATAATTATCCAGTGACAAAAGAACTTAATCTCCGTTTTCTATGATGTTTTTGTTTCTAAAGGAGATGTCAACAATACAGTTAGACTAAACACGTTCGCTTTCATAACAAGTAACAAGTAACAGTTTCATCATACGAGATTCTATACACTTCAACATTAGTGGGAGAGCCCCCCACTGACTTGTGTACAAATGAGACATCACATATTGCATTTCAAATACTTGTAGGCGTGTAGAACATTCTGTTAAAATATATCTATTTTGGTGCAATACAAATAGTTAAAATACGTGTTCTTATTTACGTTTTATAACGATGCAATTGCTTTCATGGTCTATTTCCAATTTGTATAGGTACATCTGTTGTAGCTTTATTTATTGTGTCGTTCCCCCATCACTACCATGTTTGTATGTTATGTGAAGATAGTATTTAAGTAATTGAGTTGTGAATCAGCGCCATAGAACGGGTTTTTACCCACAGGTGCTCATCGGTCTGTCAAAAATATGGTTGCCAGATTTATTTTCAATAAAAAAGGCCAAACTGCATCAGAAAAAGGCTAAAAGAAGCCAAATGGCACCAGGTGGAGGTCAAAATAAGGCCACACTAATGGTCTCACTATACTTCAGCAGGATAGAGGTTCTTAATGCTTGATCTTTGCCTCGTCTGTGTCTGTATCGTCGTTGCAACAGACGCCCACAAAGTCAATATTTAGTCTGTAAATATGTCAAGAGTAATTTTATAATTTCTAACAAAGACGCCGAAATATCGGAATTTCATTTTAGCGTATAGATATAAAGATTGCAAAGTTGCTTTTGTATTACTAATTACAAATTTTGAAAAAAAAGACCAACAAGATAAACCATTGTTCATGAATCCAAACACACTTGTATATGGCCAAATATATCGAATAAAGCAATTAAAAAGCCAATTTGGTAACCCTGGCTCAACTGCCTGTTAGAAATAAAGATCTTCCCGTATAGTCCTACATCCAGTATCAAAACAGCATCCCTTCTTTTCATGTCCGGGCTCCAGTATATACCTCTCAACGGAAAATAAACAAGACTTCATTCGTGATGTTTTTTATTATTGACGTAGTTTTTGTTGGTCACTATTTATATACTTGGAGTCGCATACCAAAAAAATATGAAGATTGACCAACGAAATACACGGACATTATTAAAAAACAGCCTTTCATGTCATGTTTACTTTCTGTTGAGAGGTCTTATAATATAGTCGATGGTCAACCTTATCTTGACTGATGTGATAAATATTTGGTCACTTTCCGTATAATTTAAGAAAAGTACGGGAAAAGCTGCATCGATTGAGATAATTGACACTGCGATCTGTGAGCAAGACTGCTGTGTGTAAATTTTGGTCAGAAACCGTTGTCATCTAGATATATAAGGTCATGCTACGGCTTTACAAATAAGAGGCGGTTGTCAGGAAAAGTTACCATTATATGTGGTATATGTGTAATGTCGTGTATAGCTGGAAAACGTATGGGCTTCTTGTATACCAAACCCATTTCATGAATAGCCATGCATGCTTATCTCAATTTTTCCGTGTTTTTCATTGGTTGTTGGTATAAAAAAAAGTAAAGTAACCAATAGCATGTATTAATGCTGTAGGGGTGTGAGATGCTAGCGATCTCACATTTCAGAGACTCTACAAATGAGGGCGGTAGCCATCTTCTCTCCCTCGCAGTCTTTATTCCCGGATTAATCCGGTACCCATTTAAGGCTGGGTCGACCCGGAAGCCGTTGCGATCTGAAAAACATTTCCGCCTCAACTGGGGAATGAACCCAATAAAATACACGCAAAGCGGCTAATAATCGCATCAGACTAGATGGTTGACACTGAGGGAGATCAAGGCCCAATTTTCGTATGGACAAAGCATGTTGTTTACTCTAAGGTAAACCCTAGTTATTTTTTATAAGAACCGTTTCTATTTTTAACACCGTAATATACAGACCTCGTCTATTGGGGGGGGGGGGGGGAAGTACCGAGTTAGATTCCCGTCACAGGCAATTGTGCATTTGGACCGTTCAGAAAGCAATGGCAATATATATAACTGTCAGAAACCCTCTGACTCGTTTCGACTTCAGCCGTGACTGCCGCTATTAGAAGATCCGCGACCAGAACTAAATAAGCCTTCATACGTCATGATTTTTATTCTTGCCGTTTTTCACCAAATTTGAACGTATATTAAATTTTACGTTTTTTCTTAAATTGATTAAAAATATTAAAAGTCAACACCAACAATCAATGTTGTTTTCGGTAGAGTTGTTCGTAATTTCTATACGCTGTATAAAATCTAGAAACTTCTATACGCTGTCCAAAACCTAGAAACTTCTATACGCTGTCCAAAACCTAATAACTTCTATATGCTGTCCAAAACCTAGAAACTTCTATACGCTGTCCAAAACCTAGAAACATAATTCAAGTTAATCTCATTATTACAGTTATTAAAATTACAACGTTCTTCTTCTTCTTCTTTCGTTCACTTGAAACATGTCTATATCTGTAATTCTGTCTCCTTAATAAAACTCACTGTCTTTTGTAGTTCATACAGTGTCCCATAGAGTTTTGATTCCAGTGTTGTTTCCTCTGGCCAATATGTCTGCCTCAGCGTTTCATGCTCAGAACACTCTTGAAGTATATGTTTGGCACTCTGTGCTGCCTGTCCACATGTACACATGGCCGTGTTGCCAATTTTGAACAATACAACGTTCTAAAACTTCCACTCTTCAAATTCCAACTCTCTTTTCATTATTTTACTTATAATCATAATTTTAAACTTTGACCATTTTCTGATCATAATTGATCTGAATTTGACATAAACAGTTGAAACCATCTGGTATTCTTCGACTGACATTGTGGTAATTCAAGCCAGCGTTTCATGAGCGGCTTTAACAACTAAATATAAGTTAAACTTACCCGAGTCCGTATTGCATACAAAATTCGCCGCTAAATACGCAGGTTTTGAGAAGTGCAGATGTAGAAGTGAGTTTGCCGCTAAATTACAGCGTATATTTGAACAATGATTGCATAGTTACTGCCAAATTTGGGTAGGGTGAAGGAACAAGGGAGGGACATACCTTCCGTTTTGCACTCACTGGCGCGAGTTTTTATTTGCACATAGAATTTTGTAACAGGAAGTGGTTACAAAGAAATCACAACAAATGTAAATGTAGTACATATGCGGCGCTTATTCAAAAATGTGCTACAAATATTACAAAATATTGCAATATCTTTATATATTTTTCCTGGCCTGAAGCTTCAATTGTGCCTCAGAAGCTGTATAATTATCATTAGTTGTTGCTATTTTCTAAAAGAAATATCTGTGTCATATCTAAACCAGTGGCAGCAGCCTTAGCTTATGGTTAATACACTGCCTTATTAGTTGGATGGTAAAAGTTTCGATTTTCATTTCACATAGAAATATTTTCGTGTAAGTATTTTTGGATTATCAACGACTTCTACGTTTACCAAGCCTTGGGAAATGGGTACCATTTTCTCTGGCAAAGCAAAATGAGTTGGCTTGATACTTACGACAGGCAAGGTTAATGGCAGTCTTGGTCCTACCAAAATGAGTAAAAAATGGTGTTTGATTGATGAAACAATGACAAACTTTCATAAGGTATAATTATCCTTAACATAGTATGTATAGAGTCAGACAGAGGAATAGCATACCTTAAAAGTAATCAATTGAAAGCTGATAACTCGGGGTGCAAAGGGAACACATTGTTCTTGGCGGACCCAGAGACAGACGTGAAGGACAAACCGTCTCGGCATAGAGTCAGTACACATTCACTGTCTGGCGACAGATAGGAAGGCTGTCACAGGCTAGGATAGCCCACCCGAATTGTCAAGGCATGCCGAAATCGGATGTGCTAGGCCTACAAGGCGCATAACGATGGCACAACGTAATCACGCTCCCGGCGGAAATCGCACGGATATCCGTGCTGGTTACAATGGAGCGAACGCAAAACAAACAGCAGATAACTCGGGAGATGATGACGTCATTGTGTTCACAGATGGCTCTATTCGTCGTGGTAAGAAATATGGCTATGGTTTTATAGCTAGTGAATATGGTAATGCAGACCATCTATCAATGCAGACCCGAATTCGGGTGCTGAGATGTTATATCGAACCAATTCTTTTTTATGGATGTGAAGCATGGACTATAAACAAGAAAATTCAAAGTGAATTGGAGGCTACAGAAATGTGGTTTCTGAGAAGAATGAGGAAAATACCATGGACAGTCAAGAAAACTAATGCAGAGGTTCTCATTGATGCTGGCGTAAAATGATCAATTATATCAAACATTAGAGGCAGACAGTCAAAGTTTCTAGGGCATGTGCTGAGAAGAACACAGCTTGAACACTTAATAACCACTGGAAAGATCAAAGGGAGAAGAGAGAAGCTCACCAACCGAACTTATTGACAACACAAGAGACAGAGAGTCGTGGAGAAACATGATCGACTACGCCAGTCGGCATGGCACTTGATTGATTGATTGAATATGGTAAAATTATTGCCATGCACAATGGGGCATATAGGATAACTACTTCCGGTATGATATGAGGATGGAGACCGAGGCGGTTACAACAGCTTTCTGAGACTTATTTTGCTAATTAGTTATAGTATCTCATTCTCAGTCCATGCGTCAAAAGATTCAAAACAGTCAGGATTGGTATGAGTGGGTGGTCTATGTGGCATATTCCAGCCTTCTGTGTGTCACATATATTAACTTCCCAGGTCATGTTGACATTCACGGAAATGAGAGAGCAGATAGACATGTGTCGAATGTAACTATAATCGGAACTGGTTTGAAATTAGTGCCTACCTATTTGATGACTTCCCTTGGTTATTTTTATCATTTATTAATTTAAATATACATATATTTAGGGTTAGGGTTAGGATTAGTTATGTAAAACATAACTAACCCTAACCATAAAAAATAAATATTTAAATTAATTATTGATATAATATTTAGAATAATTAACCATAAAAATCAAGAACCCTATAGTCAGTGAATTGAGAATGTAACTATAGTCAGTGAATTGAGATTGTACTATAGTCAGTGAATTGAGATTGTAACTATAGTCAGTGAATTGAGATTGTAACTATAGTCAGTGAATTGAGATTGTAACTATAGTCAGTGAATTGAGATTGTAACTATAGTCAGTGAATTGAGAATGTGATTATAGTCAGTGAATTGAGAATGGTAAAGCGAGACATTTTACAATTGCTTTGCAAGCGCGTTGAATGCAGACACTACTATAGATGATGTATCTAGGATACTATATACGATTTGGAGAATATGATCTTCAGTTTGGTCCAAGAAGAACTGGACATCTGAGTTGCAGAATGAAGAATGTGTTCAACTAGTGAGCCACGTGAACCATCATTAAGAATACACTTCGATATTTTCCTGTGGAAACTGAGCACCTATAGCTATGCCGGAAGTACAGTGACGTAGCCACGTATTTTTAGTAATCTCTGGGTATGAAAACTGACGGCCAACCATCTTATTGCTTTCAATGGTGTGAATGCGACATACTACCGAAACTCGGAGATACAAAGTGTTGTAGTGGCAACCATGGCACAAGGAAATGAAGGCAAGACAGCTAAAGGTAAACATCTGCTTTCCATCTTATTTGACCTATCGATAAAAAACACGTTCTCGCCCTATTCAATTGCGCGTCACTATGAGAAGATATTTTTTCCATTGAATTCAAAGGTTTATCAACGTACCAGCAGAAGTAAGCCAGTAATTGAATGGTTTATCCGTGTACAAGCACGCCAGTTACTGAATGGTTTATCGGCGTACTGGCAGAAGTAAACCAGTAATTGAATGGTTTATCGGCGTACTGGCAGAAGTAAGCCAGTAACTGAGTGGTTTATCGGCGTACTGGCAGAAGTAAGCCAGTAATTGAATGGTTTATCGGCGTACTGGAAGAAGTAAGCCAGTAATTGAATGGTTTATCGTCGTACTGACAGAAGTAATCCAGTAACTGAATGGTTTATCGGCGTACTGGCAAAAGTGTCCAAATACTTGTTAGTATGGCGATGTGTTGTTTCGGTAACTATGACCATAGTGTCCAGTGTAATTACTGCAGATGCATTTACAATCTTATCTATGGGATCTAAATAAATGTATTTTGTTTTCTGTAATATACGGTATCGTTTAGGGTAACCAACATATACAAATCTACAGATATTAAACGGGACGCAGCGCAAGTCATAAAAACAGGAGATTGTTACTAAAACTAGTCGGGGTGTAACGCTGTGAACAAATTCGCACAGAAAACAAACATTTGATGTCTATAGAGTCGCTGTGCACTGATATAATACACATATAAATTCTTAAATACAATTCATATGGCGTAATGTCACCACCAATGAAAATGAATGCACAATGACTTTGTACACACTCGATACTTCTCTAGGACAGCTTGGGCGCTGAACTGATGCAGCATCGCTTATCTTGGTATTTCGGACGTTTCTGTGCTTTTCATTGGCTAGCGACACTATGTATACGCACGGTCTCAAAGGGGGACGATAGACAAAAAGAAGGGTGACAACCATTAATCTAGGGAAGTGAATGGATGAGTTGTAACGAAGTTTACAGTTAACTACAATACTAGCAAATTTGAACCAAATACATCGACATTGTTTGGGTCACTTTGCTCTTTGTGCATTTCTCAACCTCAACCATTCTTAATCGTCTCTTATGATAAGCATTATTTATCGCAATGTTGAATATTTTCTTCCCTTTCTGAGCCTGTAAACATCAGTGTGTATTATCTCTCAATACATCAAAACATCTTTCCTGGTTATTTTAAATACATATTTTTGTTATATTAAAAGTAATATATTTGACGAAGCTGTACAACTTATCTACACTAAGATATTAAACCAGAACTGGATGTTAAACTTATCTACACTAAGATATTAAACCAGAACTGGATGTTAAACTTATCTATACTAAGATATTAAACCAGAACTGGATGTTAAACTTATCTACACTAAGATATTAAACCATAACTGGATGTTAAACTTATCTACACTAAGGTATTAAACCATAACTGGATGTTAAACTTATCTACACTAAGGTATTAAACCAGAACTGGATGTTAAACTTATCTATACTAAGATATTAAACCAGAACTGGATGTTAAACTTATCTATACTAAGATATTACACCAGAACTGCATTATTTTCTGAGGTCATTTGACTGGATTAAACTTTTTCCGTGTGATGTGGGGATCACAAAAACTGTTAGTTTTAATTCTTTGAATCTTTAAGTAATGTTTTTTTTAGCTCTTGGACGAGAGCATATAAAACATTTAGATCAACCTGAAGGGTCAGAAAATTGCATGGAGGGCCGAATTTAACCAGCGAGTCGTATTTGTCCCACAACTTTACACAATAATAGTTCATTAATTCATTAATATGTGAACAAATTGTTGGTATATATATGTATTACTGAACAACAACAGGCATGCCTATTATTGAAATCTATGCGCTTATGTCTAGTCACCTTCTAAACATATCTTGAAGAGGTTTAGTCATGCTGTTCAAAACACTGACTCGCTCAACATTCTAATGTTACGCAATAAATGTGTGTTAAACGTCATCAGAGACCATTAGAACACACTTACGGGTGTAGTCACGTTATTGTTTCTGTGCGTCAGCACTATTACAGATATCACAGTATTGCAATGAATCTCAGTATATGTTATTGCTATGAATACCATCCTCAAATAGTGCAGTAAATCACAGCAAGAAGCATTGCAGTGAAGCACACTTCACTGTGACATAAAAATGACAAGAAATTGATTTTTTGCAAAAAGAAAATTTATCACACATCAGCATGAAAACAGTCTATATCACAAATGTAAAACTAAGATAAAACATAAATTAAGAAAAATTGACGCAAACACATTCAACACCAGACACTTACCAATATGTTCAGTAAAGAAGAATGTTCAAACATGCTATTGGATTGGAAAGAATGAGAAGTCACGTGTATAGAAATCGTATAATTGGTAAGAAAGATCAGTCTACTTGAAACTGAGTCACGGATATCTAAATATAAGGATATACTACCGGGATTTGAGACTTCACGACAAGTGTTGACTACAACAAAAATATTTCTGGAAATTCAATTTCAATATATACATTTTCTAGCTACACTGATGATTCATGATATTACAGCTAATTTCATAAATTGTAACCAGTATCGCGAAAAATAATGTATAATAATGTTAAACAAACATCATAGGAACTCCTAACAATGTTAGTGTTGGGAACCAACTCTTCCAGTGACATCGTGTGTCGCAAATTTGTAGAATATCCTTGTAATCAGATATCCGTGATTGGGCCCATAAACTGCTCACAAATTAATTGTGCTTGTCGGCTTTATCAAACACACAATTTTACAGCCCACAAGAGACAATAGCTAATTTTCAACAATATGAGCTCCCTGGGTAATCTCAGAAATCATAAAATGATAGTTTAATAAAATAACAGCGGGGAATAGTCGGCCCCGTGATAGATCACGAACATAGTAGAGGGGAATAGTCGGCCCCGTGATAGTTCACGAACATAGTAGAGAGGAATAGTCGGCCCCGTGATAGTTCACGAACATAGTAGAGAGGAATAGTCGGTCCCGTGATAGTTCACGAACATAGTAGAGGGGAATAGTCGGCCCCGTGATAGTTCACGAACATAGTAGAGAGGAATAGTCGGCCCCGTGATAGTTCACGAACATAGTAGAGAGGAATAGTCGGTCACGTGATAGTTCACGAACATAGTAGAGAGGAATAGTCGGTCACGTGATAGTTCACGAACATAGTAGGAATAGTCGGCCCCGTGATAGTTCACGAACATAGTAGGAATAGTCGGCCCCGTGATCGTTCACGAACATAGTAGAGAGGAATAGTCGGTCACGTGATAGTTCACGAACATAGTAGGAATAGTCGGCCCCATGATAGTTCACGAACATAGTAGGAATAGTCGGCCCCGTGATAGTTCACGAACATAGTAGAGGGGAATAGTCGGCCCCGTGATAGTTCACGAACATAGTAGAGAGGAATAGTCGGTCACGTGATAGTTCACGAACATAGTAGGAATAGTCGGCCCCGTGATAGTTCACGAACATAGTAGGAATAGTCGGCCCCGTGATAGTTCACGAACATAGTAGAGGGGAATAGTCGGCCCCGTGATAGTTCACGAACATAGTAGAGGGGAATAGTCGGCCCCGTGATAGTTCACGAACATAGTAGAGGGGAATAGTCGGCCCCGTGATAGTTCACGAACATAGTAGAGGGGAATAGTCTACGTCTGAATTATTTAAAACCTAGCATAGTTTGGACATGTATGCCGACATGATTCATTGTCAATAATAATACTAGGGGATACGGTCGAAGGTAGAAGAAGAAGAGGGGTACAAAGAACATGCAACATCAAGGACTGGATAGGCCGGAATATTTATCTATACACCAGCGTCGCTAGAAATCACACTAGGACACAATGTGTTGCTGCATTTAATGTTCTACCCATACTACCCTGGCGGATTATGGGTTTATGACATGCTGATAATGAAAAACACAATTTCTCATAACGGGGATCTCCGTGGCGTAGCGGTTAAGTCGCAAGCACTGTGTTCAAGAGTTCGTGGGTTTGAATTTGATTCGCGAAATCATGTTTACAAAGTGTACATTTTCTGATAACATTGATGATTATCTATTGAAGCTACGGAGTTACGTGCTATCGAGTGGTACTCTCAGCAGACTTGGTGCTGCTTCGTTGAAAGGGACGCGATACATACAGGGTACCCGAGTACAATTAATTAAATCCTCAATGTTCTCAAACCATTAATTTATAATAAGCACAACAAGCCTTAACTTATGTGTCAGGCTGCACACACAAATGTTTTTGTATATGATAGAATGAAATGTTCCTTTTCGTTACACTTTGGTGCGGAATTGCGTACATTGTACATGGATTGAGTTGACTGACACACGCATATAAACACATGCAATAACATACGCCCCTTTATGTGATTCAAGAACAATGAATAGCCACACACAAAAACAGAAATGAAGGTATACGGTACGAATCACAGAGATCGGTTAAAATGACGTTGGTTTGTGTCGGCTTTTGAATATTAGTGTGTGTTGGGATATCGTGGAGGTAGTGTTCTGTGTAAGATCACAGCATTACGATTCACCTGACAACATACAGAATATTTTACAGTTCACTGATTTTTCTGTAAGAGTGGTTTAGTTTCATTCTAACCCCCCCCCCCCCCTTTAGCTGAAGCCATTCAATGTGTAATTCTTTTACAGGGCTAGACAAACACAAGAACTCTTCTGTATCACGATGACACGAATATTAACCATCTTGATCCGGTCACTATCATGGTGTGCCATACTGTCTTAGGAAGACGTACATTATTGTCTATCCCCAGGTGGTGGTGTTGTTGTAGCTTCCACACTTGCCGTTGGGAATAGGGGTTTGTGAAGGAGAAGTCATGTTTGCAAAGTGTACATTTTCTGATATCATTGATGATTATCTATTGAAGCTACGGAGGTTTGCTTCCGTAGGGGTTTGTGAAGTCTGCATTCTAGAGCCAGGTGTGTTGCTCTGGTTGAGGTGTCATAGTCTTGATGTTATCTATCCATATTTTCCTAGGTCGGCCTTTGGCTACGTATCCTGATTCCATCTTGTTATAAGCTCTTATGGGAAGTTGATCGTTCATCCTCATAAGTTTTTCAAACCATTTTATCTGTTGTTTCTCTATATATTTGAAGCTTGATGTGATACCTATTATCTTTCTAATACTCTCACTGCGCATTTTGTCGAGTCTAGTGACTCCAATAGTCTTCCTTAGACATTTCATTTCACAAGTTTCGATCTTTCTCTTACGTGTAGATGTCAGTTGCTAAGTGTGACAGTGGAAACACAGTGTTGGTATAAAGATTGTAGATGTCAGTTGCCAAGTCTGGCATTGGTAGCATAGTGTGGTAATAAAGATTATCTTAAATATGTGTTTCTTTACTTCCATGTTTCTAATAACGTCCGTCATAAGGTTGTCTTATCTGCTTGGATTACGTTGAATGACGAGCAATAGAGTTATTCTATCCTGTATTGATTTTGGGAGAAGAGGGAGGATTGTTCAGAGCACTCTGTCATGACCAGAACACTCCAACAATTAGCGATATACAATGATTTGAGAAGAAGCAATTGGAGGAGGGGGGAGATATGGACCAAATTAACTGCGCAGTCAATATGTGTTAATGGGGGAGGGGGGAGATATGGACCAAATTAACTGCGCAGTCAATATGTGTTAATGGGGGAGGGGGAAGATATGGACCAAATTAACTGCGCAGTCAATATGTGTTAATGGGGGAGGGGGGGAGATATGGACCAAATTAACTGCGCAGTCAATATCTGTTAATGGGGGAGGGGGAGATATGGAGCAAATTAACTGCGCAGTCAATATGTGTTAATGGGGGAGGGGGGAGATATGGACCAAATTAACTGCGCAGTGAATATTTTGTTAATGGCTTCAATGATGTAGAATACATACATGGATTCACATACAGACTTCGAATAAAAACAGAAAAAATAGAACGGCAATATTAGAGAAAGTTAGCAACATATTTGTAGATCTCATTCGTGTTTCTCGTCAATTACAGTTCTGTGGACTTATGGAAAATCATCCTTCTAATCGGACATTTGTTTTTCTCGTGATTTTCATTGGTTACTTTATGTCGACAGCCAGTGAACATCGCGGGAAAAGTCAAATAACGTGACTTAGAAAGATGAGCGTACACAGCGTTAATTGTAGAGAGACACCACTCAGGAGAATGAAAAGTCAAATAACGTGACTTAGAAAGATGAGCGTACACAGCGTTAATCGTAGAGAGACACCACTCAGGAGAATGAAAAGTCAAATAACGTGACTTAGAAAGATGAGCGTACATAGCGTTAATCGTAGAGAGACACCACTCAGGAGAATGAAAAGTCAAATAACGTGACTTAGAAAGATGAGCGTACACAGCGTTAATCGAAGAGAGACACCGCTCAGGAGAATGAAAAGTCAAATAACGTGACTTAGAAAGATGAGCGTACACAGCGTTAATCGAAGAGAGACACCGCTCAGGAGAATGAAAAGTCAAATAACGTGACTTAGAAAGATGAGCGTACATAGCGTTAATCGAAGAGAGACACCGCTCAGGAGAATGAAAAGTCAAATAACGTGACTTAGAAAGATGAGCGTACATAGCGTTAATCGAAGAGAGACAACACTCAGGAGAATGAAAAGTCAAATAACGTGACTTAGAAAGATGAGCGTACACAGCGTTAATCGAAGAGAGACACCACTCAGGAGAATGAAAAGTCAAATAACGTGACTTAGAAAGATGAGCGTACACAGCGTTAATCGAAGAGAGACACCGCTCAGGAGAATGAGAGGCACAACAGGGAAGACACACCTTCTGGCGCATCAATGTATTGTCTCCCTTGCATTGGCATATGGAGGCGGTGGTTAGTGAACTGCCTATATTTAGGCCTAGAAGACCGTTGATAGTGAGGGGGATTTGGGAGTAGCGGTTCACCTCCAGTCCTTCCTTTAAAAAACTAGCGTTACTAGTAAAAATAAGAAAGATTCACCCCCCCCCCCCCCCCCCCACCAGTTGATTTCCCAGAGAACGATCATTAAAATGTCTGCCATAACAAAATAGAAATAGCCATTTTTGTGTGTCAGGGTATCCTCTGTTTCCTTACCTAGCTATACCTGCGGCCATGACTGAACACATGACTCAGGATATGATTCCAAGGTTACTAAAACAAAATTTCCATCACAAACGTGTTATAAATCGATCAGGAAATATGTATCAGAAGAAAACCTGGTCAAGTAAAAATGGCAGGCGTGAGGATGCCTACATCACTTCTATAGTGCCATTGGTCACCGAAAATACTCGTCTTCCACCTCAATAATGTGGGACGAGCATTGACATAACATGTTCATCAGGACGTCAGTACGAATCTTCTTCCCCTGTGTTCGTTCTCAAACTCCTGTTGATTAGTAAGATGTAGTTCGGAGAACAGAATAAACTTGTAATGGTTTACAGCTTGACCGCGATATCTGCAACCTTTGAGCTGCTGCATCCGAATTCTGCTTAACTTTCGCGTCACTTTGACCTATGGGATTCAGACAGCCATCTCTACCCCCAAATCTCCTTAGTCGCCTCCTATAACATGAATGTCAGTCACATTGTTGCTATTCTTTGCGCAACTTTCATGACCCGACAAAACACAGGCGACTACACACCGCTACGCTACGATTTGTCGGTAATTAGGTTCTCATATTACTGTGGGTTCAAATGTACCTCATATGATGAGATACGGTTCTTTCAACCGTGGACCTAAATCCAATTTGGTTATATCAGAGTTGTATAACCATCAAAAAATAGTAGAGGTCACAGATCGGGTAATCCGCTCACCACGACCTCGTAAGTCGTAATATCAAAAGATATATTGCACATTAACATAGTACTCACATTACAAGGTCGAGAGTAGAGAAGTTCAAATCTGCACCGAATGGTACATGTGACGTCATTCCTGGGCGGAACGGATGTGTCTGCTAAGTCTGAGTACAGTTACACGCGCGGGAAAGCTTGTCAACGATGACTAACCATCTTATTACTCAAGTCGAAATTCTTTCCAGTTTGTTCCTAAAGTTTCATTCTTTGAAAATTCGAAAACTGCATGTAGATAGAATGTTTAGTTGTGAGTAGTCAGGACGAAGAAGAAGACATTCATGAATGGTGGAGGAGAGAGAGAGAGAGAGAGAAAAGATAGTTGGAAGGAAGAAGAGTTTGAAAAAGAAAGGTTAAGAAAAAATGCAAGTAGGGTTGAGGTGCTGAAGTAGGTGGTAAGGAGGAGAGACCAAGAGAAAACAAGTGCACAGAAATGAATAAAATAAAAAAAATATCTAGAATAAAAGTGGGAAGCTTGAAAAGCGTTGTTAAATAGAGAAATGTGTTTTTAAAAAGAGAATGAGCTATAGAGAGATTCCACTGTATGAATCTCATGCGTCACTCCTCCCCCCCCCCCACTTGGAAATCAGGACATGACCTTTAGTACTATCAATTTAGTCCATAGGCAACGTAACCAACAACTTGTTTCAATAGGCAACGTAACCAAAAACTTGTTTCAATAGGCAACGTAACCAAAAACTTGTTTCAATAGGCAACGTAACCAAAAACTTGTTTCAATAGGCAACGTAACCAACAACATGTTTCAATAGGCAACGTAACCAACAACTTGTTTCAATAGGCAACGTAACCAACAACTTGTTTCAATAGGCAACGTAACCACCAACATGTTTCAATAGCCAACGTAACCAACAACATGTTTCAATAGCCAACGTAACCAACAACATGTTTCAATAGCCAACGTAACCAACAACATGTTTCAATAGCCAACTTAACCAACATGTTTCAATAGCCAACGTAACCAACAACATGTTTCAACAGCCAACTTAACCAACATGTTTCAATAGCCAACGTAACCAACAACATGTTTCAATAGCCAACGTAACCAACATGTTTCAATAGCCAACGTAACCAACAACATGTTTCAATAGCCAACGTAACCAACAACATGTTTCAATAGCCAACGTAACCAACAACATGTTTCAATAGCCAACTTAACCAACATGTTTCAATAGCCAACGTAACCAACAACATGTTTCAACAGCCAACTTAACCAACAACATGTTTCAATAGCCAACGTAACCAACAACATGTTTCAATAGCCAACGTAACCAACAACTTGTTTCAATAGCCAACGTAACCAACAACATGTTTCAATAGCCAACGTAACCAACAACATGTTTCAATAGCCAACGTAACCAACAACTTGTTTCAATAGGCAACGTAACCAACAACATGTTTCAATAGCCAACGTAACCAACAACATGTTTCAATAGCCAACTTAACCAACATGTTTCAATAGCCAACGTAACCAACAACATGTTTCAATAGCCAACTTAACCAACAACATGTTTCAATAGCCAACGTAACCAACATGTTTCAATAGCCAACGTAACCAACATGTTTCAATAGCCAACTTAACCAACATGTTTCAATAGCCAACTTAACCAACATGTTTCAATAGCCAACGTAACCAACAACATGTTTCAATAGCCAACGTAACCAACAACTTGTTTCAATAGGCAACGTAACCAACAACATGTTTCAATAGCCAACGTAACCAACAACATGTTTCAATAGCCAACGTAACCAACAACATGTTTCAATAGCCAACGTAACCAACAACATGTTTCAATAGCCAACTTAACCAACATGTTTCAATAGCCAACGTAACCAACAACATGTTTCAATAGCCAACGTAACCAACAACTTGTTTCAATAGCCAACGTAACCAACAACATGTTTCAATAGCCAATGTAACCAACAACATGTTTCAATAGCCAACGTAACCAACAACTAATTTCAATAGGCAACGTAACCAACAACATGTTTCAATAGCCAACGTAACCAACAACATGTTTCAATAGCCAACTTAACCAACATGTTTCAATAGCCAACGTAACCAACAACATGTTTCAATAGCCAACTTAACCAACAACATGTTTCAATAGCCAACGTAACCAACATGTTTCAATAGCCAACGTAACCAACATGTTTCAATAGCCAACTTAACCAACATGTTTCAATAGCCAACTTAACCAACATGTTTCAATAGCCAACGTAACCAACAACATGTTTCAATAGCCAACGTAACCAACAACTTGTTTCAATTGCCAACGTAACCAACAACATGTTTCAATAGCCAACTTAACCAACATGTTTCAATAGCCAACTTAACCAACATGTTTCAATAGCCAACTTAACCAACAACATGTTTCAATAGCCAACGTAACCAACAACATGTTTCAATAGCCAACTTAACCAACATGTTTCAATAGCCAACTTAACCAACATGTTTCAATAGCCAACTTAACCAACATGTTTCAATAGCCAACGTAACCAACAACATGTTTCAATAGCCAACGTAACCAACAACTTGTTTCAATTGCCAACGTAACCAACAACATGTTTCAATAGCCAACGTAACCAACAACATGTTTCAATAGCCAACTTAACCAACATGTTTCAATAGCCAACTTAACCAACATGTTTCAATAGCCAACGTAACCAACAACATGTTTCAATAGCCAACGTAACCAACAACTTGTTTCAATAGCCAACGTAACCAACAACATGTTTCAATAGCCAACGTAACCAACAACTTGTTTCTTCTTCAGTGTTCATTCTCACACTCCCACTGGATCTCCCTTATAGCAGGACAATGTTCCAACTAGATAAGTAGTGCTCAGAGAAAGACCTCTCAAACACTGCAGTATTGACTCAAGATCTTGGGAAACTAGCTTTTGACCATCCAGCATCGCCTGACCACAACAGAACAGGTAATTAAAAAGAGACTTAAACGTAATGAGAAGTTAGGACAACTTTCTATCATCTAAAGACCTTTTTCCTTCCTTCTCATACTACAATCGACTTTACTGAGCTTCAATTTACATCTCAATCATCTGGAAGCTCTCAAACACCAAACACTATGAATTTATTTAGAACACTATGCTCATCTTCACTTGTGAAGGGGAGATCATTTAACAAGTCTCTCAATCCAAGACAATGTTTCAAAACTTTATATTTTTTTTAGATTTGCGTTCCTTGTCTACGAGTCTCCAAGACATCACCTGGCGTACCTTTTGATTCGTGGCTAGAAATACAAATTACTTTCATGGTTTGCTCAGCTACAAGGAATTTTGGTACCAGAGCTCACGATCTGGGAAGTTTGAGGAATGGCGCCATCACTACTGAGCATGTGCTGTAGGTTATGGTAGTTAGGCAGATTCTGTTTAGTCACTGACTTGGTATTTCTTCTTCAATCTTCAGTTATTTTTTACTTACAGCACCAATTAATTGTGTAATTCACTTCAGGCCATCCATTGAACCACTCAGGTCTGGAAATAGTGCAGTCTCAGTAGGCCATATTTTCTCCCTCTCTTCGTGGTAGAGTTGACATCAATAAAGAATGTGTACTGCAGTTTCTGGGCTCAGTCAACGGTTGCACATGTCTGTCTCGCCAATATTTAGCTTTCTGAACATGTGACTTCTCAATCTTTTGTGGCCAGTTTGTAGTTTAAAGATAATGGCTTGTTTGTTGTGTGACATTTGGCTAGGTATTTGAACACATGGGAAAACCTTGTGCTATAACGCTGGTTCATACCTTTACCTCTAGTAGGTATTTTGTCTGCTATCCCCAGGAATTGTAAGCAACATGCTCTTACTGTCTATTCTTGAGACTAACGGGAATTGAACCAGTCCATTCAACGGCGCTAATGCGCTTAGAAACTATTGTACACGCGTTCTTTCGTACTTGACCAACCGCATCTACAAAAAAAGATGTGATTTTGTCAAGACATTCAAACCATGCACTTAAAGTCACCAGAACGGACCAATCGAGACAAGGACTATTACAACAACAACAAACATTCCGTACAGGTATTGAACTATCCTCAGTAACAACAAACACATAACATTTAATATCTGTATTAGTTATACAAGGGCCGATAGGTAAACATGGATAACATATATAGACAGTACAATTTTGCTTCAAATAATTGTTTATACAAGTAAATATAAGTAGGAAGCCAGAAGACAATTTTTAAAAATTAAGTTCACGGTTTGAATGTCTTGACAAAATTGCATCTTTTTTTGGAGATGCGGTTAGTCAAGTACGGAAGAATGCGTGTGCAATAGTTGCTAGGCGATATTCCCGTTAACTTAGGAATTTTTAAAAATTGTCCTCTGGCTTCCTACTTATATTTACTTACTGTCTATGTGCAGTGAAGTGTGGCTTCTTCCTACTTATATTTACTTACTGTCTATGTGCAGTGAAGTGTGGCTTCCTACTTATATTTACTTACTGCCTATGTGCAGTGAAGTGTGGCTTCCTACTTATATTTACTTACTGTCTATGTGCAGTGAAGTGTGGCTTCCTACTTATATTTACTTACTGTCTATGTGCAGTGAAGTGTGGCTTCCTACTTATATTTACTTACTGTCTATGTGCAGTGAAGTGTGGCTTCCTACTTATATTTACTTACTGTCTATGTGCAGTGAAGTGTGGCTTCCTACTTATATTTACTTACTGTCTATGTGCAGTGAAGTTGTTTCTCAAAGCTTTCTTTCATAGTTTTCAGTTTGGTACATTGCCTATTGAAAATGTCTTCTACTCAGAGGGGGTACAATAGTTTTAGATAAGGAAGCGGTCCTCAGTAGAATAGGACACAGGTTGCTTGCATCTACTTGAATGAACTGACATGAATGAATCTCAAGATTGAATCTCATTAGCAATGACATGCACCATATTATTTCTGCTGGATGCAAGTTCAAAGCAGAAAGAAATTACAGTAAACACTAAATATTTTGTGTCTGTCCTTTCCTTAACCAGATCACAGATGTTGACCCTTTAAGACCAAAATAAGATGTAGGACACTAGCAAAGCCTGCATTGACAAGGTCATCTGACACAACCAGTCAATGAGCAATCAAAAATTACTTAATTGTCAGAATCACAACCTGCTTCTACTGGTTTGCGGTTCTCATAAATGTTCTTTATCTAGAATGTATACACTTCTTCTTCCCCCCCCCCCCCCAATCTCATACTCAATCCCTAAAGCATTTGCCAGTATGCGATGAAGCATGTTTTTATCCCCATTATGCACAAGGAAGTGTTTTATGGTCTTGGCTTGTCATTTAACTCTGTGTACAAGAAAAGTGTAGATGTTTTATGGTCTTGGCTTGTCATTTAACTCTGTGTACAAGAACAGTGTAGATGTTTTATGGTCTTGGCTTGTCATTTAACTCTGTGTACAAGAACAGTGTAGATGTTTTATGGTCTTGGCTTGTCATTTAACTCTGTGTACAAGAACAGTGTAGATGTTTTATGGTCTTGGCTTGTCATTTAACTCTGTGTACAAGAAAAGTGTAGATGTTTTATGGTCTTGGCTTGTCATTTAACTCTGTGTACAAGAACAGTGTAGATGTTTTATGGTCTTGGCTTGTCATTTAACTCTGTGTACAAGAAAAGTGTAGATGTTTTATGGTCTTGGCTTGTCATTTAACTCTGTGTACAAGAAAAGTGTAGATGTTTTATGGTCTTGGCTTGTCATTTAACTCTGTGTACAAGAAAAGTGTAGATGTTTTATGGTCTTGGCTTGTCATTTAACTCTGTGTACAAGAAAAGTGTAGATGTTTTATGGTCTTGGCTTGTTATTTAACTCTGTGTACAAGAAAAGTGTAGATGTTTTATGGTCTTGGCTTGTCATTTAACTCTGTGTACAAGAAAAGTGTAGATGTTTTATGGTCTTGGCTTGTCATTTAACTCTGTGTACAAGAAAAGTGTAGATGTTTTATGGTCTTGGCTTGTCATTTAACTCTGTGTACAAGAAAAGTGTAGATGTTTTATGGTCTTGGCTTGTCATTTAACTCTGTGTACAAGAAAAGTGTAGATGTTTTATGGTCTTGGCTTGTCATTTAACTCTGTGTACAAGAACAGTGTAGATGTTTTATGGTCTTGGCTTGTCATTTAACTCTGTGTACAAGAACAGTGTAGATGTTTCTGTCTTAACCATGGAATCCATAAAAGAGCATTGTGCTCACAATTTCATTCAATTTAGTTACCATAGCCAGAATGTTGAACATGAGGTCTTATACGAGTGCATATTCATCTTATTCAGTGTTCATCCTCAAACTCCTGCAGATTAGCAGGATGTATTCTAGACAACGGAATGTGTTATACCATGGTTTAGAGTTTATGCATGTAATGTTTAACATTAAGGTCTCAGTAAGAAAACTACACCAGGCACAAGAGGGCAGATTGTAATTGAGACAAGCAGAAGATATTCTATGATAAGTATAAGAACCTTCTGTCATTGATCATGGGGAGGAGATACTACACCTGCATTACATGGTACCTTTTCTGATCACACAACCTCAATGGTATCTTTTCTGATCACATCAAACTCAATGGTACCTTTTCTGATCACATCAAACTCAATGGTACCTTTTCTGATCACATCAAACTCAATGGTACCTTTTCTGATCACATCAAACTCAATGGTACCTTTTCTGATCACATCAAACTCAATGGTACCTTTTCTGATCACATCAAACTCAATGGTACCTTTTCTGATCACATCAAACTCAATGGTACCTTTTTTGATCACACCAACCTCAATGGTACCTTTTCTGATCACATCAATCTCAATGGTACCTTTTCTGATCACATCAAACTCAATGGTACCTTTTCTGATCACATCAAACTCAATGGTACCTTTTCTGATCACATCAAACTCTATGGTACCTTTTCTGATCACATCAAACTCTATGGTACCTTTTCTGATCACACAACCTCAATGGTATCTTTTCTGATCACATCAAACTCAATGGTACCTTTTCTGATCACATCAAACTCAATGGTACCTTTTCTGATCACATCAAACTCAATGGTACCTTTTCTGATCACATCAAACTCAATGGTACCTTTTCTGATCACATCAAACTCAATGGTACCTTTTCTGATCACATCAAACTCTATGGTACCTTTTCTGATCACATCAAACTCAATGGTACCTTTTCTGATCACATCAAACTCAATGGTACTTTTTCTGATCACATCAAACTCAATGGTACCTTTTTTGATCACACCAACCTCAATGGTACCTTTTCTGATCACATCAATCTCAATGGTACTTTTTCTGATCACATCAAACTCAATGGTACCTTTTCTGATCACATCAAACTCAATGGTACCTTTTCTGATCACATCAAACTCAATGGTACCTTTTCTGATCACATCAAACTCAATGGTACCTTTTCTGATCACATCAAACTCAATGGTACTTTTTCTGATCACATCAAACTCAATGGTACCTTTTTTGATCACACCAACCTCAATGGTACCTTTTCTGATCACATCAATCTCAATGGTACCTTTTCTGATCACATCAAACTCAATGGTACCTTTTTTGATCACACCAACCTCAATGGTACCTTTTCTGATCACATCAATCTCAATGGTACCTTTTCTGATCACATCAAACTCAATGGTACCTTTTCTGATCACATAAACTCAATGGTACCTTTTCTGATAACATCAAACTCAATGGTACCTTTTCTGATAACATCAAACTCAATGGTACCTTTTCTGATCACATCAAACTCAATGGTACCTTTTCTGATCACACAACCTCAATAGAAACTGAAAAGAATCCTAGTGGTGGTACAGGCAGAAAACATGGCACTCATTGGCAATAACACTGTAGAAAAAAAAGTGGCACAATCTGTACAACCATTTAGAGGGAACATTCATATGTTGCCTGGATTTGAAAGGGGAACACAGAATAGCAACACTGTTTACCTTGCATGTGTGTCCTAAGAGGTAACTAAGAAGGTTGTGGGGGTCTGTCTTATCTCATAATGGGTCAAAGTGACCCAGAAGCAATCTGAAATTGGATGTGTCTGGCCAAAAGGTGCAGATATCGCAGCAGATCTGCACACGATGACACCACACATTCCATTCTCTGGATTACATCCTGCTAATCTGCAGCAGTTTGAAAACAAATGCATAATTAGAAAGAGGGAACATGGCACAGCAGTTAATTGGAGGATCACCAGATGTTTTACCTTCAGTGTCATAACTCTGACAAGTGTCCCAACCTACATAGAACCAATGTGATAATAATCTCTAATCAAATGAGTATCGAGAAACACAATGGCATGCACCTGAAATGAGATCTGTGCTGATAGCTGACAATAAAATTAAGAGGTCCATCGAGAAATGGTTACGACAATATGTTATGATAGGTTTATTACTGGTGATAAGTTGTGTACGAATCATTATGGTACAGTAAACAAGCATCAGTATACAATTAAACATGAGCAGACAATTACTTTATTCCACAAGAGCTGGTGCCTTTCCAATTTCAGTGGACTTGGACTATTTGGGTATCCTTTCTATACATATGATTGCCTTACTGAGCTAGAAGAATGTTTTACCTACACTTGACCTCCACAACCTGAACCATCAGTGATCAAGTATCCTTGTATCCACACTGTTGCCCACTTGTAGGCAATCCCTGTCACCCACTAGGTTTTGGTTAGTGTGTGTATTACCGCTGTTTAGTGGGTCCTGGTGTCTCCTACTATCAGAGGAATCATCATGTTTTTCCTATTGTGGAGAATATGTGAATAACAGCAATACTGTCGATTTTGATCATTATGTGGTAACTTCACAGAGGCAGAGTGCAAGATTGCAACTTGTAGTAACTTCACAGAAACAGTGTGCAAGATTGCAATATGTCGTAACGTCACAGAAACAGTGTGCAAGATTGCAATATGTCGTAACGTCACTGAAACAACATGCAATATTGCGATATGTGGTAACTTCACAGAAACATCGTGCAAAATTGCAACTTGTTCCTCTGAGTAAACATGCAATTCTTCAGCATGATAATTCTCATTCACATACAAGATGGCAAATAGTGGCTGCATTGGAGCATTTCATGTTTGACAACATTTATGCACAGGTCTACTGATGAGGTGCAAGCAGCCATCACACTGGATTGCATAAGAATTCTTTCTCAATGGGTTGCACCAACAACTAGTCAAAAATTGGTGTTTTTGTGTAAACAGAGATGGTGACCATGTAGAAAAATAATACTGTTTCAAAATAAGATATTCCAAGCTTTCAGGACGTGTACAGACCATGTGTGAATCTCTTGTATTACTGAAATTATAGTCTCTGAGGTCCTGAGATTGTTTGTGGTGGCCAAGGTACCAGGTTTGAATCCCACCGCAGGAAATGTGCATTCAGACTGTTCAGAAAGCAATAAAAAGCTTCTTATGGTTCATGCCATGTGGCAATAATTATCATGTCTTCCACAGCCTTGTTTCATGTGATGTCAATCATTTCCGATAACGATGTTCTCACATGTCAATAATCTTCTCTCTGTGTCTTTCCCTATCCCTCTTGCTCTTCAACTCGGCTGTTGCTACGATGCGTTCCATCTTTCCTCGTCTCATGTCAAAAAAACCAGACTGTCTCTTTCTGATGTGGGCAAGCAGAGATTTCTTCCTTACGCTTTTTATCTGTCCATGGTATTCTTACCATTCTACTATAAAACCATATCTTTGCTGCCTCTATATAATTTTTTCACTATTCTACTGATTACCCAAGACTTCACTTTCAGACTTCAGAATTAGTTCTTTCTAACCCTAACCCTAACCCTAACCCGAAGAAATACAATTACACACCAATATACAATGATTTTTTTGTAAAGTTAGAAAAATTCAAAACAAACAAATAGTTTAATACAATTTAATTAACAAAATCATGTTGTGTCATAAAGTGCTTGTGTTTCACTGGAGTCTACAAGAAACAATGTGAATAGGGAGATTCATAACATCTGTCTACAAACTATCAGAAATCCAGCATGAACCACAAGCAAATAGTTCAATTAGAAATCAGTGACAGCCCTTTCTCTGAGGAGAATACAATGCATTAAGAAATAGTGCTCTCTCTCTCCCACAGAAACCCATTTGTTTTTCTTCACAGTATGCTTGGATCTGTAGATGTCTCATAAAGTCTGCCTCACAGTATGCTTGGATCTGTAGATGTCTCATGAAGTCTGTATGATCTATTATCTTAAGACTCACATTTCTAGTACTTTTTATAGTGGTGAAGTCTGTAAAAAAAATAAATAACACATTTGATGAAAATAAGTGATAAAAATTATAACTGATAAGCAACAAGAACGAGCAATAAACAATGAGATCTGGTAACTAACAGTGAAACTAGCCATTAGACAATGAGATCTGGTAACAATGGATAACCTATGGATAACACTACAGACATATGGAGTTCCCCAACATCTGATAAGCCTATATCAGAGAATATATGCCAATAGTCAATGCTCAGTAAGAACAAGCGCAGGTACATCCGATTCACTCGGTTGTGAGACAGGGATGTGTACTATCCTCCCTACTGTTAAAAACATACATAGACCAAACTCTGTAAAGTAGCAAAGACAACGGAAGAAAACAATCTGAAGGATAACTTAAACGAACTACTATTTGCAGATGACCAAGCACTAGTGGCATCAGAAGAAGAAGAACTATAAACACAAATAGACAGAATAATCAAATATGCCATACCTTTAACATGAAGCTAAATATAGAAAAGACCAAAGTAATGAAGATAGGAAGAACAGAAAGAAACACCAATATATATATATTGAAAACAACAGACTTAACCAAGTGACAGAATTCCCATACCTAGGAAGTAATATAACAACAGACGACAAGTGCAGCAAAGAAATACACAATAGATTTAGTAAAGCATACCAAGCCCTAGGACAAATGACACTAGTCTTCAGATATGTAGATTTAAACACCAAAATAACACTATTCAAAACGATTATTATTACAAAAATGTGCTACCAATGCCAAACATGAACAACGACAGCAAAAGACAAACGTAAACTTGTGACAGCTGAAATGGCGTGCTTACACAGAATCCTAAGAATATCTTTAAGAGACAGGGTGAGGAATGAGGACATCCGACAAAAAACCGGCACCACCCCAATCTTAGAATACACCAAGAGACAACAGATCAAATGGTTTGCACACATCAGCAGACTACCATCAGACAGCATACCATAGCAAGCTATGCTACACAGATACAGCAAAGGCAGACCGCGAAAACGATGGACCACTGAAATAAAAGTGGTGACAAATTCCACAATATACTTAGCACAGAAGGGGGCCATCTCCTTCTACACCTGACGCCGAAAGGCAACAAAGGGTTTCAGCGACTAGATAGATAGATCTGGTAACAAACAGTGAAAAACTATGGTCCACATTCTAATAAATATTATTGTTGTCTTGTTCTAGTCACAAGTGCCATGAAGCATCGTTGGGAGCCTAAGTCTTTTATCTTTAGCCAATTGTGATGCGTTTATTGTTGTGAAGCCACGTTGTAGTATTTATCTGATATTATCAATCCATCTGCCTCTTGGTCCTTCTCTTGCTCTGTAACCAGAAATTATTTTGTTGTATGCTATAGATGGTAGATCACATTCCATTCTCATAATGTGGCTGAACCATTTCATCGGTTGTCTCTCTATGTATTCCATGTATGGAATAGTTCCTATAAAATTTCTGATGTCTTCATTTTTTTATTTGGTCTGTTTTATTGACACCAATGATCTTCCTTAGACATCTCATTTCACAGGCTGCGATCTTTCTCTCCAGTGTGTTGGACAGTGACCATGTTTGGCATTGATAACACGAAGTTGGTATAAATATACTGTTTATCAACATTTGTTTAGTAGTCAGATTTATATGAAATGTTTGAGCAGTAGTGTCAGTTGATATGACACAGCATTGGCTTTTTAGCATCGTGTATCAATTTCTTTATCTAGTTTGCCATCTTCAGTGAACATGCTTCCTAGGTATTTAAATTCATGCAGTGTACCCCTACACCAGGCGTGTCAAACTCAAAAATCACCATGGGCCGCATAAGATACTTTGAGTATATGGCGGGCCACACTAACAAATCTGAGAAACACTCTAATCTTATTGAATTATATTTAATTAATTTGCACGCCTACTACAACGGTTTTATTAAGCTAACACCCCACAACGCCAAATATAACAATTGTAATGCAACATTTATTTAAGAACATTCAATCATTTTTACTGTTTAATCAGTGTTTTGTCCTGAGGTGTGAAATCCAACATTTATTTAAGAACATTCAATTATTTGTACTCTTTAATCAGTGTTTTGTCCTGAGGTTTGATGCCTCTTTTTCATGACAATTTTTCATATATCCGGCTGAAATGTATTTGCAGTTCCGACCTTCATTAGGGATGACAAGTGTTCATCGGTCAGCCTTGTTCACTGAGAAGTTTTTGTTAATTTCATGAAGGAAAATAACTGTTCACACACATAGGTGGAACCGAACATTGCCATAATCCTAGTTGAAAACTTTCTGAATTTTGTAAACTTTTTAGGAAGGTATGAATAGAGGCCAGGTATGCCGACTTCTAGATACTTTGCTTTGAGTGTAGAATCAGACTGCATTTCTAATAGCTCCATCTGCAAGTTTTCCTTTGCTTTGACAACATCAAAGTTGAATGGTGCAGAGAATAATGCAAAATGGTATTCAAAACATGAGAAATCACTAAATCTTTCCTGGAACTCTTTTGACAATAACTCTAGGTGACTCTCATATTTAGCAAAGTTAAGTACATATTCAGCATTGGCCTTATTTTGAGTTCTTTGCAGTTAGGAAAATGAACCAATTTTTCACGTGACAACTGTGTCTTCCATAAGCTTATTTTTGTAATGAAACATTTGATATCGTCGTACAACTGAGTGATGAGTTTGTTTTTGCCTTGTAATTTCAAATTAAGATCATTTAAATGTGCAGTAATGTCCACATCATTTAAATGTCCACAGCAAATGCTAGATCCTGGACCCAACTTTCATCGTTTATTTTTATCAGTGTTTTTATCTTTCATCTCCAAAAATAAAGTAATAATCTGGTCTCAGCAAATAAAATCTTTTCAGCACTTTGTGACACGACAACCAATGGACTGCTGTGTAAAATGGAACATCGGTGAACTAAATATCCATGTCTTCTAATAGCTGACTGAATTGACGATGGTTGAGAGCATTGCATTTGATAAAGTTCACTGTTTTTGTGACCACACTAAGCAAGTGATTCAATTTTAAAGTCTTTGAACACAAATTTTGTTGATGAATAATGCAGTGAAAATGTGCAAATGATGAATCTGGATACGAGTTCTCAATTTTTGTTGGCAACTTGGCAGCAACACCAATATGTCTGCCAACCATATTCGCAGCACCGTCAGTAGATAAACATACAAGTTTACTCACATCAAAATCATAGTCATGCAGAACCTGCTCGACTTTTTCAAAGATGTCTTCGCTCGCTGTAGTCTCATGCATTGGGATTAGTTCAATTAGTTCTTCATAAATATTAAATTTACTGTCACAGGCACTAATAAAAACTGCAAGCTGTGCTATTCCAGTGATGTCAACGGTCTCATCAATAGCAATAGAAAAATGTTGAAATATGGATGATGCAGCCTTCAACTGTTGTTTCAAATCATCTGCCATTTGATCAATCCATCCAGCAACAGTATTCCTGGTTAACGAAATATCCTTAAATAACTGTGCTGTCTGTGGGCACAATACTTTACGAAATCTCCTTCACTGTAAGATTTCCCACTCATGGCGACCATTCGGCTGAGTTCATAGCTTGCAGTAACAGAAGCGACATTGGTTTGATCTATTGTTGTAAAACATGTCTGTTGCTGTATCAAGTTAGCCTTCAATTCCTGGAGTCTTGAAACACGCATTAAACCCACATATTTATCGCAGGATCGATGGTTGGTTTTATAATGTCATTTTAAGTTGTACTCTTTTGGCGTGGCAATGCTGTTATTGCATACTAAACAATGTATCTTTCCATTTACCATTGCACAAAAATACCGTAGTTCCCATTTTTCTTGAAATACTCGCCTTTCTTCATCAAGTGTCCTTTTCTTCTTAGATGAAAGTGCTGTAGCCATTTTAAACGGAGTCAGTTTATGCAGTACTTCATAAAAACAAATAATATAATTACCGGCATGATTCCACAAGATACAATTTATTATTGTTTTAAAATTTTAACATGGCAATAACAATCTGTTTGCTACTTCCGGTCAATGTTGCCAATTGTCATAGATAGAAAACCCGTACTAGCTTAAAACAGCTGTATTGTTTTCTTATACGTGGCACTATGCCAGATTTATGTTTTATACACCCAGTTTAAAGTATTAAAACTGCAATTTTCGCCATTATATGAGACAATTGCAGTATTCTTAGTGTGGGCCGCACATGTACTTGCAAAGGGCCGCATGCGGCCCGCACGTTTGACATGCCTGCCCTACACACGTGTAGTAGGGAGTTGTATGATGAATACGCATGCAGTAGGGAGTTGTATGATGAACACACAGGTAGCTGGGACTTGTAAGATAAACACAGGGGTAGCTGGTAGTTTTAAGTTGAATAGAAAGAATACATGTGCTACTAATATTCCTCTTTTCTACAAACAAATAAAATACTGTAATATTGAACATAAGAGTTTAAGTAGATCTATTAAAGTGACTTACCTGTACAGTAAACAACGTCCTTTATTATTGCCAAGTGCTAGGTAGCCACTAGATGGAGAGAAATCCATGCATAACAACATTCTAATATCCTTGTCAAACTGCTCTGGGAAGTTGGGTAGTACAGTCATGGAAGGAAAATGAACCTGTAGCAGAGTGTATAGAAATATTTAACAGATTAAAATTGCATTAAAAGTTTAGGAAACTAAACAAAATTAAAGATGCACAACCATTTTTAAAAATTATATTTGTTATAAAAGATACAAAGATGACTCAGTTGCAATTAGGTACTTTTAATTTGTTCTGATGTGCCTTGATAAACCAAAGCTATTTAGATGGGAGTTTTAATCATGATAGGTTCAGTTATACCCAGCTGCGCAGGTCCATGCAGTTATGGATCAGGAAAGAAATATCTACTCTAGTTTTCCCTCACTGCCACATACGCATTCTTTTCATAATAGATTGTCATTTCACCCAAATGTTACATTTCCTTTCAATTCTAACTTTCTTGAGTTATTCGTAATATTTTTGTGCTGTATTTTCAAGGAAATAGTTACAATTTTTGGCTGTATGGGTGTAATGAATTCTTGTGCATAGTTTTGATTGATAGACTTAATTACTGGAAATTGCACTTTTTCTTCTCCTTGTTTCTGGAAGTATCGTCCAGTTTGGCTACACTATCTGATCTCTTATTTCCTCCTGTTTGTAAATGACCAGAATTAATTAAATGTTGCCTATGAAAGTGTCCAGTGTGTGATGGGTCAAAGGGCATGAACCCATAGACCGCTGGATCTAGTGTGAAGAGGATAATCAACATACTGTATACCATTAAAGGTGACTCTCCATATTGGCCTTCCAAGCAGTCACAGGCTATTTAACAAACTTGATTTCCAACATCTTAGTAACATTTACTGATTTTTGTTAATTAATTAATTTTATTTACCATCCACGACTCACTTTCTCACAAAACAAGATCAATAACAAACAATGAATGTGAACTGATTTCAGATAAATCTAACACAAGAAAACAAGTAGAAACTTACAAGTCTGATTGCCTTGTCTGCATCCTTGGATCTGATTGCCAAAATTTCAGATTGGCTGTTGAATTGGAGACCAGAGCACTTAGTTGTCAGGTTCTTGATATGTTTCAATGGTTTGGGCATCCGTGACAACATGGCAGTTTCCCTGTCATATATACTAACTATACCACTTCCTGATCTGAAATGTACAATATATTATCATGGATATTACATTTGATAACGTAAGTTAATAATATACACAGCTATAGAGTGACGGTTTGTGTTTTAGAGCTTGAATGAATATGAGACGTGAAGAAAAATTATGTTAGCTAGTTCCTTTGGGCCAAAGATGAAACAGAGCAGTAGTCATTTCTTTCCATCTACCCACATTGCAATTTGCTATAGTTCTTGTACATTGCTAATACCCACAATTGAGCTTTCTCTGTTGATTGTTCTGCCTAGTTTCTTTTGCCCTTTTCCTTCCACATGAAGGCAAATTGTTCATAAAATTGAGTACACTATGGTACATAAATTAAAATATAAGCAAAGAAACAACAATAAATGGGTTACTTACGTAACAGTTTTACATTCAACAAATAAATAGAATCTGTGTGCCGACAAAATATCTTTATCAAGATAGAGACAAACAAACTCATAAGTGATCAAAACAATGACTAAAAGAACGCATAAAAACTGTAATAAAAATTGATAGAGAATTCAAAGTGGAAGTGTTTACAGTGTCTGGCTGACTCATTTTCATATGAATGACTGGAGAATTAACTGTAACAGGAATTTAACACCTACTGGAATATAAATCTAGACGACTATCACAAAGTTATGCTTACAGACTTACATTAGTTATAATATACAAGGTAGTATAGGACATGAGATTAACTTAGTATATGTGGTGACTATTAAATAAGTCCCCACAGTAATTTTTCCCCTGGAAATCTGCAATAAATGGAGCATTACTATGTACCAATGTACGTATGAAACCGGATATATGTATGAAACCAGAAGTATATAACTTCGCATATGCCATATGTGGGATATTATAAGTGAAGGTGACCTAGTTTGTCTTGTCACATTTTAAAAAATGAACATTAATCTTTAACATCATGTGTGCATTGATTTCTTTTTTTGGCTTGGAAAAAACTGGTTGGGAAACTTGAAATTCTCAACAAGCTTTCAAAGAGTCTTGTCTGAGTAGATCTACAACATTTGAGTGGTATTCTAATTTTAAATATGGATGCAGACCATTTGAAGATTACCTCCATCAGGGCAGACCATCCATCCCCCACATGATGAGATCGTGGCACTATTGTCTTTCCCAAAGTGAATGGTGGATGTTAGTATCCACACTTGCCATTAAGCTTAGAGGTGGGAACTTCAGTTGTCATTTCAAGGTCAAATGTGGCATCTTGGTTCCATTGAGTCCTTGCTTGTTCAAGGTTATCTTGATGTTTTCCATCCACCATTTTCTTGGTCTACCTTTGGTACATCTGTACAAAATCATATGCTCTGAAAGATATTTGACTATCTCAGAAATTGCTGAGGATACTGGAATAACCATTTGGTGTGTGCCATTAAATCACAATTGAAAATGTGTACATGAGAAGTGGACACACAGGCAGTTGAAGATTTGTACTTGAGACGTGGACACAAAGGCAGTTGAAGATTTATACATGAGAAGTGGACACACAGGCAGTTGAAGATCACAGGCAGTTGAAGATTTATACATGAGAAGTGGACACACTGGCAGTTGAAGATTTATACATGAGAAGTGGTGCACAGACATATGGATTGTGCATCATGACAATGACCCTGAACATAGGTCTATCACCAGGAACAAATTGATAAAACACAATATTCTATTGCTCCCACAACCTCAATATGTGCCTGATTTTGCTCTATTTAACTTTTTCTTTTGTTTCCACAGCTGAAGAGACCATGAGCGGGTCAGTGATTCAGACGGAGATTCAAGATAACATAATGAGAAGTATGTGGACTATTCAAAAAGGTGCCTAATTTCGAGGGTTTCCTTTGGTGGCAGAAGCACTGAAATAAGTGTATACAAGGGAAAAACTTTGAAGGAAATAGAACCAAATAGTTGTTTTTTAATTATGGTTTTCCAGGGGGAAAAAATATGTCCAGAAACCTATTGGACAGCCCTCATAAAATGTCTGTTCTTCGGTGGCCAAAACACACTGTAACCAGAGATCCAGATATATGGATGAAATAGGCAATTCTGATTAACATGAAGGCTTCCAATTTTCTTTAATGGCAACAATATGCATTATTTCTATTATCTACATGGCCCAACCCAATCAGCGTTGAAGAGAAACTGTATGGCACAGTGGAAACTCTAAAATAGACAGCAGCCTATATCATAGAATACCGAGTCCCAACCTGAGCGATGATGATCGCCGAAAAAGAAGAAGATTTTTGTTATCTACTCCTTTATTAATTTATGATGAGCCGCTAAAACTTCCACTTAGACCCACCAGCCATTTTGGTTAGTCCTGGTGAATAGTTTTTGTCAATTTGTATTCAACTCTGAATAAGTTACAGCAGAACAAATACAATTGTACACCCCATCGAGACCAGCACCGTGCAGAGGTGATGGGGCTTAGTTCAGCCATCAGGGGCTGGAAACTAAGACTGGTCGGGCAGTCCCACTCGAGCAGGACCATAGTCCTGCCCAAGTAAGCAGAGTGCTGAAGACGGAGGCATCCAGCCAAAAGGCGCACAGATAATCAGGATGCCACGCACAAAACACAATGGAAACATGTCTACATCTATAAATAGTTATGGTGCCTGCCCTGTGGCGGATGTTCAGGCAGGGACGGTGCCGGGCCCTATACCTCGAAAGGGCCCAACCTCAGTTACTGGAAGTCCTTCTCAATTGCCCCGAGGAGCCAGGAGGCAAGGGAATAGAGCTACTGGCCAAACAAACAAACGACAAATAAAAATAATGCACTGGAATGCTGAGGGTGTCAACAGTAAAAGAGATGGATACAGCAAAAAATTGGAACTTGAAAATGTCCTCAGTGAAGAACAAGTTAGCATATGCTGTATCCAAGAAACACACCTCAGCAGCGACATAGCCTTCAAAATCAGAGGCTACCAGTGCTACCGGTCTGACAGAAAGGACAGACGAAAGGGTGGAATTCTGACACTTGTTAAAAACAATATCAGCGCATGTCAGCTGGAAGTATATATGGAAGGGGCAGAATACCAGATGCTCCACCTAAAAACAGACAGTGCAGAATTCCATCTCCTGAACTACTACTGCCCAAATGATAAACCATTGGCACTAGACACAATTCCAGACAAAGAGAGACTTATGGTGTGTGGTGACTTCAACAGCCACTCTCAGAGCTGGGGCTACGATCATATCGACAAGAGAGGTGAGGAACTTGAGAGCTGGCAGGATGAAAATAATCTCATCCTTATTAACCAGCCAGCAGACTCACCAACCTTCTACTCGAGAGCATGGCACACCACCTCTACACCAGACCTGGCATTCCACTCACCAGGCTTGGAATGGAACATCACACGTGTCATTGGAAAGCAGCTTGGAGGTAGTGACCACAGACCAGTATTTCTGGAAATCCACAATGAATTTACCAAGGACAGCAGCCCGCTCACTAGGTGGAACTATAAAAGGGCAGACTGGAAAATGTACCAGCATTTAACCAGTGTTCTAGCTAAGGACATGAACTTGGACAAAGACATCAATAGAGCAGTGAGTGAATTTAATAGATGTATACTACATGCTGCTAGTAAAACCATACCCAGGGGGGCACGCAAAAACTACAAACCCTACTGGAATGATGAACTGGAAAAGCTGCAAAATGAGATGGAAACATCTAGACAGCAGGCTGAGAACAGACCTAGCCAAGAACATCACAACAAATATCAGCAAACAAAGGCTAAATTTCAAAGAGCCAAGTTACAAGCCAGACGGAGCAGCTGGAAAGAAAAAACAGAGTCGCTGAACCTAGAAAGAGATACTAGGAAATTATGGAAACTTGTAAAACAACTAAATGATGAAGGTACAGGGAGAAATACCAGGATCACACTTTATAAAGATAGAAACATTTTAACAGGTAAACATGCAGCTGATTACTTTGCAGATTCCTTTGCAGAAGACAATAACGTCAAAGTCAGCCCAGACAAACAACAGGAGGTTCGAGAGAACCAGCAAAACATTGGACAAGGCGAACCTATACCTGAAGTCATGGAGGCACCAATCACAATGAGAGAACTGGAGCATGCAATATCCAAATTAAAAATGAAAAAGTCCCCTGGAGCTGATGGAGTGTCCAATGAAATGATTAGAAACCTGGGAATTGCAGCAAGAGCAAAGCTACTGCAGATCTTTAACACAAGCTGGTCCACAGGTAATGTACCACAGGCGTGGAGAGAAGCAATAATGATACCACTCCTTAAATCAGGAAAAGATGGCAACACAGTCTCCAACTACAGGCCCATCAGCCTCACAAGCTGTCTATGTAAAACAATGGAGCGCATTATCAATCTTAGGATGCAGTGGTACCTTGAAAGTGAAAACCTTCTGGTATCACAGCAAGCAGGCTTCAGACAGTGCTACTCTACTGAAGATCAGGCAACCTACCTCTCCCAAGAGATTGAGGATGCCTTCCAAGAAAAGAAACTGGTACTAGCAGCATGGATAGACCTCAGGAAAGCATTTGATAAGGTCTGGAAAGAAGGGCTCCTAAAGAAATTGCGAAATTGCAGGGTTAGCTCAAGAATGTACAAATGGGTAAAAGCATACCTGCATAATAGAAGAGCCAGGGTACAATTAGATGGTCGCAAGAGCAAGAAAGTTCTATTGCGTCATGGAGTCCCCCAAAGAGGAGTCCTGTCACCCACACTTTTCTTGGTTTACATCAATGACTTAGCTGCTGAACTACCACACGGGATCAAAGTGGCAATGTATGCTGACGACCTGGTGATCTGGTGCACGGAAGAACATGCAACAGTGGCCACTAAACAAATACAAAGAGCTATCGATGCCCTAACCTTATGGGCTAATAGATGGTGCGTCAGCATTAACACAGATAAGTGCAGCACTACACTCTTTACTCTCTCACCAAAACAAAAAGCTGGTCATATCCAGATAGACGGAGAGCTCTTGAAAGAAGACAAACAACCCACATACCTCGGAGTTACTTTTGATGATAAGCTGACATGGAAGCAGCACATAAACAAAGCAACAACAAAAGCCAGGAGGAAGTTAGCTATCCTGAGAAAACTAAGTGGAACCACATGGGGAGCCAGTGGAAATATACTTAGTAAAGTTTACCAGCAAGGCATAAGACCACACCTGGAATATGGTTCAGCTGCGTGGTGTCCTGCATCAAACACCACATTACAATATCTAGATAAAGTGCAAAACCAGGCACTTAGAATAATGTTGGGAGCAATGAAATCAACACCCATAGCAGAGATGCAGAAAATGGGAAGAATGCAAACACTTGGCGAACGCAGAGACACAAAAGTACTAATTCAAGCAGAAAAGTTCCAGTGTATGCCAAGTCATCCAATGAAGGAAAGATTCCAAAATCTAGCAATGGGGCGACTGAAAAGGAGCAGCTTTATCCATCAAGCTAAACGACTCCGTAGACAACTTACAGACCTACCTGAAGTTGATAGCCCCTTAAGGTCTGTACCAGAACAAACCCCGTGGAGTGAAAGCCATGGAATGCCAATACACATTCAGACCCATGTGAAAGGAATACTAAGCGAGGACGAACAGAACAGTGTGCAGCGAATGAGTCACCCTCAGTTTCCTGGATGAGGAATATCCACAAGATATATGGGTCAGAGTGTACACAGATGGGTCAGCACAGAATGCTGTGAGGAATGGAGGTGCAGGTGTATATATAGAATATCCACACAAGCCTAGAGATACAATCAGAACACCGACAGGAAAATTCTGCAATAATTATGATGCAGAAATCCAGGCAATTAGTGTGGCAGCTAAAAAACTGCTGAACTCCAACTCTGGCCTACAGCCTGTAGTATTCCTGACAGATGCAAGGTCAGTGCTTCAAGCTCTCCAGTCTGGAAAACTAACAGACTTGAAAAAACTACTTAGCGAATTGTCTTACCAGTATAGGGTAACCATGCAGTGGATACCCTCTCACTGTGGAATACCAGGAAATGAAAAGGCAGACCTACTGGCTAAAGAAGGTGCTGCCGAAGACCAACCAGATATTCCAATCACCTACCATCAGAAAAAACAGATGATCAAGTCAATAAGAAAGCCACAAACGCCAACACAAGATGACTATCACATTATGAACAGATCAGAGCAAGTTATAATTCTGCACCTCAGAACAGGACACAACCGACTCCGCAGTCACATGTATACAAAGTTCAAGATTGGCAACACGGCCATGTGTACGTACATGTGGACAGGCAGCACAGAGTGCCAAACATATACTTCAAGAGTGTTCTGAGCATGAAACACTGAGGCATACATATTGGCCAGAGGAAACAACACTGGAATCAAAGCTCTATGGGACACTGTATGAACTACAAAAGACAGTGAGTTTTATTAAGGAGACAGAATTACAGATATAGACATGTTTCAAGTGAACGAAAGAAGAAGAAGAAGAACAATTGTACAATTATAGCGTTCAATATATATCTCAATATAATGCTGAAGTCTGATGCATTGCGCCTTTGGTGCAAATTACAAATAAAATGGTAACACAATACATCTCTGGATTACAACTGGAAAAATAAGATGTTTTATGGTGAACGATTTTTAAGTGTTCAAGTGGAGGACAGACAAAAATATTTCAAGGAGTACTTGAAGCATCTCTCAAATCCTGAATTATTAACCCAAGCACTGAGAAAATTATAGCTCTGGGAGTTCTATAGCTCTTGAACTCCCAGTTGGCATGGTCACATCAGTGCAGGTATTTCAAATGTTCAACAGAATACAACACTGCAGGCAATAATCAAAAAGAAACAAAATCAAAATGAGAGGTCGGATTGTTTTTCCATATCTCAAAGACCTTCACTCATGTTCACACTGCAACAGGGTCTTCAAAGCACAGATTGGACTTCACAGCCAATGAGAGTTCACAAACATCAAATAGAATTTTTCAAAGCCCAGATATGACTCCACAGCTAATGAGGGCTCACAGACATCAGAACTAAATCTAATTGACATTTTTTATAGCATGCTCATCTTTGCTTGTGGTGTAGGAATATCATAATCACTACTGGAAATTTAGTATGACCATTAGCTTGCTAAATCAGATAGGGTGGAAAATCAACACATCAAAAACTCATATACTAGATTTTACGAGATCCAACGACAACATAAAAATTCAAAATGTTCCATTATTAAAAGTCCTCAATTTTACATATTTAGGCACCAATCTAGCACTGGATGGAGACTCATCAAAAGAAATTTTACACCGTATTGTCCTTGCAGCGGGTGCTTTCAATAAACTACGCAACATCTGGATGTCAAACACACTAAGAAACACCACAAAACTCAGGTTGTTTAACTCCAACATCATCCCTATTCTATCATATGGATGCGAAAGTTGGAAAGCCACAGATAAGAGACTAGACTCCTTTGAAAATAAATGCCTACGTACCATTCTGAATGTTAAGTGGAGTGACTTTAAATCTAACACTACTATAAGAGAGGAAAGCAAACAAACCTATATATCTTCCTTCATTAGACAAAGACGTTGGACTTACATCAGCCATGTTCTCAGAATGAACAGCCTAAGAATTCCCCAGCAGTCACTATATTGGGTGCCACCTGGAGTAAGAGGAAGACCTAGAGAAACTCTACAAAGAACCATTAATAGAGAAGGCTTGTCAATGAACCTAAACAACACGCAACAATTGAAAGACCAGGCAACACAAAGACAGAAATGGAAAGCTATGGTTTCTACCCTATGCGCCGCCTATGGCCCTAGAGGACATAACATAACATTAGCTTGCTATAAGAGAGATCCAGCGGGAGTTTGAGAACAAACAATTAAAATAAATACCTCTGTATCCACACTGGAAAAGAAAACGTAGAGGCATCAAAACATGGAGAATGAATGATAGGAAACTATTGAATAGAGTGAATATGAATAGAGTTGAAGTCATACCATGATATTGATTTCTTTAATAAGCTATACTGCGACAACGAGGTCCATGACTGAACCACAGAGTATATCTGTCAAAGCTTTTTCTGATGGCCAGTTTTATTTGTACAGTGAGCAATTCAGTATAATATTTCCGTACACAGCTGATTGCCACAAATGCACATATTGGTGTCACAGAAATAAGTAGGCACAGAAAAACAATAAATCGGGAAAAGTTCAAAAGGGTTAAAAAGTGTAGAGAATTGACCTCATCGTACTTGGGTTGTCCCATATGTACTCCTTACCTCTCAACAAAGCGACACACCACCTGCCGAGAGTACCACTCATAACAAGTAATTCTCTAGCTACAAGCAATAATCCCCAGGGAATCTCTAAAACAAAATTCACTTTGTAAACAAGATATCACAAGCTGGATTTCAAAATGTGACTTCTTGGGCACAAGACAAATGGCTCAATCAATATGCCAGAGAGACCCCTGCAGGAAAAAGAATGTAAAAAAATTCACAGAAGGCCAAAATCAGGAAGACTGAAAGAAAAACTTAACAAAAACAGGAAGACATTATGATTGAAAGAGCTTACCCGCAGACTATGTACTTGTTATCTGGTGAGACTGTAACGCTGGTACCATTTATACAGCCCTCATCACTGAAGTGATGGCAGCAATCTCGTGTATCCATGTTCCAGATATACACATGACCTTCACCTGTAAAACAAACCAGCGACAATAGAATCACAGGTACTGTGCAAGAATTAATACACAAATTATGTGTGCCAACCGGGTTTTTATAGAAAAGATAATTTACTTGATTAATGAAATGCATGTGGTTTGTGATTAGATTTCATTGTGTGGATTTAAAAAAAAATGTTTGGGTTTGCTTTACAATGAATCATAGTAATTATTTAACCATAAACTGCTGCATATCTAGTTTCTTAGAAAATCGTAATGATAATATTAACCTTTATGCTAACCCTTTGTGTATGTGCTCCTGCTATGTGGCACACAAAATTAACTGAATAATTTACATATTAAAGAAAATTACACACAATTATGATGTAATCAGTGAAATTCTGAGTGTTACAGACATTAAAAGACCTTAGGAACACAAGCATGAATGAAAGTATGTCCTGCTTACTACATCTCAGTAATATAACCAAAGAAACTTGCAGTCTATCTCTGGTCACTATGGCGTAATTGCAAATGAAAGGGCGTTCTCTTGAAAAGGGAAGGAGGATCCCCTAAACAAATTGAAAATGACATCTCATACCATGAATGTAAGGATGAAAAAAAGAATAATGTAATAACAAGTAGAAGGAGATGCACCAAACTGCAGAAACAAATGATCCTCATCGCCAAATGTAATGCAAATAAACTATCAACTTTAGAGTACAAACAAGCCACAACAGACTGAAAAGTTACAAGTACAGAAAGCTCACAATGAGTGAGACAAACTTGTGCAACTATGGGCTTAGTCAAGAAACTGCAGAATACAATCTTTATGCATGTGAACTCTACCAAGAAGAGGGAGAAAATATGGCCTACTAAGATGATACTTCTGAACCTGAATAGGCTTCATGGATGACCCAATGTGAACTCTACCAAGAAGAGGGAGAAAATATGACCTACTAAGATGGTACTTCGGAACCTGAATAGGCTTCATGGATGACCCAATGTGAACTACACAGTTCACTGAAGCTATTAGTGTTGCAGCCGGGTGACTGACTGAAGAACGATGAAGAAGTGAAACACAGAGTTTAAAAAATCCTAGAGTGTTAGAAGCAAGTAGCATTCTACAATATCTAAAATATCACACTCATAAAAAATGTACAACTTTTGATTACTAGAACAATGAACAGAACTATCAATTATCTTAACAATCAACATGTCAGCTCACATTGGACATGTCTTCACCAACAAACTTTAGAGGTAGCAATCGGAAGGAAAGAGCAAAGATAGATATACACATTTTAAATGCCATGAAACTAGAAGATCCAGGAGTTGCTGAAAACCAGTTTTCCCCATGAAATGATACAACAGACAATCTGACAAAGCACCAATTGAGACAGAAGAGAAACAAAAGAACAGGCACCAAATCAGAATAATTTTATCATTAATAAATTTAAAGAACTATAAATACTTGTCGAAGGAAATATCATGGATTCAGGGGTGCAGAGACGTTGAAGCGAGCACTTGTGCTCGCTTCGCTCGCCAGGACCAGGACTCATACTGGTTCAGACCTTGCTACGCCTCCCCGCGGAGCACCCTGGGCAACAGAGCAATCTGGCTAAGGTAGCAAGGATCGGACGATCTCCAGCTGAGGTGGGAACCTGCTGTGGACTTGGAAACTTCCAAGAGAGAAACGACTCTTCCTATCCGCAGTACGTCCCGAGATTGTAAACAAGCTTCAGCAAACTTTCTACAGCCTTTTCGTCATTTTCGCCAAGGCTCAAGAACTTTTCGTCAGTTCCCTGTCCGCACCCAGCGTCGCGATATAACCAAAAAGTCCTTCTTAGGACTAGGTTGAAAGTGACGCGACTAGGCATCCCGAGATGGCCTAGTCGAATCCAGTACTTAACAAACAAATCATGGATTCAGAGAAAGGACAACACTGCCAACAGGATCCATTCTAAAGCTAGGAAGAACTCAGAAAACTTCACGTATAAGAGTACAAGAATACAGGACAATACAGACTGCAAACACATCTCTGCAAATTAGATCTCCGTCTACTGAATGAAATTACAAGAACATGTGATTACAAACACTACTGATCCAAATGCAAAAGGTGTTATGGGAACCACATCTCTGCATGCATAAGATATTGGCTGCTCAAAGTCACTTGCAAAGGACATAGTTCTGTAGCACCATTTGCATTTTAATCAGTCATGCATGTAAGCTCATTAATTGCATGTTCTTGTAGTCGCTTGTAATCACCTTCAGTGGACAGCAGGTCTGAAAGTTGTTCAAACAGATAAATATGCTTATAAAATGACCTCAGATCACATAATCATGTGAATATTTTTAAAAACACAGCTTTCTACTTTATTTACTTTACTTAGAGATTTAGGAAAAATCTCTCTTTTTTTAAACCCTGCGCACCACAAAAACATAGTGTTCAAGCAAGACACACGACATACTTCCAAATGTGTACATAAATTTTCCATCACTAGAGAAAGACACACTGAACACATCTCCATTCATTTTCACTGAATCAATTAGTTCTTTGCTCTGTGAGGTGGGAAACAAATAATATATCATAAAAAATAGACCTAAAATAATTTTACAATATGTATATTAATAATGTATTATTTTACAAAACAAATGTTAGACAAGTCTACAGATTGTTCAAATAGAAAAAGTTCAACAGAGATAAAAAACAGAAGAATAAGGCAGGCAAAAACAGCATTCCTAAAACTGAATAAAATACTATGTAATATGTCCCTGTTAGTAGAAGTGAGAAAGAGAGTCAGTACAGGTGAGAAAGAGAGTCAGTACAGGTGAGAAAGAGAGTCAAATGAGGTGTGAAAGAGTTTCTCATTGCTACAAAACACAGATCCTAACACTTGGATGCAAGTCTTGGAAAATACATAAACAACATAGTTGATAATTAGAGGCAACAGACATATTGTTCTATAGAAGAATGCTGAGAGTATCACGAAAGAAGAATGCTGAGAGTATCATAAAAGAAGAATGCTGAGAGTATCATGAAAGAAGAATGCTGAGAGTATCATGAAAGAAGAATGCTGAGAATATCATGAAAGAAGAATGCTGAGAATATCATGAAAGAATGCTGAGAGTATCATGAAAGAATGCTGAGAGTATCATGGAAGAAGAATGCTGAGAGTATCATGAAAGAAGAATGCTGAGAATATCATGAAAGAATGCTGAGAGTATCATGAAAGAATGCTGAGAGTATCATGAAAGAAGAATGCTGAGAGTATCATGAAAGAATGCTGAGAGTATTATGAAAGAATAATGCTGAGAATATCATGAACACCTGAAAAACTAATAAGGAAGTGCAGAAATAATCTAATGCATTTTATATCACACTGGAGCTACTTAACCCAGGCTTGGTACATGATGATGCATACATATAAACAGAGTTTGATCAATTATGATGCATAAATCTATTCATCAATAAAGCCTTCAGGGTTTACTAATTTTAAGGTGCATAAGCCATGGACAAGAACTTTCCATTTGTATCTATCTATCCTTATGTAAGTTCTTAGTCTCATTCAATGTGATTCTTCATCATTTTATCGGGTTCTGGCTGTTGAACTTCATATTCTATTTTCTCACAGTTCTTTCTTTTTCCAAGGTAAAACTACTGTGGTTATTTTTTTTCACAGGTGACAGGTAGTCAGCCTATCCCTCATCATTCTTTAGTTGCCTCAAATTACGTGCCTGTAAATAAAACAGTGGCTCTATTCTTTGTGCCCTAAGCTAAGAGTTAAGGTCCCATTTGGGAACCTCTAAATAGATTGTCAGAGGCAGAATTTTTAAGAAAAACCATTTAAGGGGTCATCAATTCTAAGACTTGGATCGTACTGAGAATATTTACCAACGGCCATGGGTCCCACTGTATACATGTAATTTCATGGAGTATGGTAAATTATGATGATTAACCCTTAGAATGCTGCATTAAAAGTGAGTAATTTTCCCCTGCATTATTTATTTCCTTTACATGTTATTTATGGAGGATATTTGGAAAATGCCATAGCTTTTTCTTTTGAAGCTGTATATTTTTTGTGTGTAGAAATAAAGATATTGCCTGTGAAAACAAACAAAATAAACCAATCTAACTCATGTCACCAGCTAAGCCTAATGTTTCTGTAAATGTTGATGTATTCAGGGGAATGCCACTAAATGAAAATGCTATGCTGTTTCTGTAATTTCATTACCAATCTAACATATTCATAAATATTGTTTGTGAAAACAAACATAACAGGCCAATCTCACTTACTTTATAGACCAAATATTCCTCATATTTTGGAAAAGTTTCAACGCTAGAGATGGTTGTAACCTGAAAGGCGCTATCCGGCATATTCATGATACTTTTCTTTACACACACTCGACAAATAACTACTGCCCCCACATCTTCAGCTATCTGGTGCCGGGAAACAATATATGCATCCGTGAAACCAAGAAATTCAGCATCGGAATCAAACAAATATTCCCCAAAAATGGATGCCATTCTCAATGATTTCAACAGACTACCGAATATAATTCGACATTACCTTGCTTAGATTACCAACAGAAATGGAAGTAAAATATGTCGACTTTCAATTTCTGTGATGTACCATGTTAGTTTACAATTCTTTAATTCCGGCCTCCAGTGGCTCAAAATACTGTTTTTGTGGCAGAATTTTTGGCCAGTAACGTTGTAAAGGTTAAACAATATTTTTACTGTAGAAATGTATGCATATATTCCAGGTTAGTCTAAAAATACTGATAACAAAGGTTATTTACTTGTTGGCAGAATAGATGTATGTATCCATATGACCCAAGAAAGGCTATAAATCTGTTGTCAGGTGATACCACAAAATTAGACATCGCTGACACTTCCAGTCCTGAAAGGAAAAAATACAATGAACTATATTTTTAAAATAAGAAACATTTTTTTTAAACCCCTGAAGGAATAGACATTTCTATGAATGAACATTTAAACTGTATTCTTCAATTACCTGGTCCAATCAATGATTGGGACCACAGGAAAGAACTGATGATCTGGACAAAAGCAGGAGCATAATTATGGAACAATTCAAGTACTCTGTCTTATTGTTCGTGGCTGAGTTGAAAATGTGATAACTTTTTTGTTGTTAGAGATAATTAAATAATATTTATACATATAAATAAAGAATTGAATACTGCATATATTGGGTAATTTGTGTGTGTGTGTGTGTGTGTGATAACAGACATATGAGAAAGTGGTAAAGACATTTTTTCACAAAAACAAACAAATTAACAAACATAATGAAAAAATATTTATTTTAAAAATTCTTCATTTTGGAAGAGAATTTTATGGATTGGGAACACTGTAAAACACAATTAATTCTACATTATTTATGTTGTGACATTGTCAAATGATCATAATATCACTGGGGAAAATGAATAACCGTATAGATTTGCCATAAATCCTTCTCTGAAGCTAGATCTAGTCATATTTGAGAAGGCTCCATAACAGTTGATTTTTGGCCTCTACATAAAGCAAACCAACGTGGTCTACTGTATATTCTACTGTGAAAACTAACTAACTCCAAAGAATTCATCATCCGAATTACAATCCATAATGATTTTACTGAAAATATGATTAAACAAAAGTCTATAAAACCTGAACAAAAGTCTATAAAACCTGATTCACCTTCATGATACCATTCCAGTTTGAAGATGCAGACAGATCTCTTTGATTTCGTTATCGCACCGACATACTATTTTTCATGTAAACTAAAATTAATGAAAAGGTAGTCAAATGGATTGGCTTGCCAGATAACTCTAATCTGGTAACCAAAATATAAAAATATTTGACTTGTTTTAAATGATTACAGTGCGCCTGGCAATGGGTCCAGTGCACTTGACATTAGCTGTCGAGCGATATGTAAATAATTGTCGAATGCACTAAACCAGAGCATATTTAAGGTTAAGAATGCTCTCCTACCTTTTAATTTACTGAATTTTCTGTAGAGAATGCCTTAAGAATGTTCTCACCTTTTAATTTGGGTCTAAATGTAACACCATTATTGCCTTCCATATCATAGATGTAAAAGCTTTTATGTTTTGACCCAACGATGATCTCACTGCCTCCTCTGCTAAAGTGAGTACAGAACACTGGATTTTTATCAAAGAAGATGCTGTGTATTTTTCTGTTTTTACTACCATCAACCTGTTGAGAATTAGGAAGAGCATAAGTTAAATCTGTACAACAAAAATGACATTTTATTCTGACTGAGATTTGAGCTTGCATAATCTTGGATAGCATGAAATATTTATTTCAGTTCTTTCACTTTCATTGTCTCTTCGATAAACTTTAGTTTTTTGCAGTTCATACAGTGGTCATTAAGCTTTAATTCTAGTGTTGTTTCTATGCGCCAGTATCTTTGTCTCAGTATTTCATATTCAGGACATTCCTAAAATGAGTGATCTGAAGTGTGTTGTGCCTGTCTATGTGGTTGTTGCCAATCTTTAATTTTGTGCAACTATGACTGCCGAGTGGATTGAGGCATAAAATTGCAACTAGATCTGGTCTATTCATAATTTGATACTCATCTTGTGTTAATGTTTGTGGAAATCTGATTTGATATGATCACTATGTTTTTTTCTGATGGTAAGTGATTTGCACATCAGATTGGTCACTGACAGTACAATCCTTAGCCAGTTGATCTGCTCTCTTATTTCTTGGTATTCCACAATGAGATGGTCTCCACTGCATGGCTACCTTATTCCGGTTACATAGTTCAGTCAGTAATGTTTGTAGGTCTGGTAGTTTTTCAGACTTGATCGCTAGGAATACTGATTTCACATGAAGACTCACAACTGTTAGAAATACCACAACTTGTGAACCAAAATTGGAGTTCAATAGTTTTCATTTGTAACCTCGATTGCCTGAATTTCTACATCATAGTTATTACAAAATTTTGTTGTTGGCACTTTGATCTTATCTCTAGCATTGTTTCAATACTCTCTACATATAGACTTACTCCTCCATATGTTTCAATATACGAGGGGGAGTCAATAAGTAAGTCACAAATGGCTCTTTAGAAAAAAACTGAAGACGATAAAAACCTGAAAACTGTTTATTTTTACACATACATTATCCCTTTACTTCTCAACATAATTTCCACCAACATTGATGCATTTATCCCATCGTTTTATGAGTCCTCCCAAACCTGCTGCGTAGAACTGCGTGCTCTGCTTTTTAAGCCACATTTTCACTTCACATTCAACTTCTGCGTCAGTCGCGAAATGCTTCCCGCCAAGGTGGGTTTTTAGTGGACCAAAAAGGTGAAAATCACTAGGGGCTAAATCGGGGCTGTAAGGAGGATGTTCCAGAATTTTCCAACCAAGATTTTTTATTTTCTCCTGAGTTAATCAAGCCGTATGTGGTCTAGCATTGTCATGAAGGAGTAGCACTCCTCTAGTCAGCAGCCCTGGATGTTTTCTTCGAATTGCATCCCGAAGCACTGATAGAACTTCACAGTATGATTCAGAATTCACATTGTCACCTTTCTTTTTGAAATTGGTTAAAAGCACTCTTTGACAATCCCAGAACACTGTCAGCATAACCTTCCCTGCTGATGGTGTAACCTTGAATTTTTGGACACAAGGCGAAGAAGGATGTTTCCATTGCATTGAAGCACGCTTTGATTCAGGCTGGTAGTGATGCACCCATGATTCGTCCCCAGTAATAATCCTGTTCATCATGTCTTCTCCTTCATTTGCGTATTGACAGAGATGCTCCAATGACAAGCCTAATCGGTTCATTTTGTGTTCGTCCGTCAATTGTCTGGGCACCCACCTTGAACACACTTTCTTAAATTTCAATCGGTCATGCATGATGCTGTATGCTGAACCATGTGAGCACCCTATTGCAGCTGCTACAGCGTCTATCGTTACTCGTCTGTCACCTCGAATCATCTCCTCAACCCGCTGCACAGATGCGTCTGTTGCAATTTCAACAGCACGACCAGATCGGATTTCGTCAACAATTTTAGAGCGTCCTTGAGAAAATTTTTTTACCCAGCTGTGCACCGCTTTACGGGACAAACAATTGTCAGCATAAACAGGAAGCATTTCTTTATGAATGTCTTTTGCAGGCAGTCCTTTTGCCCATAAAAAACGCACAACAGCACGTTGTTCATTGATTGTACACTCTGTAAGTACAGTAGCCATTTTGTTTTTTGTGCTGCGCATGCGCAAGGTACAGCTAGCGCCATCTAGCGAACATAAACATAAAGTTCTATGATGATATCAACTATAAACAGCTTTATAAACCACCTACTGCATTTTCCTGCCATCCAACATCAATTTGTGACTTACTTATTGACTCCCCCTCGTATATATTGTAATAAGAGGTAAGTTGGATTTTCTTTGTGATTTATTTGAGCTCCTTCAAGAGTGATTTTAAGTTTCTTTCATGTGGTGGTTATTTTTTTCTGGAGTTTGCTTTCAAACCCAGAGGGCTGATCCAACAAAGTAGGGCTGGGAACAGGAACATTATTTTCCAACTGGCATGATGCTGATTTGCCGTGGCTCTTCCCAGACTTCTATCTATGGATAGTGGATCTGAGACGTGCTTCATCCCTCTCCATTCCCTGCCACTTACATAATTGCCATAAAAAAATTTTTAAATAATTACAAATCTTACTTTTTTTAAACTCACATTCCACGCGCTGGGCGAATGATTTCGCCTTCAGAATTCATAAATTCGGGCTAAATGTATCGCCCGGAAGGTGCTAAAGGTTAACATTGCCCCAAATGAGGGGGTCATGAAACACAGATTGAGAACTAGTAGTTTAGCATCAGGATATGCAAGAAAAACAAATTTGATTAAAAACAAAAATATGGTACTATACTACATAAATAATAAACAAATTGTCAGAGGATATCCTACATAATGGAGTGTAGCAGTAACAAAAATAGAAACCTATGATAATGTACTAGTGTCACTGATTACTAATATAACTAATTAAATAGCACAAAATGTAAAGTAATTTCAATGAGAAATAAAAGAACAAGGACTTTTTCCACATTACGGTTCAATAGGGACATATATCCAGAAAAACCTATCTCTAGTTCATGGTTGCTTCTATACTATATACTTACAGCAAATAGTCGTACTGTGTGGTCTGGCCCTCCTGTGAGTAAAACTGTTGCCTTTGGGTGGAACTCAACACTTCTAAGGCTAGCCTGTGAAGTCCAGGAAATAAGAGCAATAGAGCTATTGTATCCTTTTGTGCAGTGGGTAATTTCATACCCGAAGACTTCAACTCTTAAAGGTAAGCAAATTCTTTCAGAAGAAATCATCTACTCAGAGGGGGTAAATTTTAGAGTTTTGTGGCTTTTTTTTAAAACCTTTCATCAATCAACATGCATAGTTGGAGCCATGAGTTTCAGCTCTCCTGCAAAGCCTACTTTTCTATCAGAGCTGTACATAATGCTCCAGCCCTGGCCATTGGAATTGATGGGAGTTTCTGGAGCTCAAAAGGGAAGCAAAGATTAGCAACACTGTTTACCTTCCATACATGTCATAAGAGGTGACAAAGGAGGTTATAGTTGGAGTTGTTTGTCCCATCCCATATAGGGTCAAAGTTACCCAGAAGACATGCTGAAGTCAGATGTGTCATGCCAAATTATGCAGATATCACAGCAAAGCTGTTAACCATGACACAATGCATTCCATTCTCTGCACATCCTGCTAATTCACATGAGTTTGAGAACAAATTCAGAAGAAGAGTGTGGGTCAGTTGGCTATGCACTCCCAGACATCCAAAGGGGCTCTCCAATTACGCAGGGCTAACTAACATGCCTGTTTAATTCTGGACCCTCTCAGCTGCTTTTCATTGCGCCACCTGTGCCATTTCTTTATAGCCAGGATACCACATACACAAAGGCAGCTAAGACCATGATCAGGTGCTCATCTGGTTTCCCCAATATAATGAGCAATACAGGTACTCTGAATATGTAGCCACAAAGGTAAACATAATTGTACAGATGGAGGTGCTGTGTGGCTTCTGCAGGAAGAAATTCTCACTTCATTGGCATGTCATCTACTGAGAGCTTTTGTTGCATAATAGTTAAGTCTGATAGGCCAATAGTGAGACCTTCTAACCTTCTGCATGCAGAATTTTTGTGAAAAAATTGTAAGTTTTGAATCAGTTACAGATTACTGAATCAACAGTACAGCATTACAGCTAATCAGTCACCCATCCGATCTAAAAGGGCATACAAACTGATAATTCCTGTGATTCACTGTTAAACACTCATTTAACCAGGTATTAAAAAAAATGGTAGTGTATCATTTTCAGGACGCAGCCATCAACCCAGCATTATTTGGCTGTAGTGCTTTTCTGAGCAATATAACTACATTCAGTAGTATGCCATTGCTTTCTGATTGGTCCGAATGCACAATTGTCTGTGGCAGGAATCAAACCTGGTACCTTGGCCATAAAATGTGACAAAAGTTGAAAACCCATGTATAGACAGAGGCAGAACAAAAATTATACTAGTAATAATACTGTGGAATTCCATAACACTCTGCTGACCAATTTCGGCGGTTGTCAAATTTCTTTTATAGAACCTTGGTGACCAATTTTGCTGATCGTCGAAACTGCTAAGTTTAAGTAGAAATGCTGCGATACCCGTTGCTAAAAATAGCTCATCTTGAAAAGTACTTTGTTCCAGAATATCAGAACTCGAGAAATAAAGATCTTTATAGACATTGTTCATGAAATATGTAGGAGATTTCAAAGGTGCAATTGTATGATATATAGAAAGCAAGGAAAATCAAGACCTAGTATTATAATAAGTAGGAATTTGGACTAGAAATAACTCTGGGGCTTTCAAATTCATTCAGAAAGTGGTCATTACGAGACTTAAAAATGTTTCAAAGCTCTCACGTGAGAGATCTATTTTATACACATTTTAAAGACTGCAATGTCACAGAAGACCATGTATAAAATTTTGAGTGTACCCTGGGTAATGGCAGATAAGTACGCTCTGGATTGTTAAAACCATTTGACCACTAGAGTTGCCATGAGTCACATTTATTCACTTGTTTCACTAGGATCCATATTATATTTTGAGTCTGCCCAGGGTTAATTTAAAACTGTGACCTTTGTGCAGTTCAGTTCACATTTCCTTTTCATGTTCACTGCATATGTACAATGATGACACAGCAGCAGCTATGATGGAAATATGCACGATGCATGTGATTTGTGCACCAAATATAATGTGGAAAGTGACATTGAAGTTCCTTTCTTTGATAGACCTTGTATTTCAGATGAGGAGGAAACGCCGCACTGTAGACATACTAATTGTGGCATCACAAATTTCACATAACCAATGTCATTTTCTCCCAGTAGAATTATGACTTTCAAGGACATAAATGACTGTACTGTGAAGTCATGCTGAATTTGAATGTGTCAGGCTGAAAGACACATATATTGTAGCAAAACTGTAAACCCCACAATGTATTTTGTTCTTCAGACTACACACTGCAAATCTGTGGGAGTTTGAGAACAAATGCAGACGAATGCATACTGGAACACATTGACTAGAGCAGAATAATCTAAACTAAGACTACTCTGTTTAAGACTAGCAACAACAAACCTTGCAGGGTTCCTCCCTATTCCCATCTGTTACTCTCTTGAAGTCCAGTGAACTGTAAGGAAGACTGACAGAGTCTGCTGAAATGTTATGGCTGTGTGCATTCAGAGCTTCCTCATCACTGTCTGTTATCAAGAAATAAAAGAACTTTTTACACTTTTATCAACTAATCTTTTTCAGCATCATTCTTCAGTCGGTCATCAGGTTAAAACATCATTAGTGTCAATGTACGGTGTGATTTTATCCAGGGCATCCAAGGAACTCTCTTTTTGGTAGAGTTGACATTACTAACTAATGATTATAATGAATCATGATTTGAATGATGAACTTAGAAATCTTCGTTAAACTTGTCTTTTCACTTTTTTTCATATTAGACATATCTGTGTATGTTAACATATGAACCACTTCGCGGACATTCCCTTGTATAAGCATTTTGCAATGAGTTCCATTTTTACAAAAAAAAATAAGCCTATTTCTGTATTTTACAAGAAATTTCTGACAGCTAATAATAGTTCTGATAGTTCAAAATGAAACACAATTACAAGAAATGAATATTATTTCAAAAGAAAGTCAAAGCAAATGGTTTAGCCTGTATAGCAGAAAAACTGAGGTAATGGTAATATCAAAGAATAAATGTCCTCCAGAATGCAACATCAAAGTAGATGGATCAGTCTGATGCAAGTCAACATATTCAAATATTTAGGTACATTAATAATAACATCAAATGGAAGATGTATTAAAGAATTCAAATATAGAATTTGAACTCTTTGCTCAGACAAAGACAACATTTCACAAGATGAAGACCATCCTATGTAATAGTATATCTTTGTCAGTTGATGTGCAAAAAAGAGTTCTTAAAAGTTATATAGAACCAATTCTGATGTATGGAAGTGAATCTTGGACACTCAGCAGATCAGTGAAAAATTATATTGAGGAAGCAGAGATGTAGTTTTATAGAAGAATATTAAGAACACTATGGACAGATAAAAAAAACATAATGAACATATCTTGAAAGAAGATAATGAGAAATTCTTCCCAGCATCAGTAAGAGACAGTAAATATCATGAGAAGAGGGTAGAAGGGACATGTTACAACAGGCAAATTGAAGAGCAAGAGTGGTAGGGGAAGACCAAGAAAGAAGATGCTTGACAACTTAGTATTGTGACATGTGAAAACATCGGTATCAGAAATTATTGACAGCACACAAAATAGAAGGCTGGGGAAAGACATAACCAACGCCACCTGCATGGACTATAAGGAGAAGAAATATAATCAATGATACAATGTACTTTAACAATATTGAAACATTAGTTTATAAATCAACCGAGTTTATTGCTCTTAATATTGTGTTTATTTTGCCACCAACCTTCTGACTTCTCATTGTCAAATCTTCCAGCCCAAGATGGATTGACTATATCAAATCTGCAATAGAAAAATTTATATAATTAGTATAGTTAGACTATGATTCTATCAATTAAAACTAATTTTAACATTTGTCCTGCTCTATGGCGGACAGATAGAGTGCGTCTGAGGTGGTCAAGATACCAAATTCAATTTCCTCTGTAGGGAATTGTGAATCTAGACTGCTCATAAAACAATAGCAACATACTAAATGTAAAATATTGCTTATAAAATCAGTAGTCAACATATGCTGGTTTGATCGCTACATGGTGAATAGGATATGCTACCAACTTTTTTCAACATAACATATTGCATGCTGAAAGCATTCTCGCAAAGACGGATGCATCGGGCCAATGGTGCAAATAAAACGACGACACAATGCATTTCCATTCTCTGGACTACATCCTGCTGAAAATCTAGTAGGATCATTGCCCAGCGAAAAGAGAGAACCAGCAGGTGTTTGAGAATGAACGCTGAAGAAGAAGAAAGCATTCTATGCAATGTAATGTTATCAATGTATTAGTGTGTTCTTCATAGGCAAGGACATATCTCTAACTGAATCTCAAAAGTGGATGTAACAAGTCGTCATCATCATGTGATGGACGAAGAGTGCTAGAATATTATAATGAACCAATTTTTTTTTAAATTGATGTGAAACATGGATAGTAAACAAAAGTATAACAGCATATCTGATCCACAATGTTCATCCAGCTTTTGTGATGTTATTGTATGGACATTCAATTCCTCACTTTCCTTCAATCTTGTCCTCCTCTACTCTCAATTGTAGACCTCCAGATCAGGTTTATGCCAGACCAAACAAACTTTTTGTATACTCTTTAGTAGTTGCCTTCTTGCCTCTATGTATTTAATAACTGCTCGTTTATCTTCATTTAGCTCACAATATGCATCCTCAAGTGTGTAAATAAGATGCCCTGTTAGAACATGACATTTAGTACTAGAAAGTAAGCCAAACAAGTAGTTAACCTTAACCACCATTGTATTTTTAATGACACCAAATACTCCACAAATAATGAAATTGCCATTTATTTTTTTAAGATAAACACTCACTTCCTTCCCCTTTAGTTAAGATACTAAGTTAATGTTGTAGTCTATCTGGGGTAAAAGAGTTCTCTGGAGATGGTCCTCATGTGTGCTGAATAAATTGTGGAATTTGTCGCCTCTTTTATTTCTGCGGTCCACCGTTTTCATGGTCGGCCTTTAGGTATGCCTTCACTGTATCTGTGTAGCATAGCTTGCTGTGGTATGTTGTCTGGAGATAGTCTACTGATGTGTGCAAACCATTTGATCTGTTGGCTTGTAATATATTCCAAGACTGTTGTAGCATAGTCAATAAATTACTGTTATGGTATAGTCACTAAGTTAAAACGTCTGCATGATCAATGTTTTAATTTATTACACTATTATTTCCTGAAAATGAAAATGGGGACCTTGCCTTGGACACATGTCAGACCATGAATTTGAAACAAGCGCTGTAGATATCTGAATCTAGGCATATTTACCTTTAGCCTTCACCGTGCCTATATTAACACCGGTCGCCAAAAAACAAAATGCCGACTAGCGCCATACTCCATCCAATGAGATGTCGTTATAATAGACGCCCCACAGCCTGATTAGTTACTCGGGAACATGCGCTATTGAAGCCGGTTCATTCCTACGTCCGACATGATCGTTGTAACAATGGCTAGCCAGAAGATACAAATTTTATAGCAATTAATCTGACCACATCTGCACGATGCCATGATGGTGGACCGGTTTTATAGACCTTTCTTTCATCGTATTTTGAATAAAATAACATTGAATCGTGGCTTGAATCCTGAATTATTGAGTTATTTAGTTTCACAGCAGTGAATATACAGAATGCAGCGTTGGTTTGGAGACTTTTAGACGTTTGATATCGAATATGTTGAAGTGGCACCAAAAATGACTCTAGACCTAAGCTCAAAGAACGATTTTACTGCAAATCTACATGTTTTATACAGTTCCCCGGCTATATTTTGATAATTTCGCAGTGAAAGAACATAAATACAACAGATTTGCGTGATTTAGTTTACAGTGTTGCCAAGGAATTCGATAAGTAAGGTAAGTTATTTTTTTATTTATTTTTCCACTTTATTTGTTATAAAATATATGTTTTTTTGTGAAAAACGTCTTTACCACTTTCTCATACGTCTGGTATCACACACACACACATACATAAATTACACCAATATATGCATAATTCAATTCTTTATTTATATGTGCAAATATTATTTAAATATCTCTAACAACCAAAAAATTATCACATTTTCAAAACAGTCACCATCAATAATGCAAATTTTCAAAAAAGAATCGGTGGCAGGGAGATGTCTCGTATTTTTTAATATGGCTTGCTAAAGGTTAATCACTACTGTTATCACAATACAAATGAAAACTTTCTAAATTACTTCCTGCATCAGATAAATTAATGCTAGAATTTTCAGATAAATTTTCTTCCAAAAGTGTATAAATTTCAGAATCATTGATATTTGTAGATTTAGGTAAGATGATTACACAAAAAATGTGCGGTTCTGTCGGCAGACAAGAATTCAAATGACACTCACAAGCATACCCAATTACAAAATCTCAATTTATAGATGACCTTTAGGCAGCTTTAACTAGCCAATCAGAGTATTTGATAACATCGAGGTACTTTTAGAGATAAATTATATGAATACTTGACCCATCGCTCCTTACCGAGATGTCCACAAAATGGAGGTAACTTTTCCTCATATCCTTAAAGATGCACCTCAGCAAAGAGGTTAAAGAAACCAATGCCCCACTGTGGGACAAAAGAGAAAGATACATTCTGTATCAACAATATTGCACTTACTCTGGTGCCTGTTCATCATCTGAATCAGTCCACTTCTTTACTGCACTAGCATCTTCAGAAAGTTTTTTCTTTTTCTTTGCTTTTCTGTCTTCACCATCGTGCTATGAAATAGATTTTTTAAATGTGAAATTAAAACACTGTGAAATGAGAACAATATGAAATTAAAACTTGTTTTATGGTATGCAGAAACAGGATGCTCTGTGGTTAACTTAAAATTTATTTTTATAAAACCAAGAATAATATTTCTCAGCATGTCTGTAGTATTGTAGACACAAACAACACGGTATTCATAGACACGGTAGACATCAGGATCATCATTTGCAGACTGAAAGTTCTGATACAATCCAGAATGAGGGTATGCTCATTATTCTTTGTACGCATGGGATACACCCATTCCCACTCAGCAGCAGCCATAACTTTCATTATTGTAAGATCTTTTCTTGCACTTTAAACTGATGTGCTTATGATCTTTGAAACACATACTCCTATCAAAAAGAATACAAACCACCAATGCAACAGAAAACCTTAGTAGATGACATGCCATTATATTGGGGCTCTCTTATGGAAGCTCTGTAGCATCTCATCTATACAATTACATACCCCCTCTGAGTAGACGGCTCCTTCAATAGGCACTGCACTAAGCCAAAAGCTAAAGTCTCCTGGGTATGAAAGAAAGCTTAGAAAAACTACCCCACTGCACACAAGAAGTAAAAGCTAATCGCTCGTAATTCCTGGGGTTCTCAACCAAAAAAAACATCAAAAAGCATTCCCAAATATTTCTTTCTAGGGTGAATTTTCGCAGAACATGGCAATGATATATTTAGAATGTGATTATTGAGAGACAACCACATTTTGGGTGCTTTAGACAGATTCACTAATGCACCCGAGTCATTACACCACATCTCTAGTGACCTACTTCACATTGTAATACCTAGATAGAAATCTCTCTATTTCAACACTACCTATACACCAAACATTCCATTCCTCTTAACATAGTTCTAACAGTCCCCGTGATCTGTCTCCCCATTTGCATTTATTCTGGTGCAGTGAGCAAGAATTTACATGTGATTTAAGTTGGGAAACGAGAGGTATGTGATGCTATGAGGTTGCACGATATAAACCTAGTACATCCATTTCCTGTGTGCCTTCATTCGTTACATCTCGTATATGCCTTGTGTGAAACTGTTATTCAACTCTTAGTCATGATTTGCCCTTGGACTTTGTATGTCAAAACAAATACCTCAGTGACAGTTTCTGGAGTGGGACTTTGGTTGACTATGTCTATCTTGTATGAAGTGTTTTACTGTCAATGAACTTGTTTCATGTAATTATATGGTCCTTCTCCCTGTGTCTGTAGATACAGAATACTCTATCATCTGAACATTCCAGTAAAGGAAATGCTCAACAATATAACTAGATTTGGTTTAGTTCACCCTCTTAGCCAAAGTTTTGTTCACTGGACATTGTGAACACCAGGTCAAAGTTTGAGTTTCTACACACATTTTTTCATAGGTCTGAACAAATGGACTTTCTGTGATGTGCTTCTGGAAGATAATTTTAGAAATGTTCTCGACCATGAACCCTGCCTTTGTCATGGCTTCCTTATTTCATTATCCTGAATGTACTGCCACTTGCACTTAATGCTGCTTTCTAGTACAGTTCAACGTACGCATTATAATAGATAATTAGGTCATGCTCTGCCGGGAACTTGCTCATTACAAACTTGGACTATGGGAATAATTTTTTTTAAAGTAAAGTAACCCATAGAATTTATAATGCCGTAGGGGTGTGAGATGTTAGCGATCTCACATTTCAGATGCTCTGCAATATGAGGGTGGTAGCCATCTCCTCTCCCTCACAGTCTTTACTTCCCGGATTAATCCGGTACCCATTTTAAGGCTGGGTCGACCCAGGAGCCGTTGCGATCTGAAAAATTATTCAGCCTCAACTGGAGAATGAACCCAGCACCACTCATATGCGAAACCAGTGCGCTATGTTGCTCCCTCAAGCAGATATGGGAAAAGACAAACCCAGTTGTCAAAGCTAACCACTGCCATCGTTCAATGTGTTGTGATAGTGTTTTTGCTATGGGCCAAGCTATGTGTAAAGCTTTGCGCCAAACAGAAATATTGTTTGTCTTCTGTGCAATAAAATATCATTGCCTTTGGTCTGCAAAATCCAGACTTGATCTGCAAGGTGTTGGCCAGGTGTTTCACATGATCTTCAAAACTGTCTCCTACCAGGATCATCACAAGGAGGTACTTCTAGGGTCGTGGCTATCTGTTAACCATGGGAGTAAAACAAACCAGTGTAAATATTTTTCTATCCCCGTCCCCTTGTTATTTGTACTGTCTACACATTAAACAAAACTGGGTCAGAGGTAAACCCTATGGAAGTCTTACGACTATCGGTGCAGATGTACAACTACTACTTTTAAGAACCATCTGACTCTGAAGTGGGGAAGCTGTAACCCAGTTAATGATAAAGGAAATTCAAGACAAAGGTCATTATTTTACAGAAAGAAAATTTGTTAAAATATAATCCTAGTCAACATTAACTCCAAGCTATACATAAGCAAGGCAGCACTCCTCATCAGGAATGCCATGCATATAATTGTGCACACAGTGTGCATCATGAAAAGTGCTTTACGCATACTGCAAAAACCATCATCAAATCCACTCATGAATAAAAATTGTATAAGGAACGTATATCCTAATACAGTATATACTGTTTAGAGCACTGTTTCCATTAAAGTTAATCTAAAATTTCCAAATTCTGTGCAAGCTGTCGGACATCTTTCAACAAATCTACATGGTCTCCTTAAGATGTCTTAGGTCTATTACAACCCAGGCATCCCCTACCTCAGTTGTTATATTCCCTGTCATACATTATTTAACTCTCTAGAATATTCTGTCTTAATGTAAAAATATCTTATATTCACAATAAATAATAATATGCAAATACATACAGATGGCAGAACTTCAATGACATTCTCCTCTGTACCCAGAACTTCCTCTTCCAACAAGGCTTCTCTTGCATCATTATACTCATCCCCAAGAGGACGGATTGAAGATGTGATAGGACCTCCACTTAAACTTCGTTTTGTTCCAAATCCAGCCTTTAGTATTTCTTTACGTCGCAACATGGTGATTAAGTGTGAGCAACTTCCAAATTTCCTTCTATAGAATCTGAAACAGATTAAATATCTACAGATTACTATGCATATTGAAATTATCAATCTATACAGAATGCTAGTGATAAGTATACTTTTATTACAGTGCTACAGACGTTGTAAAGAACACAAGAAAAACATATTTGCCAGGTAGCAAATAAAAAAACGCTGGTTATAAAGAACCATTTTTGGAAGTTGTGAAATGGTGTTAACTTCGACCCAAGTAGCTATAGACCAGTCAGTCTCTTCAGCTGTATGGGCAAATTAATGGAGAAAATGGTAAACAAAGTAGGAAAACAACTAATAGCAGCAAAACAGAGTGGCTTCCGACAACACAGATCAACAGAAGACCAGGTCGTCTACATAGCACAAGAGATTGAAGACGTATAACATGAAAAAACACACGCTTGCAGTGTGGGTTGACATGGAGAACGCATTTGAAAAGGTTTGGAAAAAGGAATCAAGAACAAGCTCCTTAGACAAGGAATCTGAGGACACATATAACTGGTTATGCAACTACATAGAAAAAAGAACAGCCGGAGTGCAAGTACATGGAAAACATAGCAGGAAGAGAACACTAGAGCAAGTTGTCCCGCAAGGAGTTGTACTATCACCTACACTCTTCTGGGGTACACTCTGCAATGTATGTAGATGACATGGCTGTGTGGACAGGGGGGGGGGAGAGAAGGCAATAGCAGTTGCAACAAAATAGAATGCAAGAGGCACTGCACAAACTAGAAAACTGGACTAAGAAATGGTAGCTCACCATTAATGAGAAAAAAACCATGCACACAATATTCACCCTATTGAACAAGGTACAGACAACAATACTAATAATAAACAATCACTTACTTCCACTAGAGCAGAACCCAACATACCTCGCAATTACCCTAGACTAGAATTGCATGGGCAAAACTGACAGACAAGAGCGATAAACATAATGGGCATAATAAAAAAGATAGCAAGCACAAACTGGGGAGTGGACAGCAAAATCTTAAAAAACCTATACACTGGTAGAGTTAGACCAATACTAGAGTATAGCATCTCATCCTGGACCACATCTAAAACACAATTCAACAAAATAAACAAAACCCAGAATCAAGTTACATGTATTATCACTGTACATATGAAATATACACCCATAAATACATTAGAAATAACTGGCATTCATTCAATGGAAGATAGATGAGAAATGAAAGTAGTTCAGCAAACAGAAAAATACAAGAGCCTCCTGAACCCAGAGACTCTTATGCACCAAAAAATTAATGGCTATGTCTGAAGCAGGCTGGAGAGGAACAACTTCTCAGCAAATGCACAGAAACTTATACAGAAGGCACAAACTCTAAGAAAAGCAAAACCAAGGCCCATACAACCAGTCAGTACCATCCCCCCTTGGGCATACAGAATCCCAGAACTGAAAGAATAAATAGAAGGTATAGAAAAGAGAGAAACTCAGACAGACTTTGAGAGAAAGTGTATCACAGAACATCACATCGCAGCTAATTACCCACAGATGCATGGACACATGCCTATATAGATGGCTCGGCCACAAATGCAATTGTGAATGGAGGAGTGACTCTTAGACTAAAACACGGGGAAGATGTTACTCTAGTCAAAGCTACAAGTAAGTCTCAACCAATTTTAAGGCAGAAATGGAAGCTCTCAAGAAAGCAGCAGAAACTATCTTACAACATAAAGAACATGTGCACAAGAATATTGTACTAATAACAGATGCACTCTCTGTCGTAACAGCACTGAAGCTACACAGGAACACTGAACTGAATGAATTGTGGACAGTTCTAGCTCAGCTGCACAATAATTTCTAGAGAGTGGTATTCCAGTCAATACCTCACACTGAAAGATCGAAGGGAATGAAGTTGCAGATAGACTGGGCAAAAGAGGGAATTTACCTCAAGAAGAATATCTGGTCAGTTATGAAGAATATCATTAAAGGCAACTATAACATAAACGTGGAAAGAAGACCCTCAAATTTAATGCAGATGATGGGTATTACGAACTATCCAGAAGAGACTAGGTTATCCTGCTATGCTCAGAACTGATCACAACAAAATGAGACATCACCTATACACTAAATTAAATAGGTACAACTGATCTTTGCCATTGCAGCCTCGCGAATATGACAACAAAACATATTTTACAAGATGTCCCCAGTATGCAGATCTGAGAAACATGACATGGCCCATCCCAATCAGCGTCGAAGAGAACCTGTATGGTACAGTGGAAACTCTAAAACAGAAAGCAGCTTATATCATAGATTCTGGAGTCCAAACCTGAATAAGTGATGTTCATCGAAGAAGAAAAAGAGAGCTACTTATCTGCATCAGAAAGAGATTGTCCATATCATGAGAAAAGGGAAGATGAAATACATTGTAACAGGCAAGTTGAAGAGCAAGAGGGGTAAGGGAAGACCAAGAGAGAAGATGCTTGACAACTTTTGACATGGTAGAACATCAGTATCAGAAATGATTGACAGCATACGAAATAGAAGGCTGTGGAAAGACATGATAACCAACATCACATAGTAAGGACCACAAGAAGAGTATCATAATAAATCAAAGAGCTCTTCTATCTGTAACTAAATAATAATCATCAGTAATCATCAATAAAATGCATATTCAAAGTAATAATCATCATCATCATCATCAGGTGCCATGCCGGGTGGCGTAGGCGGTCATGGCTCTCCACAGCTCTCTGTCCACAGTATTATGTATCAAAGTCGTTGTTTCTTTGCCGTGCCAGGTTGTCAAACTGTCTAATATTTTCTCACGTTGTCGCCCTCTGTCTCTGGTGCCTTCAATCTTGCCTGTTGTGATTATGTTCTCTAAACCTGCCTGTCTCATGAAGTGGCCAAAAAAAGAAGATTGCCTTTTTCTTAAATTGTTGATTAAGGTCTGTTTCATGAGACGGACCACTTACCTGTCAGCAAAGTAATAATATAAATGTTATTTTATCATCACACTATGATTATGTTATACTAGTCTATATGAGTGATGATCCACATGGGAAAGCTATAGTGATTCACTTTCTAATGGAAAGTTAAATGTTAAACATAAGAGCATTAAATGTGGTATGAGCAGAATAGGCATAGAGGCGTAATAAATTACGGCAACAATGTTTTACACCTGCCTTACTGCTGACAACCACTCAATAATTCAGTGACACAATTACAGGCTTAGCTTATCTCTCTTCAAATTTTAAACTTTCTTTTGACATTAGCAGAGTATTAACAACATTTGTAAATATCTAAAACCAAATTTATTTAGTTCTTACGCTAATTTATAAATGCACAACTACACGATAATTTCCTTATGAGCAGCAGACTTATATAGTGAAATTTCAAAATGATTGGTTGGTTGCTGATCCAGCGGTCCATGGGCTCATGCCCTTTGACCCACTACTGGCATTATATTGCTGGGGAGTCTGTGGATTTTCGTCCCACCCCGGGCCAGAGCCAGCGAAAAACTATCACACTACTAGGAAGGAGGGTTTCAACCTATGAACTGCTCCGAGCCACTGCAGCCAAGATAGGGTTCACTGTGCTCATTCCCCGCCACCAATTGACTACTGGTTATGCCGAACTTCTCTATTGCTCCAGGCATGCAACCAAATGTTCAAAATGATTCATTCTATCATTGTCAGCATTGTCTGTGTAAAATAAATATTAGCATTAGCTATATTTCTAACAACCGCATAATATATATGGATACAACAATATATTTCTATCAATTGACCAAATTAAGCAATCAGTATCAGTGTAAAGTAGCTATGCAGTGGATACTGTTGTTCGTCCATCACATGATGATGATGACCATTTGTTACATCCACTTTTAAAATTCAATTTTAGTTATGTCCTTGATTATGAGTTTGTAGATGGCTAATGAGCCCTATTCGAGCTGTTAATGTCCTTGGACAGTTCGGACATGGAATGACGACAGTAGACGGATCTTGGTTTATCCGTGACTTTCTAGCTGCTCTCCGCTGTTGAGCTGCTGCATTTTTCATCTTTTCACAAGATGATGCGCTCTTATTGATTTTAGAACGCCATGTAGATCTATTTTGTGCAAGTTCTTCCCATGTATCGTGGTCTATTTCAAAGGCTTTTAGTGAGTTCTTTAACGAGTCTTTGTAGCGCTTCTTTTGGCCACCTTGAGATCGTGTGCCCTTCTCCAGCTCACCATAGAGAAGTATCTTTGGCAGATGATGGTCTGGCATACGCACCAAATGACCTGCCCAACAAATCTGTGTCTGCATCAGGATCATGTCAATGCTGGGGATACCAGCTCTATCAGGGACAGTGGTATCTGGAATCTTGTCTTGCCATCTGATGTTCATAACTTTTCTGAGACAATTTGTATGAAAATGATTGAGTTTTTTCACATGACGTCTATACACAGTCCATGTTTCACTAGCGTATAACAGCACTGGAAGTACCACTGCTCTGTAAACTTTCAGCTTAGTTTGTAGGTTAATGCCATTTCTACGCCAAACATTTGCGTACAATCTGCCGAAAGTACTGCTTGCTTTGGCGATTCTTGTATACACTTCATCATCAACATTGGCATTTTGTGATAACGTACTGCCTAGATATGTGAATCTATTCACAACTTTCAGTGCTACACCATTTATCTTTATGCAGGGCTCGAGATAGCTTTTGCCAAGTGCTGGTTGTAACATGACTTCTGTTTTCTCTGTGTTAATGGTAAGCCCAAAGTTGGTACAGGCTTTGGAGAATCTGTCTATAATAAATTGTAGATCAGTCTCAGTGTTGGCATTTAGGGCACAATCATCAGCACATAGAAGATCCCTGATTGGAGGGAATAGAGGATACTATCGCATTGTGAAATATCTGGAAACATGAATGCAGATTATCTGGCTAAAGAGGGAGCTGCTGATGATCAACCAGATATACCAATAGCGAATATCAAAAGAAACAGATGATCGAAGCAATTGGAAAGCTAACTTCAACACAAGATGACTACCAAGTTATCATCCTACAGCTCAGAACAAGACACAACCATCTCCACAGCCAAATTTATACAAATTTAAAGATTAGCAACATGACCTTGCTCACATGTAGACAGGCACCACAGAAAGCAGAGCATATTCTTCAGGAATGCCTGAAATATGAAATGCTATGGCAAATACACTTCCCCAGGAAAACAACGGTGGAAGGTAAAACTCCATGGATCCCTGTATGAGTTACAAAGCACAGTCAAGTTTATAGAAGAAGCAAAACTCCATATATAAGCACATTCCAGGCAAATGAAAGAAGAAGCTACATTTCATTCCTTTGCTACAAATCAGGAAGTGAGAAGGGTAAGCATCGAAGAGGCCTATTTGAGATTATTTGGACCTTTCAAAAGACATAATGGTATGGAAAGAGAAATAATGGAGGGAATAGTCAATGGTAACAGAGGTCAACAAATAAGACGATGGACAAGACATATCAGAAGGTTTAAAGATGATACTGGTAGGTCAGCTGGCCCAAGTTCAAGAAGAGTTTAGAACAGTCATAAGAAAGACAACCTTCTAGAAAGAATATATCAACTGAAATTTGCTGCAAGGAATATTTTCTAAATTAAATAAAACATAAAAGGCATTTTGCAAAAATTATATACATTTCTGTGGAGAAATAAATAAAATCTGCTTGTTATGGAATTGATACTGTAAAAAAATGTTTCAAGACAGAACAATATAACAATGTAGGCTACACAATAATTGTATCCTAATATAGACTCCTAAACTTTTTCTATTTTAATTCATATAGGCTTATGTTAAAACAATTTAAACCTAATTGTTGTGTAAAATATAGCATTATTGATGTTCACTTTTCATGAACTCATCCCCCACCCTTCTTGACCTCATCAACAACTTTTTCAGCTCCCTGCCCCCATTTGTTGACATAATTTATTATTTATAGACGGCTCCATGTTATGATATGTTGGATAGTGATAAGCGTACTTGAACCAATTTGTCATGAAAAACTTCAGCATAGACCTATATAGTAAAGTAATATTAATAAATAGCCTAAAACCTTTAGCATAGACCTACATAGTAATATTTAAAATAGCCTAAAACCTGCAGCATAGACCTATATAGTTACATTAAATTAAAACATAGCCTTCTTCTTCTTTCGTTCACTTGAAACATGTCTATATCTGAAATTCTGTCTCCTGGATAAAACTCACTGTCTTTTGTAATTCATACAGTGTCCCATAGAGCTTTGATTCCAGTATTGTTTCCTCTGGTCAATATGTCTGCCTCAGCATTTCATGTTCAGAACACTCTTGAAGTATATGTTTGGCACTCTGTGCTGCCTGTCCACATGTACACATGGCAGTGTTGCCAATCTTTAACTTTGTATACATGTGACTGCGGAGTCGGTTGTGTCTTGTTCTGAGACATAGAATTATAACTTGTTCTGATCTGTTCATAATGTGATAGTCATCTTGTGTTGGTGTTTGTGGCTTTCTTATTGACTTGATCATCTGTTTTTTCTGATGGTAGGTGATTGGTATATCTGGTTGGTCTTTAGCAGCACCTTCCTTAGCAGGTTGGTCTGCTTTTTCAAAACATAGCCTAACATACTCAGTAATTTACATTCTATGTGAGTATGGATACAGGCATCTATAGGATATATATCTCAGCAACAACAGCAATTGTATCTACATTTTAAAAATGCTTGGGGTCCTGCCCTTCCATACCTGATGGGTGAACAGATAATAGGTCTTATACAATTATTATAATATAGGGACCCTCATATATTTTGGCCTCAATAATTAGGGCTTATAATTTAAGTTACTATAGGCCTAATTCATCAACATCAGGTGCCATTTTCTGTCCAAAACGTGGTCTCATGGATTTTCTGAACACTATGCGACTGGGTGAGCTGACCTGCCGCAGCTAGAGACATGTTTAAGCAATATGATCAATCTGTTATATCACTACACAATCACCATCTTGAATGCCCTCTTTCCCTGTTGTCGGTAATTGACTTCAGCTATTCATCTTTCCATGCTGTTATGTCTCTTTATATGACCAAAACCCACTGAAGATGGATGTGTCTGGCCATTGGTGCAAATAAAATGGTGACACAATGCATTTCCATTCTCTGGACTACATCCTGCTGGAAATCTAGTAGGACCATAAGGGAGATTCAGTGAGAGTTTGAGAATGAACGCTGAAGAAGAATATGACCAAAACAACACAGCTTTCTTGTTGTTAAGGAGCTAGCCCTCTTCGATGTTTATTGATCTTAACACTTCTTGTTGATTTGTCTTTTTAGCTGTCCGTGGTATATGTCAAATTCTTCTGCAGCATCTCATTTTGAAAGCAGCGACTCTCTTTGCTATTGTTTTATTTAATGTCCATACCTCACAAATATTGCCAATGGAAAAATATGCATGTCTAATTCGCATACGTCAATTCTGTAGCTCGTACAACAAATAATTATAAATAATAGTAATTAGTGTAAGTAAGTAGACCTACTTAACTACTATTTGATATTTGATTACTATTTGATAACTACTATTTGAGTCAGTAGACCTATTTACAATTTTATTATATATATTATATTATTTAATATAGATATTATTTCACTCATTTGTTATTAAATAACTTATTTTATTTAGGCCTAGGTCCTATCTGAGTAATTAATTAGTATCTGTGATGTCAAATATGATAGCATGAAAAAGATAATGTATATTTTATGTATTAGTATTTTAAGTATTTATTTAAAAAAATTATTTTAGGTGCCTAATTTTTATTAATTTTAAACTAATAAATTAAATTAATAATTAATTAGGTACTTGAACATCTGGGATTAGCGTGTTTATGAAATTTTGCTTAGGCTATAATTTACTATAAATGTCTTGTGACGGTTTAGTTAGCATCAGATCATTTGTTGTGTTTCATACTAGATTTATTAAGTTCTGTAACCATTTTTCTTTTTATATATGTAACTTTTAAGAGAGTAATACAATGTCCAAACCAGCAGTTAATTATTTAAAACATCAACATTTGTTTAAATTATGCAAATTAGCCAACATTTTGAATATTAATTAATTGTACGTGCATCTGAGAATCACAGCAATGTGATCAACAGATGCGGTATGTCTTTGTAAATACAAAAATGTACAGTTTCTGTGGTATTTTTTTATGTTTAGTAGATATATAATTTATTTTCATTTTAATTATGCAAATTAGCAGCCATTTTGAATATCAATTAGTTCTGTGTCCAAAAGAAAATTACAGAAATGTGATCAACATAAGCGTCTTGTCTATGCAAACATAAAAATGTATAGTTTGTGTATTGTATTATTGAAAATAACAAAGATAATTTAGAAATTATCAGCTTGGCTATATTTTGTAGTCACAAGTTTTATTTATATTTTCCTATATGTTCCATGTAAATTATTTTGATGTCAAATTCATTAGAAAAAAATTCATAACTTTTTTCAGGACTGACGTACAGACTTGGTTGAGGTATCCGTTGAATTGCAATTTTTAAAGGCTATCTAACTATCTATTATTTGTAATTATGTAGCTGTAGGTAGCTCTATTTTTAAATTTAAAATAGTGCAAAAACTAATTTTAAATTTAGAGTAATTTCAGCAACTTAGTCAATGACTAGTCATTACTACATGATCTGTCCACAATCGTATGTATCGTATTCTATTCAAATTACTGTACATGTTATTACAACTCAAACTATGATTAACCACTTACATTAGGCAAAATTTAATATTCTAAAGAGACGATCCACGTGCCAGGCTGTTTGTCAACAGCAGAAACGACATAAAATCAATTCAACGAAAGCGTAATGTTAATAATGTCTTTTCGATGAATTGATTGCGTTACTGGATATCATCATCAGGTACCATGCCGGCAGGCGTAGATGATCATGGCTCTCTACAGCTCTCTGTCTCCAGTATTATGTAACAAGCTCGCTGTTGTTTCCTGCAGTGCCAGGTTGTCAAACTGTATAATAATATCTCACGTTGTTGCCCTCTGTCTCTGTTGTTCTCCAAACCTCCTTGTTTCATGAAGTGGCCAAAAAAATGAAGATTGTCTTTTTCATATATTATTGATTAAGATCCGTTTCGCATTTGCCTCTTTTATCACCTCCATATTAGTTGTTCTGCATTTTTCTATAGAACCACATATCTGTTGTCTCTAATTTCCCACTTTCCAGTTTGTTTATTGTACAATACTCGCACCCATATGTTAGTATAGGAGTTATATAGCACTGCAGAACTCTCCTTCTCACCTCTAATGATAAGGTCATATTACACAATGTATTTTCCATTTTTCTGAATGTTGTATTTTTCCTGTCCTATTCTGCTTCTTATTTCTGTTGAGCATCTTCCATCTGCTGTAATCATTGTGCCTAAATATTTGAATTGGTAGACCTGTTTTAATACTATATCATTCACTGTGATCTTGCAAGGTGTGGCATTTTGTTTCTTTGAAATAACCATTATTTCAGTTTTCTTTATATTTAGGAAAAGGCCTTTCTCATTACTTTCTGTGACTACTATATTAACTAAATCTTGAAGGTCTTCCTCACATTTTGCAATTACTGGATACAAAAATCCAAACTACGACTGTTCAATGTGGTATTGGTGTTGACATGTGATTGTGGAAGTTAAAAAAAATGACAAAGGTTCTGGAGAAGAAATTGAACTCATTCGAAAATAAATTTCTTGAAAAGGGAAGAATTTGGATGGGAAGAATTCAAGTCAAACATGCAAGTAAGAGAAGACACCAAATTCAAACAGCAAAATGTTTCTATAACAATAAGAAGAAAAGATCGACTTATATCGGACATGTACTTAGGATTAATTAAAACAGACTGCTACTACACGCATTAAAATGGGTACCGGATGGCAAAAGAAAAAGAGCAAGACAAAGAGAGACGGTGCTAAATGAACATAGATAGATAGAAATAAACATCCAAAAAAAAACCCATGATAGTTAATTAGTCGTCGGATCATCATCACTGCAAACTGGACACATCCATAGTTGCTCCGATCTCTCCTTGAGTGTATCCGCCATCACACTTCTGCTGACAGTACCGGTCCTATGCTGGTTGACCATCATTCTTCTGCGCCCTCCAAAATGTTCACCTCTAGCAACACCGCATCTCAATCCCTGATCTTTAATCCTAGCCATTGAAAAGGAATCATCATCCACATTCGTCTCACTCTCGCGTGTTATATATCTTAAGGAGTTCAAAACGTCAGCGCGATCCATTGCCCCATCGCCCTTTGCCACAATCGCAACCCATGATAATCAGCAGTCAACGAAGAGCAGGTGCTAAACATAAAATTACATGGGAAGAAACTACAACAAGTAAAACATAATCACTATCTTGGACACAATCACAAATAGGGCCTATGGCTTTCTGAAACGACATCAACAATTGTCAATAAGACAACTAGAAGCAACATCATTGACATGAGAAACTGCATTTAACAGACACAATGTTGCAACAGTTTTTAATTTACTACAAGTCTCTTATACAACACTGAATGTAAGTGGGGCTCAGATTTACAATCTTGATGAAACTGGTGTGACAACAGTACAAAATGTTCGTAGAGTTATTGCACCATGTGGTAGCAAACAGGTTGGGCAAAAGCCACGAAATCACTTTTTGTTCTTGACAAAATTATCAGCGATTCTGATGATGATGATACTGACAATATACCACATGATGATGATGACACAGATTCTGACGTGTCTGACACTGGGCGTGATAATGATGATGTCAACAACAATATCAGAGTGGATGGTGTAGAAAGTACAGACATAAATCTTGGTCTATATGTTTGTTGTGTGTGAGTTTGAGACAGGAAAAAAAACACCAAAATATTTAATTGGGAAAGTCATGCAGCATGAAGAGGGTGATGTGGAAATCAGGTTTTTAAGAAAAAGTGAGAAAAGTTTGGATAAGTTTTTTTGGCCTACTGTAGAAGATATAGGGACTATTAAAATGAGTCAAATTAAAGCAATTTTACCACAGCCTATTTGCTGCAAGGGTAAAAAAAAAGAACAGAAAGCTATCTACGTTTCAAGTTATCCTTTGATAATATACAATTGTATTAATTGATTGTCATGAACTATTTCTCCTACTTATGGTCCATTTCTCCCCTTCATCAATTCCATTTCTCCCCATATGCGGTCCATTTCACCTCACTATTGTATCATTGTTTCAAATGTATATTTTATTTTTAAAAAGTTTTAATGTTTAACCATTATTTGAAGACTATATTTTTAAATAAATGGATATTTAACTCACTGATATGAATAACATCGCAGAATTATTATTATTTATAGAGTTATAACGATTATGGTGAAACATGAAAAATGCCGGTCCATTTCTTCCCACTCTCCCCTACTGGCAGATGTGAAACAGAATTTAAAAGTAGAATATTAATGGCTAAAATTACTTTCAATGGCATTCATTGAAAGTACTTTAAAGTACAATCATTCAAGTTTATATCCCAATTTCCGACTATGAAGAAGAGGAAATATACGTGTATTATAAAACCTTGGAAGACACGATAAAAGGTATCCCCAGAAAAGATATGTTAATTGTACCAAATGCTATTTGCGTGACCTTCAACTTACTAATAGACCTTTCAACAGAAAATTAAAACATGACCTAAAAGGCCCTTATAATTGTTTCCTTAAATTTCGTTGGTCGGACTTGGCTATTTTTGGCATGCAACTCCACGTGTATAAATAATTACCAAAATACAACACGACAATAATTTTAAAAAATACGCAACGACTGAAGTTCTCATTAATTATGTACGTTGATCTTCTCTGTGACGAAAGTCACGCTAATGCAAAATTCGAACCTGGCGCATATAATCAATACAACAGGACTGTTAAGAAATTTGGGACGGGAGAAACGAATGGGCGAGAACTAAGAATAACAGAATTTGTGAACAAATTCAAACCATATCTTGCAAATATACTATTTCCACACAAGCTTTCCGGAAAAATAATATGGCATAAAAAAGTATAAATGCACAATCAAAGAGACTTTATTCTTAACATCTAAATAATTCAAGACGGCATAAATAAAACAAAAACCATATCTTGTCCAGGCGCAGACATCGGCAGCGGTTATCACATGCCGCTAAGGAAATGATAATAATTTACGTCACCATTTGGCAGTTGTTGACAAATTGAGGGTGGGGGAAGAGGTAGATGTCAAAAGTTTACGTCAACACTCATTTTTTTTTATACACTAACTTTGAAACATTTTTAAAATAAAAAATATGGAATAAATAATAGTTTTGTTGTACTTCTGTTTTTTTTTTTTTTAAATAACGAAATTTGGAGGAGGGAGAAGTGGCTCAATCCTTGGCAGTTAGTTATTGATCTAAAGTTAAGGGGGGGGGGGGGGTGTTGTACAAATTGTTGACGTAATGTGTGGACATCCCTAATCGTTATGACTAACAGATTGTGCAACAACTATTCTGTTATCTCCCGCACGAGAAAACCACATAATTTTAAGTTTCAAGGGTGGGCTCTGTTTATTGTGACTAAATTACATCTTTAAAAGGGTTATGTTTAGTTGAAGTGACTAGATAAGACATGGCAAGTCCAGTTTTCTAACAGTAAGCAGAGCCATGTGTCTTTCTGCAAACACAGAACACACAATAATGTTGCTACTAAGATGTAAACATTAGGTACATGTTACGCAAATGTGACCTTATCAGAGGATAACAGTCCATCTTTTTAATAGTGTGTTTGATTTCAATGAGCTTCCGTGACGAGGAGATATTTAAAAAAAAAGGCAAAGTCTCTGCTAGCGCTAATTCAATCTTCGCGTAACGCATTAAGAGCTTCCCCTCCCCTCAAAAAGTGTTCAAGGGGATGGGGAGGGGCGGCTTCTCATTACGTTCCGCGCTGATCGATAATTGCTGCGGTGTATCTGCCTTTAGCGAAAGTTCGTTTCGTTAAATAATGTATAACATCAATTCCGTAAAACAAAGGTCACATCTGCTTAACATGAACACAACATTATTACCTGCCCGATCCATTGTCCATAAAATGAAAAGTGTGATCTTGGTTGTGATATGTCATGTAGGTCTGAGGTTTTTGTGTGTTTATATGGCGGGGCAAATCTGTAGGGAATGGAAAAGGTTGAAATGGGCTGGGGGGAGGGGGGGGGGTCATCAGAAAAGAGGGTTCTTGAATTATATATAAGATATACGATAATAGTAAGACTTGAAGAAATATTATTGCGCTTCTGGCAAACCCATACGTGCTCAGTCTCACCTAGCAGATGTCGAAGGTTAAGCATGTTTATGGTTTCTGTGGCTCAGTGGTTAAACATTCTCACCATGGTGCCCTGTAGATGTCTACTACTACTACTACTACTACTACTACTACTACTACTACTACTACTACTACTACAATAGTTACTGATGCAGACTGCTACCACACTGGATAACGTATTCTTCAAATCTCATCTTAGATGTGTCACAAATATCCGGTGTATAGGCCTACATCAAGCAGGTTCCCATTAAGAAATTTCAGCACTTCGCGCCTATCCACTACAATCTCCCTGTCTATTGTTGTCTTGAGAACAAGTCTCATCTGCTTTATCATTATAGAGCACGCCAGCAAGTCCCCGAGCATTTATATACATTTGATAACTCCAAATTCTTGCGCGCCTATAGATGTGTCATCAACTAGTAACATCTTATTCTTCTCCTACGTTTGACACAAAATATCTCCACACAAAATATCTTGGAACCAAAAATACCCAGTCATAATATATCAAAATAAAATATTTAAAGACATAATATTTCTAGACAAAATATCTCCAGACAGGATATCACATGGAACCCCTATGAGAGACACAAATACGATAAACTTGAGAACCACTGTGAAAGTCGCGACTGTTATCTTATTTAGTTGGTACCAGGAAGGAAGTTGTGTTTGGGAGGCATCGAATAAGGGTGCCAGAACCGAGACCTAGAACCATTTTGTGCAGTCTGTATGATGAATCATGCCCCGTGTGAAAAGAGGTACTCTGGCATGCGTGTGAGCTCACGTTTTTTAGTGTTGGGTGAGTAAATGATTGCACGTTTACTGACAACGATACTGTGGCTCCCTCTAGCGCCTGTAACGTGCTAGACCATGCATTAGTTTTTGTGTTGTGTCAGTTTATGAATGGATACATAGTGTATATGATTAATGTTTTAATGTGTCTCACGTGAGTATTTCATCGTTTCAAATATTTGTTTGTTAAAGATGTTTACAGTGAGTGAGACGCCTGGAAAGTTAAGCGTGTTTATGTTATTTGTGAAATCAGGCGTATCATTGTCAAGAAGATTGAGTATGTATGTCAATTTTTTTTTAATGCTTTGATATATCAAAATGATTAGAACCATAAGCAGGAGGAATGGCTTGAATGATTCCAGTTAAGCATTGCACATTGAACTATATATAAATAATTAAAATATCATAGGATGTCAGATAAAATGGAAAGTGCCGCAGTAACCAATAGAAAAATTGATAAATACTAAATAAAGTAAAATGGTTACTTTACAATTCTAACTATCAATGTTAAACATAAATAACTAACAATAAAACAAAGAACAGGAACAATTTTCCACGTTACATTTCAACAGGGACATTTCTATATAAAAGAACACATAATTTTAAAAAACCCATTTTTTGGCAATGTTTTTTGGGTGGAGAAAAACATGCCCAAATTATCCTAGTTTTGAATATATTTATGGTTTTATGTTTTTTTTTAATTGTTATATATTTCTTGAGAAAGGTCCATGTTAGGTCGTAACGTGGAATACTGTCCTTGTTCTTTGTTTTATTGTTCATTATTTATTTTTAAAATTGATAGTTAGCATTTTATAGTAACCTTTATACTTTAATCAATATTTACCAATTGCACGTTGAACTACAAGAGTAACATGAGACTCCAGTTGAATTTTATCGTCTCGGGTTTACATCAGTTTACATATGTCAAGCTAAGAAAAATAATTGGCGCAAAGAATACATCCGGAGATCTTTCCTTTATATCTGTATTGTCGCCAAGAATACATCAGGAGATCTTTCCTTTATATCTGTATTGTTTGCCAAGAATTCATCCGGAGATCTTTCCTTTATATCTGTATTGTCGCCAAGAATACATCAGGAGATCTTTCCTTTATATCTGTATTGTTTGCCAAGAATTCATCCGGAGATCTTTCCTTTATATCTATACTGTCACCAAGAATACATCCGGATATCTTTCCTTTATATCTATACTGTCACCAAGAATACATCTGGATATCTTTCCTTTATATCTATACTGTCACCAAGAATACATCCGGATATCTTTACTTTATATCTAAGTTGAATCAAATTTTTTCCTTCTTAAAAAAAAATCATTATATTGAAGATCTATATCATGGTTTCTCAGAGATCAATTTAATTACGAGGGCGAGAGGGGATGCTTAAACCACTTCAGGCTGTAATAAACCAGTGTTTCTCAACATTTTTTCTACCAAACCATACCTATGCATTTCTAAAATTATGACGCCCCTATGCACCATAATACATATTTCTTATATTCCAAAATTGAATTAATGCTAAATGAAGCCTAATTACAACTTGTTCGAATTGTCCCCCATGAACAATCAGATTTCCCCCTTCCCCTGTGGTGCGTGGGCCCCACGTTGGGAAACACTGTGCCACACGATAACAGGACGATTGGGAGGGGACCGAATTATCTTTAGGAAATATTTACCTAACAAATAAGCAAAAATAAAGATTGAACAAAGATAAATAAAATAAAACTAGTTTCAGGAACGAAACAGTGTTTTGGAAATGTAGGGTCTGTAGTAATACAGAGTGAATACGAGTATAAATGATTTACGTTGAAGTCTAACAAATAGTAATCACGACATACTAGATCGAAACACAAAGAAGGACTATGTTTCCACTAAATACCTTCATTAGGATGGGAAAAGATTGATGCGACTTGCTAGTTAGTAAGTACCCGAAGGACGACTATCTCATGCAATTCTTTTTGGTAATAACCAAGTTCTAACTGAAGTCTGAGGCGTACTATGCCCAATCAAACCAGGGACACGCTTTTTCTGGAAACTGATTGATATTTCATTGAAGTAAGATCAAAACAATGCGTTGGACATTATAGGAAACATACATGTTGTATTACATATATTTTCTTCTGTTTTATTTTTACAGGGTTCTTTATCGTATATTGTTATATATATATATATATATACTTCAATAACTCGTATTTTGTCCAAGCCTTTGAGCCTTTGATTTTGGTGAACCACCCCCTGTAGAATGATCCCCTGCCGGCGAGCAAAAGGGGACAAAAAATTGTGATACTGTTACCTGCCAGGCATGATGAAAGACAGGACTAAAGAAGTTTGGAATTTGGTTAGGGGTGGAGTTAGTTGGCTGGGGGATCCTACAGAGGACCAAAGTGACCTATATGATATAACAAAGTCGGATGTATCATGACGAAAAGCGCAATTATCGCAGCTAATTTGCACATCATGACACAACACATACCATTCTCGGAACTATGTATATAGTATTAGAGAAGAAGAAATAAAATACATCAATATGGGGATGGGGTAGTGGAGGGGATATCCATTTATGCAATCTTTGCTTAATGGGCTGTCAGGCGATTTATCTATCTGTCTGTCTGTTACTCTCTGTCTATCTTCTTTTCTCTGTTTTTGCTGTGAGGCGTCGCAGGCGATATATACTCTACGAAAAGGGGTATCTCTCTGTAAAAAAAATATATGAACTGTGGCGATAGCACGAACACGTTTGAGAAACACTGTACTACGAGTAATAATGACGAATAATGTTATAGTCAAGAAAGATGTTTTCTTCAATTCAACACGCAATATGGCAGCTGTCACGATATAAAAAAAATAGTAAAAGTTAACCTGTTTCTAGTTAAAGACACTCTTTTCGAATCTACATAATGGCGTACCCAAAGCTCTTTCTACCACTTCCAGTATACTGGCTAAACATTTTGTAGTGCTATCTTTAAACCACGTCTTCATCTACAATAAGTTTTATTTTTACACCGCCAAGACTTACCTCCCTTGTATCTTCAGGTATTTTTTTTTGCACTTCTATATTATTCTCTCCCTTCAGTTTTTAGCGCTATTCCTGTCATCTTCAAAGTGCTATTAATTAAATCTAAACATAGATCAGGTGTAAAATGAACATATAACAACTTCTATTTGATTAAATCCAACATATGTATTTCCTTGTTGATGTGTTCATGTTTCTCAATTGTTGGACACATTTTGCTTTCTTTAAATACATGGAACCACTACCAACTTATCTTGTTCATTGTTCTCTTGTGCAATATACATGCTTACTCATTGGGGTCTTTGTTACCTCTAATATTTTATGGTAGTGCGCCCTGATATAACATAATTGGACTTTGATGTCCGCTAGTTGAAATGGGCGCGCCTCTCCAAAAGAAAGGTAAACTCATTAACTAACTACCTACCTAATACACTTCAGTTGAATGAGTAGCAAGTTCATTTATTTACAGACTCTGGCAATCTATTTGCAATATACCGTGCCTTATTCACTTGACCTACCACTTTCTATATGGTGAAATAAAAAGGCACTTATGATAGTGAAGTAGAAATGCACTGAGGTAAAGTCATTTGAACAGCGAATGTTAGCTAGTCTCTGACACCTACTAAAGAACAATTAAGAAGGTAGATTGTAAAAAAAGCTCAACATGAAGTCAACGTTAAAAAAATAAATGACTATAGTTTTGTGTGAGGTTTATATTTGTCAGCATTTGCTAAAGTGCTAATAAGCCAAACTGGCAAATACTTTGACTCCTGCCAACATCTACAGTATACAATGCCAAATCTGATATATCTTAAGATGTTATTTGGAACGCATCTGCTCAATTGGCATAAACAATTCGGAAAAGAGAAAGAGATAGATAGATAGATAGATAGATAGAGAGAGAGAGAGAGAGAGAGAGAGAGAGAGAGAGAGAGAGAGAGAGCTACTGGACATACGAATGTCATTACAATGAAAAAAATGTGAACATTCGACGTCGTTGTTCATGAAAGAAGAAGAGAAAAACTGTGGTCCATTCTGACCAATCTTTTTGTGTCTGTGTTATTTTTCGCCCTCCTGTTTTGCCTTTTTAGCGTCAGGTCAGTAAATAGTGTTCTTGCCAAAGTTCTAATGTGTGTTGTGAATGCTTGGTGCATTGTTATTCTCGAAACATCTGCTATAATAATGTAAATTAAAGAATGGGTTCAATATATATATCCAGTGATAACAGATTATATTTTCCTATATATAACATATTATAGTCCGTTCAGATTCGTTTGCCGAGATGTTATGATTTATAATTCAAAAAGTTCTTGATGATTTCACATGAATTTTGGCATACGTTGTTAAAATGTCCATGTCGCGAGAACATATGTGTTACTTGATGTCTATAGTAGTGATGTGACTGGACGGATATACAAATATATAAAAGGTGTAAGAATGACTGTGGATCGAAATACTCAAGGATATTGTGAGGTTTTGTTTGTGCTTACATGAGGTGTGAGATTGTGTGTGAAGTTTTGCTTGTGCTTACGTGAGGTGACTGCAGAATGTATGTGGCCAGGTAGACCACCCTGAAAGTTCTCGCTCGATGTGTGTATGCAGCTTGCGCACAATGAAGTAACAAATGCTAATAACAAGACACAGTGATTCTGAAATAACACACAAGATGAACAGGTCCAGGGACACAAAAGTAGTAGTTATTCCCTTTCACGTCATTGATTTGTTTGAGAGAATATTGTTTAATGCAGGTATTTTTTCATTCACGGACACCAGTATCACATTAAGCCAGTCGACTTTAATTTTTCAGGAAATTCTGTGCCAGCTTCTTAGATTGAGTTGATCTGGGAGTAGTGTCCTAGATAGTACTTTAGTAAAGGGGGTGGGGTGGTGTGGGGGGGGGGTGTTTGTTAACAATAAGCTAATCATTTAATTTTTATGGGACATTTTTGTATAATTTTTAAAACATTGAAAAGGGAGGGGTAGCGGAGTGTTACATTTTTTACTCGATGATTAGTACCAAAGGTCATGTTTTATTTTTCCAAAGGGGGAGATAGCGTTTAAATAATAATATCTCCCTCCGTGTCTACGGGTTTGCCTATGAGGCTATTTGTAGTCTAAATATGTTTTTCAGTGAAGCGCCAATTTGTAGACTAAATATACGTTTTTCAGTGAAGAGCCAATTTGTAGACTAAATATAAGTAAAAAGTAAAGTAACCCATAGCATTTATTAATGCCGTAGGGGTGTGAGATGTTAGCGATCTCACATTTCACAGGCTCTGCAAATGAGGGCGGTAGCCATCTCCTCTCCCTCGCAGTCTTTACTTCCCGGATTAATCCGGTACCCATTTAAGGCTGGGTCGACCTGGGAGCCGTTGCGATCTGAAAACATTTCCGCCTCAACTGGGGAATGAACCCAGGACCACTCATATGTGAAGCCAGTGCGCTAACCACTGCGCTAACGCGGCTCCCAGACTAAATATGTTTTTCAGTGAAGCGCCAATTTGTAGTCTAAATATGTTTTTCAATTAAGAGCCAATTTGTAATCTAAATATGTTTTTCAGTGAAGAAGCAATTTTTAGTCTAAATATGTTTTCCGATGAGGTGCAGTCAATTAATCACAAACAAACATCACAATAAGTGCAAACATTGAGAAAATTCAAATAAAATAAGAAATATGTAATAGGAAGCTAGGCAACCGAATATAAGGAAAACAGACAAACAGGCAATGTAGATAGATATAGATGAATATATATGTGTGTAAGTAGGTAAGTTCGTTGTTGGTAATCTATTCTATTCAGAACATAGCGACCAATTCAGCTTTTTTGACTGTAGTGATTCTTTAAGCAATAAAAATAATTCTGTAGTTGCCATTGCTTTTTGAACGATACGAATGCGTACTTCCCTCCGGCAGGGATTGAAATTTGTACCTTTGAGTAGTTAGATAGGCAGACAGACATATAGATTTGTCGCAGAAAGACACATATCTCTTGGTAAACGTACAAAACAAATGCAATGTCATCTAAATACATTATTTCACGATGCTCCGTTTCTATTTGCTCTCAAATTATTTTGAAGATAATGAAGATAGAGGGATAACCCTGAGGGAGTATGAATTTGTCATTCTTGTTAATGATATAAGGTAATGGACTTTTGATTATATCAATAACGACAATATAAGGTAATGGACTTTTGATTATATCAATAACGACAATACGATACACAGTGAAAACCCAAATAAATTCATGACAAAAGACAACTTTAAAACCCGACCAAAAGTCATAACTGATAACCACAAACTAGATGATGTCATTTGTCTCTTGAATATTTGGACAATATTTCCAAACACAGAGCCTGCAAGTGATTGTGCCACGGAAATCAAGAGAAAAAGTGTAAAAGCGGTTTCAAAACTTGAACAAATGAAAAATCTTTGGCAAAGTACCAGATGTAAAGCTAAATTACGTCTGTCTAGAGCAAGTATATTTCCATTTTGTTGTTGTGAATCATGGACAAGTAACAAAACAGTGGCAAAGAGAAACGCTGCTTTCAAAATAAGATACCACAGAAGAGTTTTGAGAATTCCATAGACAGGAAAAAAAAGAAGAAAAATCAAAGTGTAATAAGAACATTAAACGTTGAAGATGGTTGACTCTTAAACGAAATTATAATTTTAAAACGCAGATATTTTTTATTTTTTTTTGGCAATGTAGGGAGATATAACAGCATGGAATAATTAATAAATAATGAAAAGTATAGTTTCTGGCAGCCCGGGTAAGGACATCACAAGACGACGATGGATAAGAGACACCTCAGTTTTTCTTAACATACCCCTGATGCAGCATGTCAACTCGATCAAAATCGTGAGGAATTCAGAACATCCATAAAGTAGACATATGTTCTGGAAATAATATTCCACATAAACGATAATGCCATTGTACTTTTTGCTAGAAATTGATTCTCCTCTGGTATTGCATTTGATGCGCATGTTTTCCAGAGTTTTATCAACAAATGACATTGTTATTCAACGTAACTTTAGGGTAGATTGCCACGAATTGGGTAGTCTTCTGTTTAGTTGGGTACTTTGCAACAACTCTCTTGCAATCTCAAAACATGGGTACTTTGCAATAACTCTCTTGCAATATCAAAACATGCTACATATAAAAGGTAATCAATAGAAGGTGGTACTGCTAGTAGAACATAAAAGAAAATAATACTCACGTGGAAGACAGGTAATGAAGTCCTACTGAATGACGAGTAAAACATTACACACTATCACTAACGGATGTAAATATTGTACGTACAACAAAACAAAACACATAATATAATCATACAAATGACAATACACAGGACAAAGTCGACGTTTCGGACCAATAGGCCTTTTTCAAGATACGGACATAACATACAAACATAAAAAAAACCACAAGTAGAAATGAATGCGTATCCGAGTGAAATGTGGTAGTTAGATAGATATCGTTTTAGTCGTCATTCAGTAGGACTTCATTACCTGTCTTCCACGTGAGTATTATTTTCTACATATAAAAGGGTTAGTTCCTTCCAGCAATCCAGGAATGGGTCTTTATCGGAAATGACAAGAACGGAGATCAATGAGTGAGGTAGTCAACACCAGACTCAACATCCTTTTAACGCCTCTTAGTATTCTTTATTTCTATCTCGGATCACGCAAAACACGGATGATCTGGGGGAATATTGTGTAGTTTTATTGTTTACAGCGACAATTACGAACACTAACACCACGTAGCCATGTATTGTAATGGGTAAAGAAGAATAGGAACTCAAAGAAAAGTAGGGATTCTTTCTCCCTGTCACCTTTCTATCTGCTTGCATGTCTGTCTGTCTATCTATTCGTGTAAGATTTCTAAGTAAGATGCAAATTGTCTTTGGTAGGCTGAGATCTCTCTTATAGTGGACAATGACATACTAGACCTTTAACAGGATACAGTCCAAGGAACGAAGATCAGTTGTGCTCTTGTTTCATTAGCGCATCACATCACCGACTTTGATGGCGACATATTACTTATTAGTAAAAAATGCAAAATTAAACAACTAACTAGATAATTCATATATATATATATATATATATATATATATATATATATATATATATATATATATATATATATATATATATATATATATATATATATATATATATATATATATATATATATATATATGGTGTGTGTATATAGTCTGCGTTCATTCTCAAACGTATGCTGATTAGCAGGATATAGTCCGAAGGACAGAATACGATAAGTTATGGTTTACAAGTATGCTGCGATATTTGCGCATTGCACAGCCTGACACGTCTGATTTCGGTATGTCTTTTTGACATATGAGATTGGACAGCCAGCTTCACTTAACATCTTCTCGTCGTCTCTTTCACTAAATGCAGCGACGGTCACAGCGTTGATACTCTGTGCTCTTCTCTCGGGTCCCGGCAACACAGTTGGAATGTATAAGTACTTCCTCGTTATATTTTTAACATAGGTATCCTTGTCATTGTTAATGTTTCTACATTACAAATAGTTCTAATTAGATGGGCCTGCATCGATTGCACAGTCAGATTTCTAACTCCAGATCTACACAAACACAACAATTATAAATTTCTACTAAATTTAACCAATAGCTGTGCAAATATTTTCGATAAATATGATTGCTTCACTTACTTTTGCTATTTTCTTGCAGTTTATAAATAAGAATAGGCAAGTTACAATCACGCTTTAGGAGGATGTGGGAAGAAAATCTGCCTTACAGACATAAGGAGTCCCTATCCTACAGGCCTAAGGAATCTCTGTATACTCGAATGGACTTCTCGACACTGCCTCGTAAGGCAGTCAGTAAGAAGACATGGTGAGTATTGTATATATATAACATCACCACAGCCAAAATATTCTGGGTTGATAGCTACGTCCTCCGCCGAAGACGGATGTGTCGGGCCACTGGCGCAAATAAAACGGCGACACAACGCATTTCCATTCTCTGGACTACATCCTGCTGGAAATCTATTAGGACCATGGTCCTGCTGTAAGGGAGATCCAGCGGGAGTTTGAGAATGAACGAAAAAGAAAAAAAAGAAGAAAAGATAGCTACGTCCAGAGGTATATACTACCAATTTTAAATCTCTCTCTCTCTCTTTATATATATATATATATATAATTTATTTTGAAATTCATGAGCGGGCTGGCTGCTATCACCAGGAATTGCTAGCAATTTGCTCTTACTACCTATGTGCAGTTTGTGTGATTTCTCAGAGTTTTCTTTCATAACCAGGAGACTGCAGCTTTCGGCTTAATGCAATGTACATTGAAGATGCCTTATACCCAGAGGGGGTACATATGAGCTAAAGAGCAAAATTGTTTTGTTTTGTTTTTGTACTTTTGTATCCTTTTTAGATAAACGATAGGGATATCCGTAGCGTTATTTAACACTCAGAAGACACCAACTCTCAGAGATGTTCAAGGCTTTGGAAGAAGCCTCCTATTCACAGGGGATAAACATAAATGCACAGATGAAGTGCTTTTGGAATCCACGAGAGGAGAGCACCACTATACAGGCATATCACCTACTAGGATTGTGCAACTGTAGGGAGGTGAGTCTGGTGGGATGTTACTGATACTGAAACCTTATGACCTTTCACAAGAGATATATTTATATAATATATGATGTAGATAAAGTTGTTTTGCACTGAATTTGAAATAGCATAAATGTGCTTAATATGACGTCATTGAATTACAGCCCAGGGGTCGGGAACCTTTTTGTCTGAGAGAGCCATGGACACCACATATTTTGAAAAGTAATTCTGTGAGAGCCATACATTATGTTTAAAACTAAAACTTCAAGTAAATGTGTACATTTTGTGTAATTTCAACACTAAAAGTACAATAATTATGGCTGAATTCTTTTTAATAACATTGTTATGCTGTTGCTAATCAATAATGAGTATTTCTTACCATTAATGCGACTTCTGATGCTGAGCTGCAGTAGACTTTAGCTCATTTGTAGAATGAAATATTGATATGCAATTAATATGTAGATCAAAGGAGTCTGACGTTTTTTTAAATTTATAATCTAACATTTGTCTGCGAGCCAGATGCAATCATCAATAGAGCCACATCTGGCTCGCGAGCATTGGGTTCCCGACCCCTGATCTAGCCTATTTAATATCTACACAGAGAATATCTTTAACATATAGAGGGAATGCCATGACTCAATATCAGTGGGGAAATAATAAACAACCTGCGATATGCAGATGAAACTGTCCTTTTAGCAGAAACTGAACAACAACTACAAAAACTAATAAAGGAAGTCGATACATCACGTAAATAATATGAATTATATATAAACATTTAAAAACATAATCAATATAATCAGCAGAACCACAGAAGAACAGGGGCTAAACATAAAAATACATGGAGAAATACTACAACAAGTAGAACATTATCAATATCTCGGACACACAATCACATATAATGGTATTGGTATAATGGTATAATGGCATGTAACATGGAAGAAAATGGGTATTGCACTATGCGCCATACTGATCCCAAAAGGAACTAATTAACACACTCTTACTTTGCGGTATATACTTATGCATACTTATATATATATATATATATATATATATATATATATATATATATATATATATATATAAATTCAATATATATACATGAGAAAGACTGATTATCTCTATATTATTTTGAAAATTGACATGCTCTAAATTTATACGGGTTGGGGGGGGGATGTTGAGCAATCTCTAACCAAGGCTTTATCTATGCGTTTGCGTGGTTAGATTTCAAATACTGTTTATTATGTCTAGCTATGTATTTATTCTATCATGGCAATTTAAAAACTCAAACTTGAGTAAGTACGCTGACCTAAATACGTATTAAAATCATAAAAACAAAATATGAATAAAATTACACAACTTCTGGCCTCTGCATTTGTTTTTGAATTCCGTCCATCACACTTGATAATGACAGTTTGTTACATCCACTTATTATATTTAGTTAGAGATGTGTTCTTGTCAATGGAGTCGAAGATCGCTGATAGGCCTATACCATTTCCAAAAGTCCTTGGACAATTTGTTTATTGAAAAGTATCTTTAAATGGTGTTTTGTTTGCTTATGTAGTTGCTTGCTGTTAATATTGTGCATGATGAAGTTGTTCTTCTTTCACAAGATGATGTGCATTAAAAAAATTGAAGATCCATGTTGTAGTGTTTCGAACATCACCTTCCCCCATGTAATACGATTTATGTCAAGGGATTTCAATGAGGTCATTAACGATTTCGTGCAGAGCTTTTTTAGGGCACATTGAGAGCACATTCCTTCTGCACCAGTGCTTACGTAGAAACACAGGTTTTTGATGTTTCACGTGAACACAACAGAAGGACTATCATTAAGATTAAGTGGCCTTAATCTTAGTGATAGTCCGTCTGTTGTGTTCAAGTGAAACATCAAAAACCTGTGTTCTACGTAAGTACTATTGTTGTTCCGTTTCACTGCAGTATTACCTTATATTGATTATCCTTCTGCACCTTACAGTAGCGGAATATCTTTGGTAGACGGTGATCTGCTATACATACTATATAACCTGTCCAACTAATTTTTGACTGCATCAGAATAATGTCATTGCTGGGAATATCAGCTCTATCAAAGACAGAGATATCTAGATTTATATCTTGTCATCAAATACGTATCATCTTTCACAGACAAATTGTGTGCAAGTGATTAAACTTCTTCACGTCACGCCCCGACAGTATAAGTTCATGTGTCATCAGCATACAACATAAGACAGTGAGTTTTATTCAGGAGACAGAATTACAGATATAGACATGTTTCAAGTGAACGAAAGTAGAAGAAGAAAGCATACAACATCACTAGAAGTACTACTGATGTGTAAAAACATGTGTTTCGCATCTTCCGTCATTTGTGATTGTGTGCCCAATTTGTAAGAAACTGTTTACATGTTGAACGATATCTGTGTATACTTTTAACATAATCAGCATTTTTATGTTGAAATGTATTCAGTATAATATGTAGAATTGATCTTGCCGAGAACATGAAACGGCAATGTTCAATTGCGTAAGTTTGCCTGGTTTGGATATGCAATGAGATTTCACTTTCGAATGGACATTCATCTGTGTATGAGATCCTTAATCGATAACGGTGACCCAACAGTCTGCAGTGGCTTGTTCTAAGGCGAAATATTGTGGTCTGTTGATATCTCTGGAGATGTATTGCATCATGTTCGTATTCCCCTTCCATTTCTTTCTTCCACTTTGCTGTGTATGTGTTGCGGATTATTGTTTTTGATTCTCCGTAAGACAGTGGGTGTCTGTGTTGCTCCATTTCGCTTCCTGCCTTTGACAAAACCCAGACTCCAGAACACATACTTCAGGACTGCCCAACATACACAGAGCAGAGACAGCAGACCTGGCCAGAGGATACAGACTTGAGGCAAAAGCTATGGGGCAGCCGCTCTGACCTGGAGAAGACAGTGGACTTCGTCTTGACGACAGGTCTGACGGTATAGCATGACCACATGCTGAACGCAGAAGAAGAAGAAAACTATTATGCAAGAAACAATTCAGGGTTGGAGGATAATAGGCGGTAAAAGAAAAGAAAAGCGTGAGTTTACATCAAAGAATAGCACAGTCATGATTTCTTTACACTCATCGAATAGTTAAGGATAGCTGTGCCTACTGTGTTTTGTGCGGTCTCTTATGTGGCACATCTACAGCCTTCACTATCACAGTTGCTCAACTTCTTCTGACTACTACTTCTAACAGTTTGTAACTTCTGCTGACTCTCGATAAGAGAACACTGTGGCTAATAGTTTGTAACTTCTGCTCATTCTCGATAAGAGAACACTGTGAATCTGCATATCGAAGACGTGATTAGTTTTCCATTAATCTTGAGTAGTGACATTTCTTTGAGGAAATGATTATTGACCAAAGCGCAGTGTTCTTAACATACAAACAAAATCTCTGTAGTGGTAACAATGAATTATTGTTATTTTCAATGTTCTATAAAGCAAGCGACACATATGTGTGTTTCCGGGGTACGAAAGGGTAGCAAAGAAACACAGATTCGCCATCCATGCATGTCGCAAGAGTCAACTACGCACGTTATATGGTAATTTGACTGTCTAATCCCATATATGGTCAAAGTGACCAAGAAGCCAAGCTAAAATCGGGTGTGTCAGGCCGAAAGACGTAGATATCGCAGTCAAGCTATAAACCATGACACAACTCGCATACGTTCTCCTGACTACATCCTGCAAATCTGCTGGAGTTTGAAAATGAATACGCAGAATACGAAAGGGTACGGCGTATATTTCAAACAATGTGATTACTGTTTTTCTGTTTCACCTGGCGACCCCACACCCTAACCGTAGACTGTAATATAAGACCTCTGTACAGAAAGTAAACATGACTCACTTTGTTTTTTCCCCTGTTCATTTCGTTGTTCGGCTTTGGCTTTTTTCGCATGCAAATCCCAGTATATAAATAGTTACTAACGAACAACACGGCTTTAATTAAAAAAATACACCATGAATGAGTTATTGTTTACTTTCTGTTCAGCGGTCTATACTGGAATCCGGGCTTGCCCTAGCTAACGGAACAGGTATATATGAATATTGAAACAGAACGTGTTCCGGTCCCTTAGCCCCTATTCAATGAATTATGGCAATGTGACCTGGGTTGGCAACGTGCTCAGAATTACAAATGTGTCCTACGAACACTGTGACAAGTTGGATAGGTGTGTATTTTGCTGCAGAGATTTCAAGTTAGCTCGGATTGTATTCAAATGTGGATAACCGTATGTGGATATATATTATTTCATTGATCTCTGAATTAGTTTTTTTACAGGCCGATGTAGTGAGTATATGGTGATAATATTTAGTCAGTTTTTCTGGCATCTGGCCACGTAGTGATGTGACATTATTTTTTGTCTAGAATCTGGCCATGTAGTCCTGTGAATATGTTAATTGTTTGCTGTATTTGGCCACGTGATGCTGGAAATGTTAATTGTTTCTAATATCTGGCAACATATTTCAGTAACAATGTTACTGAACAATGATGTGTAGTTATTGCGATGTAGTAATCTGCATGAACGACTGTTCTCAAGACCAAGTGTCAAAAGTTCACGTTTTAAAACTATATACCTCTGATACCGATTCCAGAAAAATTTCTTTGGACTTGAGAATTTATGTGTGCTCTCATCCTGTGAGCCAATCTTATCCACCATGTCATGTGTGTAGTTACGTCTTTATGGAACTATGCCACCATGTTAAAAAATTCCACTGGATAAGTTAGTAAAAGTGGATTGGTACAGTACAAGTAGACGCCACCACATATTTAATTATTTCCCTTATCTATGTTTATAAATTTCATGTTCATCATTTAATATTTGAAATATTTATTTATTTAAGGTTGGGGTTAGGGTTAGTTATGTAAAGTACAACTATCCTAACTGTAACCCTAACCCAAACTCTAAAATAAATTGATATTTAAATTATTAAATGATGAACATGAAAGATTTACACACATAGACAAGGGAACTAACTCGACTAGTGGTGTCATCTACTTGCAATGTACCAGTGGGTTGTATCAATGCCAATATTTCATCATGTTGCTGCCGGTTGGAATCTCTCGAAATTATTGAGTTAGATTTTTTGTGTAATCTGATTTATGTAATAATTGTTCGAAGCTTCCTTCGTATTCCAACTTTTATGCATCATATTCCCATGCAACTCCTTCACATTACCCCTCATTCTTCGAAAAAGGGCCACAAATGTTGTCGCGCATGTTTCTCAAGCTTGCTGTTGTCTTGGAACAGTGAACATATATTTCACGACTGAGGGTCTAGAGCTGCAATATTTCTCAGCAGTCTTCGAGGCAATATCCTTCTTTCCATCTGCACTCTTTACAACCCAAGTTAGATACATACAGTAATTCGCCTGCACAGGGTATGTTTATTTCAGAAATTCACCAAATAAAGGTGCTTTAAAAGTTTAATATCAAACATTGCCATACACCAGTGGTTAAAAAAATATGGCCTGCGAGTCAAATCCAACCAGGCAAGCCATTTTTAATTGGCCTGTCTGATTGATCTAAAAAGACTACATTTTCTGGCACTCAGAAAATTCAACCTGCAGATACAAATAACTAAAAAAATGTTGTAGCCTCATACTACACGAAAACACTAAATTCGGACCGTTAACGCAGGAAAGTTGTTCAATACTGATGCAAACAAATGAAAAGCGTGTACCCTTTCTCATCTCAATCTTTACTAAAACTAGTTGTTTCTAGTATGCGACAAAGCCTCGGTAGTGCAGCGTCTAAAAGTTACTCTCCCGCCGACCAGGTGTCGTAGGTTTCTAGTTCACACGTAATTCGTAATTTGCACACACACAAAACAAACACCGCTACTGATAAAGTGTTGAACGCGACACTAATTATGAGGAACTCTCTAGTGAATGACAGGCTAGGCAGCTGTGCATTTATGGGAACAGCGAACCCCGTACATTATGGGAGGGAGGTTAAAAAACAACATACGAATAACCGCTCTATACATAACCAATATTGGACTATACGAATAGTAACTGATGGCAGGATAAGAGGAATGAATGAATGAACTGCTGAAATAATGTGTGCAATTTGTATTAGGGAAATGTGTTTCTGCACTGACGCTCGTACACACCGTACTCGTTAGAATAATTTATGTAAATATCTCATTAGGAGATAATTCGGATTGTGAAATAATGGAACAATTGTCTCCCCTGTTCTCATTGCGAAGTCAATCTCAGTAATTGATGTTAATAAACGAATAGCGTTAATATAATATTGATATTTGCTTGACAGCCATGTTGGAGTTTTTAATAAAGAAACTTTGCATTTTTAAAATCAAAATATTAGCTAAGTATTTCTCAACCTAGTTTCTTTAATTCAATCTTTATAGTAAAGTAAAGTAACCCATATCATTTATTAATGCCGTAGGGGTGTGAGATGTTAGCGATCTCACATTTCAGAGGCTCTGCAAATGAGGACGGTAGCCATCTTCTCTCCCTCGCAGTCTTTACTTCCCGGATTAATTCGGTACCCATTTAAGGCTGGGTCGACCCGGGAGCCGTTGCGATCTGAAAAACATTTCCGACTCAACTGGGCAATGAACCCTTTTATTGGTGGCAAAGCTATTCATTTGTCCAAACATCTTTTCTGTCACAATCTATTGTGTAGTGAATATTTGTATAGTCCGCCTGTAAACCATTTCTAGCTGCCATACTTGAATCATGATATTGTTTAGTCTAAGAACGGCCATTTAGGTAAATAATGTCATGGTATGACATCACAAACACAGGCGGTTGTTAAAAAAACGTAGCCAGGGTGATCAGTTCTAGAACCATTTTTCGAGTCTTAATTTGTCTTATCCATATGTTCCGCTGGGCGTCATGGGGAGCCGAAGTCTTCTTTCTTTTGCTAACTAGGATGTCGCTGACATAGTGCAGCCTTGGTGTACCATTTTTCTATGATGCCATCTTAGTCTGGCTCTTCCCCTGTTTCTCTTTTCAGACGGTCTTCTATTGAAGACTATCGTTTGGTGTGTTCTAGTTCCATCCTGATCAGGTGACCGAACCATTTGATATTTTGAGTGTCTATATATTCTTTCTATGATATTGTTTTCATCATATTTCATATAGCGTCATTGTTTATTCTCTTTTTTTGTTCTCATGCTTTCAATTTCGCATACTCCGAGTTTTTGTTTCAGTTTCTCAGTCCGAGAAACTGCGTGAGTACAGCAACAAAATAAATGAGCATAACTATCTAAAATATATTTTATTATATATATAAGACATTCTTGCAAATGGCAATCAAGCTTTTTTAATGACTCGTTTTACTATTTCCGTGATTTTCAATGGTTACTATGATAATACTTTTGTGTGACAGACAATGAAAATAAAGGGAATTGTCAAATGAGTTTACAATGCTGGATTTCCCATTTGTAAATAGGTCTTATATTGTAAATGTAAACAGTCATTTACGTGTATGATTTTATTAATACCAAATCTTGTTCTATAATGCCAAGCGTCACACCTTTGCCTATACGAATTTTTCCGTGCTTTTCATTAGTTGGCAATACAAAGTACATACACAGCGACCAGAAATCAGTTACAATAGCCAAGATGATTGACGTTGTATGAAATCATCACGCAGGTCTATTCTGGAGACAGACTTGGTAAATATTGTACTGGAGATCGCAGCTATTTTTGGTAGCAACCAGCCTTTTCCGTGACGCCCATGGTGTGTCAGTTTATAATCTAGGTGTCTGTGGTTTGAGTCACATGCTGGTCAATCAGATAACTAGGGATTCTTTTTTCTTTTATGTTTCTTCTCAAACTCCTGCAGATTAACAGGATGTATTCCGGATAATGGAATTCATTATATCATTGTTTACATATTATATGCGCCTTCCAGCTTGACACATCCGGCTTCAGCATCGATTTTGGGCCTCTTCGACCTTATATAGGATGGGACAGCCAACCCCACCTTATAATTAAGGTTTCCAGTACTCTTTGTTCGTTTTGAATGAAACAAAATAATTTCTGCGGTTTACCCAACTGCCAGGACATTTTTTATCAGGACTTATGTTCTGTTAAGGCCAATGGATATATGTACATTGCTTTGCACATACCAGACTTACACATATACTTGCACATACTAGTATAGAATTCCATATACTAACATAAACTTCCACATACTAACATAGACTTGCACATATCGGCATAGACTTCCATATACTAACATAGACTTGCACATATCGGCATAGACTTCCATATACTAACATAGACTTGCACATATCGGCATAGACTTCCACATACTAACATAAACCAATCTCTCAGTAGGAGGCTTTTTCTCAAATAATTATAGAATGTGAGTTGGTGCATTCTGGGTATGAAAGAAAGTTCTGGAATTTCTTCCTCCCAAAAACTACAGATAGTAAACAAGAAATTCGTCGCCCGTATTTAATACGGATAAAAAGATATAAGCCCTACCTCTCTAGGTAAATTTGTGTCCATAGACAACCTGATCTGAATTAAAGTCTTTGCTACTTGTTAAATTACGAATGTCAATTCTAGTATATATAGGTTAGTAGATTCTCTGTAGGCAGGTTTAGAGAACATAGTGATAACCGGCAAAATTGAAGGCAACAGAGACAGAGAGCGACAACGTGAGAAAATATTAGACAGTGTGACAACCTGGCACGGCAAGGAAACAACAACGACTTTGATAAATAATACTCTGGACAGAGAGCTGTGGAGAGCCATGATCGCCTACACCAGCCGGCATGGCACCTGATGATGATGAGATTCTATAAAATGGCGAGGTTGTTTTGAGGGTGTGTTTTTGGATGGATTTATTAAGGTTTAGTTTTAGGATTAAGCTTTATTAGTTGGAGAATAAGCTATTAGGGTTAGTGTAAGGATTAGGCTGTACTTTTATAGAATAAACTATCCTACTTCCGATAGGGTTAGGATTAGATAAAAAAACGGTTCTGTTTAAGATTAGATAATAATCGGTTCTGGTTAGGATTAGATAAATAACGGTTCTGGTTAGGATTAGATAATAAACGGTTCTGGTTAGGATTAGATAATAATCGGTTCTGGTTAGGATTAGATAATAATCGGTTCTGGTTAGGATTAGATAAATAACGGTTCTGGTTAGGATTAGATAATAATTGGTTCTGGTTAGGATTAGATAAATAATCGGTTCTGGTTAGGATTAGATAAATAAAGGTTCTGGTTAGGATTAGATAAATAACGGTTCTGGTTAGGATTAGATAAATAACGGTTCTGGTTAGGATTACATAATAAACGGTTCTGGTTAGGATTAGATAATAATCGTTTCTGGTTAGGATTAGATAATAATCAGTTCTGGTTAGGATTAGATAATAATCGGTTCTGGTTAGGATTAGATAAATAACGGTTCTGGTTAGGATTAGATAATAATCGGTTCTGTTTAGGATTAGATAAATAACGGTTCTGATTAGGATTAGATAATAATCGGTTCTGGTTAGGATTAGATAAATAATCGGTTCTGGTTAGGATTAGATAAATAATCGGTTCTGGTTAGGATTAGATAAATAATCGGTTCTGGTTAGGATTAGATAAATAATCGGTTCTGGTTAGGATTAGATAAATAATCGGTTCTGGTTAGGATTAGGCTATATTATATTATTTATAGAAAGAGCTATTAGGACAGCGAGTAAGTTATTGAAAATTAGCGGTCACTTGCCTGTCACTTGCCTGTCACTTACCTGTCACTTGCCTGTCACTTGCCTATTTCTTTAACAAATAAAAATAATATTTGTTTAAAACACAAAAAATGACAACATATTGTTGAAATGAAAAGTCAAACTATATTTAGAGTGTGTGTGCGCACAATCATGCTATGTTTAGAGTGTGTGTATACGCAATCAGGCTTTATTTAGAGTGTGTGTACGCGCAATCATGCTATGTTTAGAGTGTGTGTATACGCAATCATGCTTTATTTAGAGTGTGTGTACGCACAATCGTGCTATAGTTAGAGTGTTTGTACACACAATCATGCGGTATTTAGGTAATATCTGCGGTAGTCACAATAAGCAATAGCGAAATTTTGTATTTCATTCATCGCATCATAAAAGCCATAAACCTTCATATTTCGCGAAGGGTATTGTTTGTATGAGTCACACAGTCCTCCAGCGATTTCTCTCTTCAGCGATGAGGAGTGTGGACCTGTCCCGTCTATAATGTTGTCTGCCCATAATTTTATTTCCCATCTTGCTTCTTCCATTTATTAATATGATGAACAGTTTTATTGCAGTCTTCCGAATACTCTTTAAAAAAAGGGGAATTCATAACAGTTTCTTCTTCTTCTTCTTCAGCGTTCATTCTCAAACTCCTGCCGGATCTCTATTGCAGTAGGACAATGGCCTTATTAGATTTCCAGCAGGATATAGTCCAGAGAATGGAAATGCGTTGTGTCGCCGTTTTATTTGCGCCAATGGCCCGACACATCCGTCTTCGGTGGGATAACAGTTTAACATACAAAAATGCAAGTTTTAGTCGTTTTACGATTTGAAGCAGTGATTCTTGTGTACCTGTATGCATCTCTATATTATTTATTACGTAAACATTTGTCTTGTTACTTTACACGAAATGCTTATAGTTCATCTGTAAGATTTGTATTCGAAGGTCTGTATTCGTATCTGCATGTGTGCGATATTTGTTAGAAATTTGTTATATTATGTGGAAACCTGTTATATCTGATTTAAATACATATATTATATATTTGTGTCTCAAAAATTTCCATCCTCTAGGAAACTGTTCAATTAGGCTATTTAAAAAAAAAAAAGTATTCGGAGAAAGCGCGCGATGCGAAGTTTTACAGTAAAATATCTAACTCTCGTTTCAAATATTCTCTAAAACACAATAACATTTTTTACAGTTTAAATGTTCACTGTTTGTACTAAATAGGTCATAATGGTGACGTCAATTATCTCTAGACATCAGTAGGTTACACCTCCATATTGACTACAATTACATTTCAACTGTTCAGAAAACACTTTTACATCCTTAACAGTCACTTACTGTATGGATCACTAAGTCAACTCCTGAAGACCTGCACTTTTAAAATGACATTGTGCTGATAAAAGTAGAACAACTCCGCAGCATTTGTATATCAACAACAACTTCAGTAGGTTAGAAAAACTCCGCAAAGTTTTCTATAAATCGTACTACGATCATCCACTCAAAATTTGGATGTATCGGTATTTTCTGCTCATGATCAGTTTGAATTGTGGAGCTAACAACTTAATCGAATCTTCGTGACACACTCTTAATTTGTAATACTGTGTAACTTAATATTTAAACTACTAACCTTGCATATATTAAAAAATATATAAATAAATTGATGTTGTACGTAATTCAAATTACTTGTGAACTTATGAACCTCCTTTTATTAGGTTATCAACAATCTAAATCTGTATGCAAAAAATCACTAGAATTCACGCAAGAGTTCGCGAGAAAATTGTAAAAGTCTGAGGTCACGAATTTCGGAACTAACTACAGTTGATCTATCCCTTCTTGAACGTGAATCTTTCATTAAAACTAATATTTCAAATTTGAAACTAGCACGCAAAACTGAAATCATGAGACGTTCATTTGACACCAACCAAATTACGTCAGTTCCAAGTTTAGCGTGCAATCTCCTCATTTATATTACATTTCCTCTAATCTCCATATTATTATTTTTAATGGGTAAAGTTCGCTTTTTTTTCTTCAGGAAACTTTATATTATTAGTAGTGATTATTAATTAATTAATTAAATACAATAATCACTTTTTCCCCTTCTGTAACTCTTGTATGTTAGCAGGAAAGAAACTATTGCCACGCATGTGTGCTATCGTGGCATCTGAAACTCTTGCAGATTAGTAGGGGTAAACGCATGTGTGCTATCGTGGCATCTGAAACTCTTGCAGATTAGTAGGGGTAAACGCATGTGTGCTATCGTGGCATCTGAAGCTCTTGCAGATTAGTAGGGGTAAACGCATGTGTGCTGTCGTGGCATCTGAAACTCTTGCAGATTAGTAGGGGTAAACGCATGTGTGCTATCGTGGCATCTGAAACTCTTGCAGATTAGTAGGGGTAAACGCATGTGTGCTATCGTGGCATCTGAAACTCTTGCAGATTAGTAGGGGTAAACGTATGTGTGCTATCGTGGCATCTGAAACTCTTGCAGATTAGCAGGGATAAACGCATGTGTGCTATCGTGGCATCTGAAACTTTTGCAGATTAGTAGGGGTAAACGCATGTGTGCTATCGTGGCATCTGAAACTCTTGCAGATTAGAAGGGGTAAACGCATGTGTGCTATCGTGGCATCTGAAACTCTTGCAGATTAGTAGGGGTAAACGTATGTGTGCTATCGTGACATCTGAAACTCTTGCAGATTAGTAGGGGTAAACGCATGTGTGCTATCGTGACATCTAAAACTCTTGCAGATTAGTAGGGGTAAACGTATGTGTGCTATCGTGACATCTGAAACTCTTGCAGATTAGTAGGGGTAAACGCATGTGTGCTATCGTAGCGCAAAAGTAGATCAAAGAATTGCACCACTATTGCCGGCATACATATCTTAAGAGTAGATTAGAGATGATTGCAAGAGTAGAGATGGATGTCCCATCCCATGTTCGGTCTAAATTATCCAGAAGACATGATGCTGTCGGATGTGTGATGCCGAAAGGCGTAGATATCACAATGAAGCTGTAAATAATGACACATAGCATTCCATTATCTAGACTTTAATGTGTTCATCTGCAGAAGTTTGAGAAGGAACGAACGAAGAAAATATAGAAGTAGTATGTGGCCAAGAGAACGGAATGAGATCTATCATTTTTAATTAACTGTAATATCAGCACCTTTCTGGGTTACACATCCGACATCTGTCTTACACATCCGACCCCTGTCTTACACATCCGACCTCTGTCTTACACATCTGACCTCTGTATTACACATTCAACCTCTGTCTTACACATTCAACCTCTGTCTTACACATTCAACCTCTGTCTTACACATTCGACCTCTGTCTTACACATCCGACCTCTGTCTTACACATTCGACCTCTGTCTTACACATCCGACATCTGTCTTACACATCCGACCTCTGTCTTACACATCCGACCTCTGTCTTACACATCTGACCTCTGTCTTACACATTCGACCTCTGTCTTACACATCCGACCTCTGTCTTACACATTCGACCTCTGTCTTACACATCCGACATCTGTCTTACACATCCGACATCTGTCTTACACATCCGACATTTGTCTTACACATCCGACCTCTGTCTTACACATCCGACCTCTGTCTTACACATCCGACCTCTGTCTTACACATCCGACCTCTGTCTTACACATCCGACATCTGTCTTACACATCCGACATCTGTCTTACACATCCGACCTCTGTCTTACACATCCGACATCTGTCTTACACATCCGACCTCTGTCTTACACACCGACCTCAGCCTTGCTTCTGGTTCATTTTCACTTTGATATTCTATCGGATGGGGCAGTCAATCCCACTCCCAAACCCTTATTAATCGCTTCCTACGTGATGTATGGCAGAAGACAGTGTCGCTCGCTAGTATTTGCTTCCTTTTTGGGTTCCGACATCATTGGTCATTAGGATCGTTGACGGGATATTTATTGTTAGAATGTGTTTGAATTTTTGCTTGCTGTTGCATGCTGAAGTCGTATGCGTCAGACTGAAATGCGCAGATATCGCAGTCAGGCTGTAAACCACGACAACGTATTTCTTTGTATACATCCTGATAATCTGCAGAAGTGTAAGAGCACATGCGGAAGAAAAAGTCTTACTTTTATTATTCTGCCAAGAATTAATGGGTCAAAGGACATGAGCAGACGGACAGCTGGATCAAATGTCATTCGTAGAATTATTGGGTCAAAGCACATGAGCCTCTAGACCACTTGCTCAGTAGTCATTCGTCGTATTGTTTGGTCAAGGTCATGCGCCTATATACCGCTGGATCAGTAGCTGTTCGAAGTATTGTTAAATCAGAGGGCATGGATCGCTGTATCAGCAGTCATTCGTCGTATTGTTGGGTCGAAGAGCATGAGCCCATAGAACGCTGGATTTGATGTGGTCAGAATAGAGTCTCTCAGAAAGTACCACTAAGACCAAAAATTTAGGATGTCCGAGGCCCATTGCAGCCTACCTTTATTGTGGAGACGAAATTTGAAGATAAATTCAGTCTGCAAGATCTTTCAATACGCTTGCGTCAGCTGTAATAAATTCAAAAATCTGCAGACTTATAGATTGTGTTTGAAATACTTTAAATTTAAAAGTATTCTCAAGAGTAAATGTCAAAATCTCTTTTTTCGCCCGTAAACTCACTAAAAATATGATTTTCAGATTCAGAACATTATCCGTTGATGGCTATTCGCTAAAATTTTAGCAGAAATTGCAATATAATGTCTTTGCACTCACGAATTTCTTAAGCATCCACTATTAGTTTTTATGTGTTAGGTATGTTTGTTGTTCTCTTTGCTCACCGGACACATCTAATGGACTCAGAACTTCGCATTTAATAAATTCCTCAGGGTATAGCGGATGATGATTGCCTTTCTATGTTAGTTTTTTGTTCTGTTTCTGACAAGTTTGTAAGATGTTCACTACGTGTCATGCACGCACAATTCGCGCATTCTCGGTCCTTACTTATGCTTCTCTATCTCAAATTCCTCCTATCGTTTGGACTCACGAAGAGCATTGAGTGTATCTGTTCGGTCCTTAAGCTAACCATCTGTTATGGTGGCGAAGCTCGCTAAGTTGTCGGCTCGTTCTTTTCCCCCCATACCCGCGTGTCCAGTGACACAGATGAACGTGATGTTCCTCAGTGAGTCCATTACTTAGACATCTCCATTGACTCAATCCACAATTAGTTTACAATGTATAACAATATAGTGTGTATAAAGTCACTGTGCACTGACGTCACACAAATCCGCACTAAATATTCACAACTTATAAGACGCAGTTTCACCACTAATATAATTGAGTGCACAGCGACTGTGCAGACACCCAGTAAGAACAAAAATGAGTTACTATAATTATCATCTACCGTCATCCAGCAAACTGTTTTGCCATGTGACAAATATTTTGTATGTTTACCATGAGATCAATTTTTATCACCTGATTCTCATTTTTCCTTAAATTTCATACATATTCTATATATAATTATGTTTACGCTCTTAGAAGTGAAAAAATGGTTCACAATGCGTAGAGGATTGAATTATTATATTCGGGTTACCACATATGTGTTTCTTCTTAATCAACGAAGCGGCACGCAGTACCACTCACAGAACGTAACTTCGTAGCTTCAAGTGATAACTCCAAGGATCTTCACACAAAATGAATATTTATAAACAAAAAGTTTCCGCTGAAGACGGATGTGTTGGGTCATTGGCACAAATAAAACGGCAACACAACGCATTTCCATTCTCTGGACTACATCCAACTGGACATCATGTAGGACCATTGTCCTGTTACAAGAGAAATCCAGTGGGAGTGTGAGAATGAACGCTGAAGAAGAAGAAGAAACAAGAAGTCGCGCGAAATTTGAACCCAAACCTTTTCAGTACAATAGAACTGCTTACATCGCCGCTAATAACGATGATATGCCCCTTTCTCCAACATGCCAGTAGAAACTGCACTGCATCTCGAAACAAATGATGAATGCAACACAGTAATTTGTATTTCAACATGAGAAGTTTATTAATGATGACGCTGACAATTTAGCATAGCATATCGACTTTTGGCAATCTGATATGCACAAAAAAATGTCTTCAGGAAAAGGACAACTTGCTTATGGAAAAACCAGCTACGAGGTATCGTATCGACATCTCTATGTACAAATGAATGATTGATTCTATGTATCTGAAATATCTAGGCAGCTGCACATTTACGGGAAATTATTTATTTGTCATCTTCTGCTTACGACATGAGCCATGGGGCGCACTACACATCTTGTGGATTCGGTATTTCCTTCGTAAGTTCTAGACTGTATATTTCTCTGCTACTCTCCCTTCTACCGTGTTTCCACTTAGTAACCGGGCACTCATTTACGTTGGTGGCGACACTGCATCACTATTCTTCTTATGTCAGCAGTTTTCTTTGTTCAGAACTTTGTACACGCAGGAGGCCTGCCTCTATGAATGAAGATTTGTTTTACTCAGAACTCTATATACACAGAAGGGCTGCCTCTGTGAATACAGTTTTCTCAGCTCAGAACTCTATACACGCAGGAAAGCCGCCTCCATGGGTGCAGTCGTCAATATGCGGTCCTCACAATTTCCCCACAACTTCACTTTCAGATGTCTCGTGGTCTAGGTTTTAGTTATGAAGTAGCCACGGAGTGTACGTATCTATATAATGTATTCTGGAGACCAATTTAACATGGAGATGTGTCATTTTAGATAACCTTTATTTTGTGAAGATGTACTTCACACTTTCACACACCCACGTCTCATAATGTGACTATTAACCTAGACATTAGTTAGTTAGTCGTTGGTTCATCGTCACTGCACTCCGGAAAAGTCCATAGGCGTTCAGATCTCTCCTTGAGTGTATCCGCCATTACACGTTGATTGACCATCATTCTGTCCTGCCGCCTAAACCGCCCCTTTCTAGCGACACCACATTTCAAACCACGCTCCCTTATTCTAGTCATGGAACAAGAGTCATCGTCACTTGTACAGTCATTTGTTCGTGCGTTTTCCCGTAGGGCGTTCAAAATGTCTGCCTGATCCATCGCTACACCAACAGCCATAGTAGCAGCGTGTTCGGCCAACCTATCTTCTCTCTCATTACCCCGGACTCCCGCATGTCATAACATAGTCTAGACATTGTGTTGGGAAACAGTCCAAGGTGGTTTCTTTCCGATATTAATAAGTAACTTTCTGTTGGTTTCAATCTCATCAGTAGATACTCAATGATTGTATAAACATTTTAATTCATTTTATTATAAATATACACATACACACATTAATACATATATGTGTCAGGATTAATATATATATCGTATGCGGGGGGCGGCTGTATAAATATATACATATATCATTATTGGACGTTTATAGATTGAACAACCACAAAGTGTAGTGTACAGACAATTCGGTGTACTTAAAAGTACCATTAGTAGTCTATGGAGGCAATTTCAATAAAATGGTTTAGTGGCAGACCGGCCGCGCAGTGCAATACACAGCGTCACAACTGCTGCCGAAGACCGCTTCATACGGCTGAGTCACCTCAGAATCGATTTGCATCTGTGCGTCCTCTACACTCCACTCAATTCCCGAAGTTCGTCGAATTTCAGATCAAACGGTCAGGAATCGACGGTACGACGCTGGGCTTTGGGTTAAGCTCGTCCTACAGAGGTCATGTTCTTATGGACCGGCATCAACAGAACCGACTACAGTGAGCAAACCAGAATCGTCAATGGGCCGTTGTACATGATTGGAGACGGGTTTGGTTTAGTGATGAATCATTTTTGCGCTCCAGCGAAACGATAGTCGGAGATGAGTTTACCACTAATTACGTGAGCTCTACACCCAGAACAGTGTTGTTTAGGCTCCTCCACATGTCTGAACGAAAAGGACTATCTCCATTTAGCAGTAATAATCATCAGCACATTACTTCAATATCATATCGTGTCCCTACCAACACTCTGATACTCATCATTGACATGTGTCCCTACCAACACTCTGATACTCATCATTGACATGTGTCCCTACCAACACTCTGATACTCATCATTGACATGTGTTCCTACCAACACTGATACTCATCATTGACATGTGTCCCTACCAACATTCTGATACTCATCATTGACATGTGCACCTACCAACACACTGATACTCATCATTGACATGTGTCCCTACCAACACTCTGATACTCATCATTGACATGTGTCCCTACCAACATTCTGATACTCATCATTGACATGTGCACCTACCAACACTCTGATACTCATCATTGACAAGTGTCCCTACCAACACTGATACTCATCATTGACATGTGTCCCTACCAACATTCTGATACTCATCATTGACATGTGTCCCTACCAACATTCTGATACTCATCATTGACATGTGCACCTACCAACACTCTGATACTCATCATTGACATGTGTCCCTACCAACACTCTGATACTCATCATTGACATGTGTCCCTACCAACATTCTGATACTCATCATTGACATGTGTCCCTACCAACACTCTGATACTCATCATTGACATGTGTCCCTACCAACACTCTGATACTCATCATTGACATGTGTCCCTACCAACACTCTGATACTCATCATTGACATGTGTCCCTACCAACACTCTGATACTCATCATTGACATGTGTCCCTACCAACACTCTGATACTCATCATTGACATGTGTCCCTACCAACACTCTGATACTCATCATTGACATGTGTCCCTACCAACACTCTGATACTCATCATTGACATGTGTCCCTACCAACACTCTGATACTCATCATTGACATGTGTCCCTACCAACACTATGATACTCATCATTGACATGTGTCCCTACCAACACTCTGATACTCATCATTGACATGTGTCCCTACCAACACTCTGATACTCATCATTGACATGTGTCCCTACCAACATTCTGATACTTATCATTGACATGTGCACCTACCAACACTCTGATACTCATCATTGACATGTGTCCCTGCCAACATTCTGATACTCATCATTGACATGTGTCCCTACCAACACTCTGATACTCATCATTGACATGTGTCCCTACCAACACTCTGATACTCATCATTGACATGTGTCCCTACCAACACTCTGATACTCATCATTGACATGTGTCCCTACCAACACTCTGATACTCATCATTGACATGTGTCCCTACCAACACTCTGATACTCATCATTGACATGTGTCCCTACCAACACTCTGATACTCATCATTGACATGTGTCCCTACCAACACTCTGATACTCATCATTGACATGTGCACCTACCAACACTCTGATACTCATCATTGACATGTGTCCCTACCAACATTCTGATACCCATCATTGACATGTGTTCCTACCAACACTGATACTCATCATTGACATGTGTTCCTACCAACATTCTGATACTCATCATTGACATGTGTCCCTACCAACATTCTGATACTTATCATTGACATGTGCACCTACCAACACTCTGATACTCATCATTGACATGTGTCCCTGCCAACATTCTGATACTCATCATTGACATGTGTCCCTACCAACACTCTGATACTCATCATTGACATGTGTCCCTACCAACACTCTGATACTCATCATTGACATGTGTCCCTACCAACACTCTGATACTCATCATTGACATGTGTCCCTACCAACACTGATACTCATCATTTACATGTGTTCCTACCAACATTCTGATACTCATCATTGACATGTGTCCCTACCAACATTCTGATACTTATCATTGACATGTGCACCTACCAACACTCTGATACTCATCATTGACATGTGTCCCTGCCAACATTCTGATACTCATCATTGACATGTGTCCCTACCAACATTCTGATACTCATCATTGACATGTGTCCCTACCAACACTCTGATACTCATCATTGACATGTGCACCTACCAACACTGATACTCATCATTGACATGTGCACCTACCAACATTCTGATACTCATCATTGACATGTGTCCCTACCAACACTGATACTCATCATTGACATGTGTCCCTACCAACATTCTGATACTCATCATTGACATGTGTCCCTACCAACACTCTGATACTCATCATTGACATGTGTCCCTACCAACACTGATACTCATCATTGACATGTGTCCCTACCAACATTCTGATACTCATCATTGACATGTGTTCCTACCAACACTCTGATTCTCATCATTGACATGTGTTCCTACCAACACTGATACTCATCATTGACATGTGTCCCTACCAACACTGATACTCATCATTGACATGTGTCCCTACCAACACTGATACTCATCATTGACATGTGCACCTACCAACACTGATACTCATCATTGACATGTGTCCCTACCAACACTGATACTCATCATTGACATGTGTCCCTACCAACACTGATACTCATCATTGACATGTGTCCCTACCAACACTGATACTCATCATTGACATGTGCACCTACCAACACGGATACTCATCATTGACATGTGTCCCTACCAACACTGATACTCATCATTGACATGTGTCCCTACAAACACTCTGATACTCATCATTGACATGTGTTCCTACCAACACTGATACTCATCATTGACATGTGTCCCTACCAACACTCTGATACTCATCATTGACATGTGCACCTACCAACACTCTGATACTCATCATTGACATGTGTCCCTACTAACACTCTGATACTCATCATTGACATGTGTCCCTACCAACACTCTGATACTCATCATTGACATGTGTCCCTACCAACATTCTGATACTCATCATTGACATGTGTCCCTACCAACATTCTGATACTCATCATTGACATGTGTCCCTACCAACACTGATACTTATCATTGACATGTGTCCCTACCAACATTCTGATACTCATCATTGACATGTGTCCCTACCAACACTGATACTCATCATTGACATGTGCACCTACCAACACTGATACTCATCATTGACATGTGTCCCTACCATCACTCTGATACTCATCATTGACATGTGTCCCTACCAACACTGATACTCATCATTGACATGTGTCCCTTCCAACACTGATACTCATCATTGACATGTGTCCCTACCAACACTATGATACTTATCATGACATGTGTCCCTACCAACACTCTGATACTCATCATTGACATGTGTCCCTACCAACACTGATACTCATCATTGACATGTGCACCTACCAACACTCTGATACTCATCATTGACATGTGTCCCTACCAACATTCTGATTCTCATCATTGACATGTGTCCCTACCAACACTCTGATACTCATCATTGACATGTGTCCCTACCAACACTCTGATACTCATCATTGACATGTGTCCCTACCAACATTCTGATACTCATCATTGACATGTGTTCCTACCAACACTCTGATACTCATCATTGACATGTGTCCCTACCAACACTCTGATACTCATCATTGACATGTGTTCCTACCAACACTCTGATACTCATCATTGACATGTGTCCCTACCAACACTCTGATACTATTCATTGACATGTGCACCTACCAACACTCTGATACTCATAATTGACATGTGTCCCTACCAACACTCTGATACTCATCATTGACATGTGTCCCTACCAACACTGATACTCATCATTGACATGTGCACCTACCAACACTCTGATACTCATCATTGACATGTGTCCCTACCAACACTCTGATACTCATCATTGACATGTGTCCCTACCAACACTCTGATACTCATCATTGACATGTGTCCCTACCAACACTCTGATACTCATCATTGACATGTGTTCCTACCAACACTGATACTCATCATTGACATGTGTCCCTACCAACACTGATACTCATCATTGACATGTGTCCCTACCAACACTGATACTCATCATTGACATGTGCACCTACCAACATTCTGATACTCATCATTGACATGTGTCCTTACCATCACTCTGATACTCATCATTGACATGTGTTCCTACCAACACTCTGATACTCATCATTGACATGTGCACCTACCAACATTCTGATACTCATCATTGACATGTGCACCTACCAACATTCTGATTCTCATCATTGACATGTGCACCTACCAACATTCTGATTCTCATCATTGACATGTGTCCCTACCAACACTCTGATACTCATCATTGACATGTGTCCCTACCAACATTCTGATACTCATCATTGACATGTGTCCCTACCAACACTCTGATACTCATCATTGACATGTGTCCCTACCAACACTCTGATACTCATCATTGACATGTGTCCCTACCAACACTCTGATACTCATCATTGACATGTGTCCCTACCAACACTCTGATACTCATCATTGACATGTGTCCCTACCAACACTCTGATACTCATCATTGACATGTGTCCCTACCAACACTCTGATACTCATCATTGACATGTGTCCCTACCAACACTCTGATACTCATCATTGACATGTGTCCCTACCAACACTCTGATACTCATCATTGACATGTGTCCCTACCAACACTATGATACTCATCATTGACATGTGTCCCTACCAACACTCTGATACTCATCATTGACATGTGTCCCTACCAACACTCTGATACTCATCATTGACATGTGTCCCTACCAACATTCTGATACTTATCATTGACATGTGCACCTACCAACACTCTGATACTCATCATTGACATGTGTCCCTGCCAACATTCTGATACTCATCATTGACATGTGTCCCTACCAACACTCTGATACTCATCATTGACATGTGTCCCTACCAACACTCTGATACTCATCATTGACATGTGTCCCTACCAACACTCTGATACTCATCATTGACATGTGTCCCTACCAACACTCTGATACTCATCATTGACATGTGTCCCTACCAACACTCTGATACTCATCATTGACATGTGTCCCTACCAACACTCTGATACTCATCATTGACATGTGTCCCTACCAACACTCTGATACTCATCATTGACATGTGCACCTACCAACACTCTGATACTCATCATTGACATGTGTCCCTACCAACATTCTGATACCCATCATTGACATGTGTTCCTACCAACACTGATACTCATCATTGACATGTGTTCCTACCAACATTCTGATACTCATCATTGACATGTGTCCCTACCAACATTCTGATACTTATCATTGACATGTGCACCTACCAACACTCTGATACTCATCATTGACATGTGTCCCTGCCAACATTCTGATACTCATCATTGACATGTGTCCCTACCAACACTCTGATACTCATCATTGACATGTGTCCCTACCAACACTCTGATACTCATCATTGACATGTGTCCCTACCAACACTCTGATACTCATCATTGACATGTGTCCCTACCAACACTGATACTCATCATTTACATGTGTTCCTACCAACATTCTGATACTCATCATTGACATGTGTCCCTACCAACATTCTGATACTTATCATTGACATGTGCACCTACCAACACTCTGATACTCATCATTGACATGTGTCCCTGCCAACATTCTGATACTCATCATTGACATGTGTCCCTACCAACATTCTGATACTCATCATTGACATGTGTCCCTACCAACACTCTGATACTCATCATTGACATGTGCACCTACCAACACTGATACTCATCATTGACATGTGCACCTACCAACATTCTGATACTCATCATTGACATGTGTCCCTACCAACACTGATACTCATCATTGACATGTGTCCCTACCAACATTCTGATACTCATCATTGACATGTGTCCCTACCAACACTCTGATACTCATCATTGACATGTGTCCCTACCAACACTGATACTCATCATTGACATGTGTCCCTACCAACATTCTGATACTCATCATTGACATGTGTTCCTACCAACACTCTGATTCTCATCATTGACATGTGTTCCTACCAACACTGATACTCATCATTGACATGTGTCCCTACCAACACTGATACTCATCATTGACATGTGTCCCTACCAACACTGATACTCATCATTGACATGTGCACCTACCAACACTGATACTCATCATTGACATGTGTCCCTACCAACACTGATACTCATCATTGACATGTGTCCCTACCAACACTGATACTCATCATTGACATGTGTCCCTACCAACACTGATACTCATCATTGACATGTGCACCTACCAACACGGATACTCATCATTGACATGTGTCCCTACCAACACTGATACTCATCATTGACATGTGTCCCTACAAACACTCTGATACTCATCATTGACATGTGTTCCTACCAACACTGATACTCATCATTGACATGTGTCCCTACCAACACTCTGATACTCATCATTGACATGTGCACCTACCAACACTCTGATACTCATCATTGACATGTGTCCCTACTAACACTCTGATACTCATCATTGACATGTGTCCCTACCAACACTCTGATACTCATCATTGACATGTGTCCCTACCAACATTCTGATACTCATCATTGACATGTGTCCCTACCAACATTCTGATACTCATCATTGACATGTGTCCCTACCAACACTGATACTTATCATTGACATGTGTCCCTACCAACATTCTGATACTCATCATTGACATGTGTCCCTACCAACACTGATACTCATCATTGACATGTGCACCTACCAACACTGATACTCATCATTGACATGTGTCCCTACCATCACTCTGATACTCATCATTGACATGTGTCCCTACCAACACTGATACTCATCATTGACATGTGTCCCTTCCAACACTGATACTCATCATTGACATGTGTCCCTACCAACACTATGATACTTATCATGACATGTGTCCCTACCAACACTCTGATACTCATCATTGACATGTGTCCCTACCAACACTGATACTCATCATTGACATGTGCACCTACCAACACTCTGATACTCATCATTGACATGTGTCCCTACCAACATTCTGATTCTCATCATTGACATGTGTCCCTACCAACACTCTGATACTCATCATTGACATGTGTCCCTACCAACACTCTGATACTCATCATTGACATGTGTCCCTACCAACATTCTGATACTCATCATTGACATGTGTTCCTACCAACACTCTGATACTCATCATTGACATGTGTCCCTACCAACACTCTGATACTCATCATTGACATGTGTTCCTACCAACACTCTGATACTCATCATTGACATGTGTCCCTACCAACACTCTGATACTATTCATTGACATGTGCACCTACCAACACTCTGATACTCATAATTGACATGTGTCCCTACCAACACTCTGATACTCATCATTGACATGTGTCCCTACCAACACTGATACTCATCATTGACATGTGCACCTACCAACACTCTGATACTCATCATTGACATGTGTCCCTACCAACACTCTGATACTCATCATTGACATGTGTCCCTACCAACACTCTGATACTCATCATTGACATGTGTCCCTACCAACACTCTGATACTCATCATTGACATGTGTTCCTACCAACACTGATACTCATCATTGACATGTGTCCCTACCAACACTGATACTCATCATTGACATGTGTCCCTACCAACACTGATACTCATCATTGACATGTGCACCTACCAACATTCTGATACTCATCATTGACATGTGTCCTTACCATCACTCTGATACTCATCATTGACATGTGTTCCTACCAACACTCTGATACTCATCATTGACATGTGCACCTACCAACATTCTGATACTCATCATTGACATGTGCACCTACCAACATTCTGATTCTCATCATTGACATGTGCACCTACCAACATTCTGATACTCATCATTGACATGTGTCCCTACCAACATTCTGATACTCATCATTGACATGTGTTCCTACCAACACTCTGATACTCATCATTGACATGTGCACCTACCAACACTCTGATACTCATCATTGACATGTGTTCCTACCAACACACTGATACTCATCATTGACATGTGTTCCTACCAACACTCTGATACTCATCATTGACATGTGCACCTACCAACACTCTGATACTCATCATTGACATGTGTTCCTACCAACACTGATACTCATCATTGACATGTGTTCCTACCAACATTCTGATACTCATCATTGACATGTGTCCCTACCAACACTCTGATACTCATCATTGACATGTGCACCTACCAACACTCTGATACTCATCATTGACATGTGCACCTACCAACATTCTGATACTCATCATTGACATGTGCACCTACCAACACTCTGATACTCATCATTGACATGTGCACCTACCAACACTCTGATACTCATCATTGACATGTGTCCCTACCAACACTCTGATACTCATCATTGACATGTGTTCCTACCAACACTGATACTCATCATTGACATGTGTTCCTACCAACATTCTGATACTTATCATTGACATGTGCACCTACCAACATTCTGATACTCATCATGACATGTGTTTCCCATAAACACTCCCACTTATGCATGCCCTAGTAATTATCTTGACTTGTAATCAGCAACTATTGTTGACTTACACAATCATTCATACGTGACTCGCCATTTCCTTCGAAGTTACTGGCTCTCTGTATTGGCTTCCTCTATGTGTTGTAGAAGTGTACTTCTAAGAATGTTTCCGCGGTGTATACGTGAATTGAGAAAGATAGGCTCCACCTGAAATAATTAATCTAATCAACACTCACGTAAGAAGTAGAAAGTACTCCTGTATTTTACAGGTATGATTGAGAATGTACTAACAATTTTGCTCACAACATGTAAGAAGGGAAAAAAGTTACATAAATCTAAACAAAACATATAGATCATTACTTCTATTCAACATAAATTACTCACACTTTGAGCTCATTTGTATCCCTGGGACATTTGGCAAAAATCCAGCCTAGATTTACATGTCTTTCCTTAAACCCGAGCTGTCTACTAGCTATCAATCAACAGAAACAAGGTAACTAATTACTAATTCAAGAAAAATCGTTATAGTCAATTTCAGTTCATTTAACTACAGTTCCTTAGTTCCTTCAAAAAAGGTTATTTGTTCACCTAAAATTTCCTAAGGCGGAGATTAACGATGGTTGTGACCTTGATAATGATCTGTTCACTGTTTATGTTATTATATGATATGATTATCGCTCGGTTATTCTCCCAGGATTGCGTTTCTTCTGTACTTGTATACCACATTTCTGCAAAGTAAGGATATTCTCAAGATTCTCTGATGTTGCCCTTCCGCTAGATTGCAATAAGACATCGGTATCTATACTTCTCCAAGAAAAACTGCAAGACTTCGAATGTAAAGGACTTCTGGTGGACTTGATTCAGCAGACGACTTCTAAAAGGTTATAACCTTACCTCAAGTTTTTTCTGGAACTCTGGACTTCAAAATCTGCTGACATCGATAAGTTCATCTCAGAAAACGATGGTATAACCTTCAATACAGATTATCTCATGAACAAAAAGGTAACCTTCAATATAGGTTATCTCCAGAACAAACAAAGGTAACCTTTAATAGAGGTTATCTCAGGGACAAACAAAGGTAACTTTCAATACAGGTTATCTCAGGGACAAAAAAGGTAACCTTCAATACAGGTTATCTCAGCAACAAATAAGGTAACCTTCAATACAGGTTATCTCAGGAAAAAAGTAACCTTTAATAGAGGTTATTTCAGGAACGAATATTGTAACATTTAATACAGGTTATCTCAGGAACAAGAAAAGTAACCTTCAATACAGGTTATCTCAGGAACAAAACGGTAACCTTCAATACAGGTTATCTCAGGAACAAAAGGGTAACCTTCAATACAGGTTATCTCAGGAACAAAAAGATAACCTTCAATACAGGTTATCTCAGGAACAAAAAGGTAACCTTCAATACAGGTTATCTCATGAACAAAAAGGTAACCTTCAATACAGGTTATCTCATGAACAAAAAGATAACCTTCAATACAGGTTATCTCATGAACAAAAAGATAACCTTCAATACAGGTTATCTCATGAACAAAAAGGTAACCTTCAATACATTTCGTTGGAGGAACATGACTGTCCCTCTTTACTAGCTTTTAGCTAAGTTAAACACTTCGTTGGAGAGGAAATTCACCCACTCTATACTACCACATTACCTCCACACAAATAAAACCATGTTCAGAGGAACTTTCCCTCTCTGAACTCATTAACTAGGAGCGATTTAACACGCTGGAAACTACACACACTCTCTCTAAACTTATTAACTCAGAGAATCGACAACAAAATTACGTTGGAGAGAACTTGCTATCTCTCATAACAAATTCAGCTCAATAAATTTCTGACACGATTCATTTGTCAGAAACATCAGAATGATTCTCATTGTGGAACAACTTCCACTTCTAGGCTCCATAACGTCTGCTGATTGTGAGCCCATACTGGGTGTCACAGCTTCTCAACAGCTTTGTTGATTTCTATTTCATAATCTATCCATTCGCTGAAACCCTTTGTTGCCTTTCAGCGTCAGGGGTAGAAACGTTTTCTAGAGATGGCCTCGTGTGTGCTGGGTATATTGTGGAGTTTGTCACCTCTTTTATTTCGGTGGTCCATCGTTTTCGTGGTCGGCCTCTAGGTCTGCCTTCACTGTATCTGTGTAGCATAGCTTGCTTACTGTGGTATGCTGTCTGATGGCAGTCTGCTGATGTGTGCAAACCATTTTATGTGTTGTCTCTTATATTCCAAGATTGGAATGGTACCGGTTCTTTGTCTAATGTCCTCATTTCTCACTCTGTCTCTTAGCGATACTCCCAGGATTCTGCGCAAGCTTGCCATTTCAGCTGTCACAAGTTTACGTTTATCTTGTGCTGTAGTTATCCATGTTTGGCTGTAGTAGCACAGCGTTGTTATACTAATTGTTTTGAATAGTGTTATTTTGGTATTTAAATCTACATTTTTGTTTCTGAAGATTGGTGTCATTTGTCCTAGGGCTTTGTATGCTTTACTAAATCTATTGTGTATTTCCATGCTTCTCCTGCCTTATGTTGTTATATTGCTTCCCAGGTATATGAATACTCTTCATTTTACTACGAGCCATTGTGTTCTTACTGACGGTTTGCTAATCCTGTCTCAGTGTTGTATCAGGAAATTCACATGGCTACACCACAATCTCTAACTAACACATACAGAAAGAAACCACATATTCCATGCGAATAGTCATGAAACACCGAACTGAACTTCCATTTATGGTCACAGAAATAACACAGCTGTTACTTCGCGCCATTTTACCGAAAGTTCATATTTCATAATTCCACTTCTATTTTGATAAGATTCTCAAGCCTAACTTTTAATTAAATCACCTTACTCCAACAATTGAACTTTCTATTTCTACTACTCATCGTTAGGGTTAGAACACTTTCATCATTCATTAAGTGCCATCTCCGCAACGAAGGTTGCCTGCAACGGATCTCCAACATCCCCTGTCTCTTGTCTTGGTGGTTAATTCTGCTAGACTGTAACCTGTCCATTTTGTGATGTTACTCTCCCATTTGTATCTCTGCCTACCTCTTGCTCGCCTCCCTTTGACTTTGCCCTCAAGTAAGGTCTTCAATAAGGTATCATGTCTTTTAATGTGACCAAAATATTTTATTTGCCTGATATTTATTTCTCGTAGTAGTTCTTTCTTCATATTAAGTGTCTTTAGCACCTCTTTATTTGTTTTCTTCTCTTTCCATGACGTTCTCCCTATTCTTCTATATACCCTCATCTCTTAGGCATCAATTCTGTCTTCTAATTGTTTATTTAGTGTTTCTAACATTCCGTGTCCCTATTCTAATATGTTATTTCCTAGTATTTAGATGTTGTTGATCCGTTGCTTGGCTTTGGGGTTTACGTGGTAAGGTCCCAGCCTTTTACACGGTGACCAGCCAATATTCATTCTTATGCCGAGAACATGCAAGAACACTTTAATTACTGCTTAATTCTAACATTAATAAACTTACTCCTAATTCCATTTCCTATCACATAAATTCACAAGAAACGATTGAACTCCATTCTGTGCGATCCTTACAACTGATTTCCTTCCTGACATCTCAAGTTCTCGACAAAGACGTCTCTATATTCACTGGCGATGGCTTCGTATACATGGTAAATGGACCCCACTTCAAAACATTTCTGTACGTGTTGTTTCAATCTCTGCTTCGGAGTGACTAACTTCTGCTCAAATCCAAGACAACAATGCTTCTTCTTCTTCTTCTTCTGCGTTCGTTCTCAAACTCCTGCAGATTAGCAGGATATAGTCCGCAGAACGGAATGCGTTGTGTCATGGTTTACAGCATTGATGCGATATCTGCACCTTTTGGCCTGACACATCCGACTTCAGCATGGCTTTGGGTCACTGACCCTATATGGGATGGGACAGTCAACTCCATCCCATAACCTCCTTAGTCGCCTTAAGCGTGGAAGGTAAACAGTGTTGCTATTCTTTGCTCCCCTTTCTGGCCCTGACAACACACGGGCGACAACAATGCTTTATTTCTGCTACAATCTAGGAAAGAATTGCTAACAAAATTATGAACTAGTTCTACAATTCAAGCTTCCTCATACGTCAACCTTGCCCTAATTCTAACAACAGACGTGTATTTCTCCACTTTTCGGTAAATCCAGGAATAGTGTAATGAAGTTTTGCTAATCACTAAAGATACACATAATAACACAAAAATCGACGTTTCGACCAAAAGACCAAAAGTTTAGCGCAGTAAGTACATATTATCGACTTTTCGGTAAACACGTATTTCTTTCCAGATCATATGTAAAACATAAACTTAAATCGAATATTTCTTGTCCCGCCTAAAATATTTCATTCCACCAAGGACATCTAATGTGATCACGTGATCCGAAAGATGAACACACGTCTAGTACTTTCAAATCTGAACAAAAAACAGTTCATTTGTCTATCCACCGAATAAACTACATACTAATATAACCAAAAATAATGTAACTTAATTATGTCGCTTCCTAAGTGTCAATATCAATCCCCGATTACTCCAACTCGATTAGAAACATTTCCTGTCACACAATGGTGATGGAGGTTTCCTGATGTGGGGAGCTATCACCTTCATAGTACGAAATGACCTGGCACAAATTGAAGGACGTCTGAATGCCGAACGATACGTTGTTGAAATTGTTCGTCATTGCGTCCTTCCATTTTTGTCTGCACGAGGGTCGATTTTTCAGCAGGATAACGTTCAACCTCATGTGGCACAACCGATCATCCATTTTCTCGCTGACAACAACGTCCAGACCATTCCGTGGTCAGCCATTTCAGCAGACACGAACCCCATAGAACACTTATGAGAGGAAATAGACGACTCCGCCAACGAGACGTAGCTCTAGCCACGAGAATTGCCTCTTTCACTACGGGAAGAGTGGGCAGCCATCCCACAATAACAGATTCAACGGTGAATCGGATCCATGTCACGGAGATGTTCTCTGATAGAGTCAAGAGGGATCCATACATCTTACTGAAACGGAGGCCTCAGTCGCAAATAATAAAAGTCTAAAACAAATTTAATGAACATTATTTCATTGTTAGAGTCTGAAAGGTTCTTCATGCCAAGGATAAAACATCAATTCTTTAAAATAAAATTGTGGTACACGTTTGAAATGTGATGTCCATTAGCACTGCGATAATATGGTCTTTCTTTTAAACAGTATATTTAGTGATACTGAAACATTTTTATATAGTAATTCCATTATATATATAAGAAGTATTTTCAATTATCTGTCTAATTGTATGTATGTATGTCAGTGCGTTCGTATGGTATCTATCTCCTGCCTTAATACGTTTTTGGCTGGTATCCTAGATTTTAGTGTTAAGTAATTGCAAAGATTGAATGACTGACTGATTAAATGTCAGAGCAGGATGTCGTTTCTTCTACATTTTTTTTCGTTGGAATGAATCACTTTTTATGCGTTCTCCCAACTTTACTGTCCACACTCCTTATCTTTCTCATTATTTCTCTGCCTCGGCTTACCACCTGCTGCTTTATTACAACCCATCCCCTTTGTTGCCCCTCGACTCATCCTCATCTGTTTCTCGTCCTCAATTTGATCGCATTATTGATCTCGTAGCGCCGAGGACGCAAAAACTAGTTTCTGTCCTGTGAATCACATAGTTGAAGATCAAGATTGAAAGTGAAGGAATCACATAAGTACACTTTGTGTTTGCCAATGTTCATCCGTTCTCATTTTCCTGTTTCTGTAATATTTTTTATGAGTTTTATATATTAATGTGTTGTATTGAACGTTTTTAAACGACTATTTGTTTTTCTTTTCAATCACCAGAATTACATTCAATGAAATTCTTGTTGTCTGTGCAAATGTATTTTTATTTGGTCGAGGGGGAAAGGTAGAGTGGTTCTTCAGAGCTTTCTTTGTATTTTTCTTTCACACCCTGAAGATTCTAAAATTTATCGGAATGCAATGCTTTGAGAACAAGTCTCTTACTCAGATGGGTTTTATATATATATATATATATGACACACGTTTATAGTAAACTACTAGAAGATGTCACTCGTTTATAGTAAACTACTAGAAGATGTCACTCGTATATATTAAACTACTAGAAGATGACACTCGTATATATTAAACTACTAGAAGATGTCACTCGTATATATTAAACTACTAGAAGATATCGTCGTTTTATTTGCCGAAATGAGACGAGGAATCCGACTTCGGCGTTCCTTACAATTGTTATCGAAACTAAAATTACATGTGTGTAATTTCTTCAAGAACATGTTCCGTCGTGCTCGAGAATACATGGTTCCTAGCGTAATTAATTACGGCCCAGTTCGTTACCTGTTTTGATTATTGTTTGCCTTTTAGTTGGTTACTATTTATATACTAGTAATCGCATAGCAAAAATAGCAAAGGCGATTCCAAGTATATAAATAGTAACCAACTAAAATGCAAACAATTTTCAAAACACGTAACGAACTAGGTCCAACGTAAGTTAGCGAATAGGTCTTCTTATGGAACCCGGTCATGCCTGCTCTATTTGTCGCATCATGAATTCCAATCTAGACCTCCTTCTGATTACTTAATTCATGGAGACTGCCCTTCTGCCTGTATATAATTATGTATGTATAGAATTCTGCTTGTATAGACTTCTGTCTGTATAGACTTCTGTCTGTATAGACTTCTGCCTGTATAGACTTCTGTCTGTATAGAATTCTGTCTGTATAGACTTCTGTCTGTATAGAATTCTGCCTGTATAGACTTCTGCCTGTATAGAATTCTGCCTGTATAGAATTCTGCCTGTATAGAATTCTGCCTGTATAGAATTATGCCTGTATAGACTTCTAGGCATAGAAAACTGATTGCAGAAGAAGAAATAATGCAAATCCTTCGTTGGGACTCGTCGTGAAACAGGTGGCCTTTTTATGGATCCTGTACGAGACATTAGCAGCAACTAGCTAGCTATTATACAAAAACGAATTCGTCCAGGACGTACTGTGATGTCTGATAAAAGGGATCTGATGAAACATTTACTGCACACCGTGCTCCCGGAGACTGAAACACAGGAAATCCGTCGAAAGATATTGGAGCTCTGCGAAGGAACATCGACAGTGCGGTACACATCGAAACATGTGACAATCTTATATGGGTGGATTTACGTAAAAACAACGTATTAAATGTGCAGAATTATACATTATTTATACAATATTAAATCAATATCACACTGTGGAATTCCGACATAATAATAACATTCTGCATAAGAACGTGTACTGTAATAACAGTACTTAATGTGAAAGAAATTTGACTATCACATCACTGCACGTGTGTGATCGCTTCATTTATATTTTGTATGGAATCAGTTTGGAACACATCCGCAATTTATAGAACGTCTTGAAGTAAAGTACGTATACGCGTTTCTTTCATAGACGTACCATCATCCCCAGCGTAAGTACTCCTAATAAACTCATTACCTAGAACTTTGAAAAAATGTTTTCATTACAACTAATAGCTAGAATGTAAAGAAAGAAACATGAAAAGTAGTTTACATACTACACCTTTTGGATATATATAATTCAATTTGAAGTTCTTTGTGCACAAACCATGTTCCTTAATGAATAGACCCGTAGATATGATTACCTTATGGAGGGAGGTTTACCTAACACAAAAATTAAAAAGTGGTCTTTGGTGCGATTTCATGTGTAAATTTCATTATTTGATGCAAAGTTATCCGATAAATTTGGCCAACATGGCGGGCGTGATGGTGTAAACTTTCGCGCTCCTGCCGCTTCAGCTTGTATGGCAAAACTTGCAAGTCGATAGGAGAATCTGTGTGCTAATATTTATACAATTAGCTAAGTTTTGTGACCAACTACCAATAAGAGCATAAAACACTAGAATATCTAAGCGTAAGACCAAAGGTAGATCAAGAAAACGGTGGATAGAAAACATCAAGATAGCCTTGTACAAACATGGACTAAATGCAAACACGGCGACACATCTGGCATTGGATCGACAGCTTAGGCTCCCACTCCTACGCTTAACGGCAAGTGTGAATGTGATCAACAATCATTCACCTGGGGAAAGACAATAGACAATAGATAGAAAGCTTGAAGACCTCTCTGCAAAAAATCGCCACGGGAGGTGTTTTTACCAACCATTTGGCTAAGTTCCTAGTACTAAAAGTCGTGTTCAGATTTGCTTGGGGTGGGGTGTTGAACCATAACCACACCCCTCCACCTTTATTTACAGACCTGCTAATAAATGAGATAGCATAGAACGACCTCTGCTTTTTTTTAAATTATTAACATTGTTAATACATGGTTAATACATGGGTGATACATGGGTGATACAAGGTTAATACATGAATTCAAAAATGGATAATACATTTAAGTAGCATTGAGGATGTATTATTATTTTAAATAATCATACGGCAGAAAACGGGATTTGAATTAGTTCTGTTCAACCGGCACACATTCGTCTCTCAATTTGAGTCAATACGCTTTCCATATTTGAGCAATCATCATCACTAAAAAGAATATCAACCAGTCAATATTCATAGTAGCTGGATAATATTCTCGTTAGTGGTTAAACCGTTTGTTTTATGCTCAGGGGGTCACGGGTTCGATTCCAGATCGCGACGTCTTGTCTATAAAGTGGATTTTTTCGTAGAAGCGTAGGGATTATATCTTGAAGCTACGGGGTTATGTGCTAATAGTGATACTCTTAGTTGACGGAGTGCTGCTTCGTTAAGAGGGACGAATTATATATGGGGTAATCCGCGTACAATGAATTAAATTGTCTACGCCTTCTCAACATTTCAACTCGTTGAAAGCCTTGATTAAAATAGCATTTTTATTTAGGGATGCGGAAAGGTCGAATACATAAAACGTTTTGACTCAAGTTGCAAGGTGATTAGGTGTCAACTGAACGACCGGATTCATATCATGTTTGCTGTCTTATGATCTTTGCTAAAACATCAACATAAGCCAGGAGCTCCCCATTGAGAAAAAGTGATCTAGATTTTGATGTGAAACACAAAGTGGCAACACTACTTCGCTTCCGTTTGTCCATATCTTTTCCAATTCTCGAAATTATAATTGGCCAGGGTTTCAGCTACACACACTCACACTCACACAAATATATGTATTTATAAAATATGACTGCCTTATGTTGATCCTCACACCTCGCCCAGGTGCTACTGGAGCCAAAAACGGTAGGGAAAAAAGCATACTGTAACCGTAATGAATCCCGTAAAAAGCGACTAAGGAAATTTATGATAAAAAATAGCTGCCCTGTCGCATAAGTAATCAAAATAATCCAGAGCCCATGCTGACATCTGGGTTGGATATGTTAGGTCAAAAGGTTTAGATATCGCAGCCAAGCCGTTAACAATGTCACAGAGCATCCCGTTCTGTTCTCTGGACTACATCCTTCTAACCTGCAACAGTTTGAGAGCGAATGCACATGAATAATAATCATGCAAGAAAGTTACTGGAAGACAAATATAAATGAACCTATTTACTGGAATTCGATCTCATCCTCTCTAGCTGGTAGTTACAAACATTAATACACACAGAACATGTTCCCTATAATGAGTCGATGTCACCATCTCTAGCTGGTAGTTACAAACATTAATACACACACATGTTCCCTATACTGAGTCGATGTCACCATTTCTAGCTGGTAGTTACAAACATTAATACACACACAACATGTTCCCTATACTGAGTCGATGTCACCATCTCTAGCTGGCAGTTACAAACATTAATACACACACGTTCCCTATACTGCAAAATTATTCTGTAGAAGGACTTGGTTTAATGATGTGATATTACTAAGAGCATAGTTCAATCGTCATCGATTCACTGAAAACATCAAAGGTAATTGAAAGTACCAAAACAAGAACACGATCAACAAAATGTTGTGTAGCAATTATACAAAGCATATATGTTGTAAAAGAGTCGGCTTCACGTTGTTGAATGTCGATTTTCATCATGACACAGACAGTACAAGATTACACTCTGTCTATAGAAGTTGAAGATTGTTTCCTTCCAGCTCAGAATTGGCAATGCGGACTCATGTGTAGAGATTTCAAGAAATTTGTTGTTACGCTCCTATAACTACTGTTGTATTTACTGGATTATATGAAATTTAGCAAGAACGTAATAAGAAATGGGCAACCATTTTGGATTGTAGGGCCAGTGTGAGGTGTGGCGCCAAAATCTTTTTATTTGATCCCTTAGAATTCTAGGTACTGTTTACTGAGCATGAGCCGAATTTGGCCCTCTGGCCTTTTTTAAATATCCCCTCCAAGTAGAACGCTTCTCTAATAGACATTACCTTGAGCCGAAATCTCCTGGATATGAAAGAAAACTCCGAGAAACCTCTCAACTGCATATAGGAAGTAAGAGCAAATAGCTCATAATTTCTGGGGATCTATTATCTATCGCCAGGTGGATGATAGTCACAATATCCACACTTGTCGTTAAGCGTAGGTGTGGTGACTTGAAGCTTTGGTTGTATATGAAAGGCTAGATGTGTTGCCTTGTCTGCGTTGAATCCGTATTTGTTCAGTTTTCTTGATGTTATCTATTATCCATCTTTTTCTCTGGCCTTGTAGCGGATCTACTTATGTTATAAGTTCTTGTTAGTAGTTGGTTATGGTTTATTCTCATAAGGTGTCCAAACCATTTTATTTGTTGTTTCTCGATGTATTCTGTGCAGTGTCTTATACCGATTCTTCTTCACCTGATTTCACCATTTCTCATTTTGTCTAGTGTGGTCGCTCTTGCTAATTTTCTCATGATTGCTCTCCTGTCCACCTTCTGCGCTCGTCATTCTATGTATATCTCCTCCTTCCTTTCTTCAGCCTTCCAGCGCTTATCTCACTCTTCCCATGACATATTTCATGTCACACTTTAATCTCACCCTCCTACAATCGTCACACCATATTGTGCCTTCTTTTGTGTATTATATAGCTTGAGTTGTTTGTTGCTTTTTGTCCCGATGAATGCTTTTAGTCGAAACTGTCACCGTGACTAGTTGCCAATTTGTTTTGTTTACAAATATTGACTACACTTGTATCTATTTCCGTTCATTTTTTTAATTTGCCTTGTTTTACATCACCCCTCGAATTTCCAGTATCAGGTTGTTTCCCGACATTGGAGTTTTATCTCTTGTCCACTTCTGGTTTAAGACAACAAGTGAGATGAATACAGCAGTGTTCACAAGGTGGATAGCATCAAGATATGGACAAAATATTTTATTGGTGTGTTCCATAAATGCAGGATACAGAGAATTGGATATTCATATCATTGCATATCACCTTCGATTAGAAGACACATCTTAATCTAATTTAATTGAATTCTTATATAGTATGATCGAATCTCTATTTTATGGTTTTTAATCAAGAAAATTATTGCTTGTTGTACGTTCTAACATAGCTTCTCGATTGATTTTATCAACATTTTTAGCTTACTCGGTTGATTCATTTATTTATACCCCTATTTCTTTATGCCTTCATCATTGCTAAAGAAATCGATTGCCTTTCAGAGACAGTTGGAACTAACAGCACGACTCTTCAACGTCCACGCCACAGTAGTGTTTGACGTTCTGCAATGTATATATTTATTAGATTTCAGACGCTCAGAAAGTTGTTTGGTCTGGAGTCAGTTGCAAGAGAAACTGGTGGTTTCATTTATTATCGTGAGCATCGCATATGTTGTATATTTTCTCATGTCTTTTCTGTAGATGAGTAAACTACGATACGTTACATTATTGTCTTTCATACACCGGAAGTTGTTTTTATTAGTATGTGTACTCAGTTTGTAAACTAACAACAAATGTTCAAACACTAATGTTTAATAATTAAGTAGTGATGTGTAACGATGTTTATATATCGTGTTTAACTTCCTTAATTGAATTTACAAATCGAGAATTTTTTCGGCTACTATATTTTATTTCTTAATTTCAAGAAACAAAAATTGTGATGCCGGGCGTTTTATAGTAATGTGTGCCAAATGTGGATAAATATTGTCGACTTTCATTTCACTAATTACGTTTACAAAATTAATTAATGCATGGTGCCTCATGTTCGCTGAAATAGATTTTGATATGGTATTTATGTGTGATTGTTTTAGTATGTTGTCTATGTGTGATTGTTTTATTATGTTGTCTATGTGTGATTGTTTTATTATGTTGTTTATGTGTGATTTTTTTTAGTATGGTACCTATGTGTGATTATTTTAATGTTATATGTGTGCTTTTTTAACATATATCTATACATGATTGACTTTGACAACGTACCTATGTGTGATATATTTTGACAAACGCATCTGTGTATGATTTATTATGACAAACTATCTATGTATGTTATATTTTGACAACCTGTCTATGTGTGGTATATTTTGACAACTTGTCTATGTGTGGTATATTTTGACAACGTGTCTATGTGTGGTATATTTTGACAACCTGTCTATGTGTGGTATATTTTGACAACTTGTCTATGTGTGGTATATTTTGGCAACGTGTCTATATGTGGTATATTTTGACAACCTGTCTATGTGTGTCATATTTTGACAACCAGTCTATGTGTGTCATATTTTGACAACCTGTCTATGTGTGTCATATTTTGACAACCTGTCTATGTGTGTCATATTTTGACAACCTGTCTATGTGTGTCATATTTTGACAACCTGTCTATGTGTGTCATATTTTGACAACGTGTCTATGTGTGTCATATTTTGACAACGTGTCTATGTTTGTCATATTTTGACTATGTATCTATGTATTCGTATTCTTCTGCGTTCGTTCTCTTATAACCACAAGGAATAAATCGTGTGATTTCCGCCGGGGAGTGTGTTGTACGTTGTACTGCTAGTTCCACAGTTGAACTATGTTATTTGCACATCGATACACTCACTTTGTAGCCCGGACATCCGAGGCCCAGCACATCCATTTTCGCCATGCCTTTAATTCGGGTAGTGGGCTTTCCTAGCCTGTGACATCCTGCCTATCTGTCGACGGGCGCACGGGTGTGTAATGACTGTTCGCCGAGACAATTGTCGTTCACGCTTATCTTGTACGAGATGTTCCACAGTCAGTGAACTTATCTCGTGTAATTAGACATTCTTTGCCACCTGCCCAACGGGTACTGAACGTTTTCTCATCCGCGAGCCTGGTTCCGGTTACGGAAAAAAGTCAACAGAGGAGTTGGACCTGGGCTCTGTCGCCTTCTTAGCCGAGGTGTCGTTAACCGACATCGTGAACCCCTCGTCCAAGTCCGAGTCTCACCATGCGTTTGGGGGCAAAACGCGTTCTCTAGCTTAACGACTTTGTCCCCTTTGTGCCTGATCCCATCTGGTACTGAACCCTTTCTCCCTGCGAGCATCTTTCCAGTATAGGAAAGCTTGACATTAGAGTTTGGCCAGGGCTGCTTTCTTTGCCGGGCGCCCACGTTTGGGTCTGGATCTCTGCCCGTAAGGGGCACCGGTAACTAGAAGCTTGCCTCGAGCTAACGGTGCTCGTAGTTCTAATTTCCGTGGAACGTATTTCCTTTCTATTTGCACTCTACCATGGCCTCTGTCGCTGTGCTGCCCTGTCATTGTACTCAGTATGTTGTCTTTTCGTCTCTCCCCATGCATCTATCTTTTCGTGTTGTTTTCATTGGTCACACCTCCAATGTTCGGACCGGACTGACTGTGTCACTACATGTGTTGGTGCAGTGGTGTCGAAGATATTGACTGTCTCTTTTGTAGTCAATTCTCTTTCCATCTGCTGCCTCCACATTCATGGACACGATCCCCAAAATATTTAGTCACATCAGCACGAGCAGCTGTATTTCTGTTTCCAGGGTGCACCACGTGGAGATACTTTTGGAATATTGGTTATCTTCTAACGTTGGATCCGCCGAGAGCAGTGTGGTACCCTTTGCATCCCTATCTATGTATCATATATTTTGACAATATGTTTATGTATGATATATTTTGACAATGTATCTATATATGATATATTTTGACAACGTGTCTATGTATGATATATTAACGTGTCTATGTGTGGTATATTTTGAGAATGTATCTAAGATTGATATATTTTGATATTGTATCAAAGTACGATGACGTAGTTAGTATTGTGAGTCAATTAGTGTACATGATATTAGAAAGGTATGTGTTACCTGTAAATCATACCTTTACAACATATCAGATAAGGATGCTGCTAGATTTTTAAATAAAATATAAAAGGTATTGTCTAAATAAAATATACGATCCAGCAGGCAGAAAATAAATGGAGAATGGAGACATTCTATGTGTATAAACTGCGATCGATGACGAATCTTGGTTCTGATAAATAATGCATTTGGACTGTGAGATATGCTTCAAGTATGCTTAGGGAAATTTTTAGCAAAATGTAGTATGAACATGCCGTGGTAGGTATGGTATTCATGGGATTAGAGAAATTTTAAATTAAATTTGGTCTAAGCATGTCGTAGTAAATTCTAGACATTATTAGTTAAATAAAGTACTATTAGACAGTGTGTCACGGCAACATAATTAGTCTAGACATTAAAGTACTATTAGACAGTGTGTCACGGCAACATAATTAGTCTAGACATTAAAGTACTATTAGACAGTGTGTCACGGCAACATAATTAGTCTAGACATTAAAGTACTATTAGACAGTGTGTCACGGCAATATAATTAGACTAGACATTAAAGTACTATTAGACAGTGTGTCACGGCAACATTAATTAGTTTAGACATTCAGGTACTATTAAACAGTGCGTCACGGCAACATTAATTAGTTTAAACATTAAAGTACTATTAGACAGTGTGTCATGGCAACATTAATTAGTTTAAACATTAAAGTACTATTAGACAGTGTGTCACGGCAACATAATTAGTCTAGACATTAAAGTACTATTAGACAGTGTGTCACGGCAATATAATTAGACTAGACATTAAAGTACTATTAGACAGTGTGTCACGGCAACATTAATTAGTTTAGACATTCAGGTACTATTAAACAGTGCGTCACGGCAACATTAATTAGTTTAAACATTAAAGTACTATTAGACAGTGTGTCACGGCAACATTAATTAGTTTAAACATTAAAGTACTATTAGACAGTGTGTCACGGCAACATTAATTAACTACACATTTCGGCATCTGAAGGCTGAGAACTTATGTGTTTGCTTTGAATTGATTATTACTTTTCATTACTTCTTTCTTCTTCTGCGTTTGTTCTCTTTGATAATAAACACGAGAGTTTATGTCATTATCGCCGAGGAGCGTGAAGTACGTTGTGCTTCCGGTTTTCATAGCTGAGCAGCTGTTTTTTTACGCCTTTTAGTACAGCACATCCGTTTTCAGCATGTCATTCATTCTAGCCAGTGACAGCCTTCCTATCTGTCGCCAGACGATGCTTATGTATAGACTCTACGTCGCCGTGACTGGTTATCACCTGCTGTTTCCTTGGACATTACAGGACAAAAAAATGTCCCTGTGTGGCAGTCTCTGAGGAAACGGTAATTAGGGATATTAGCTTGGGTCGCCTACGTCTTTCTCATGAGATATTCGGCTACCAGTGAACTTGTTTCGCTTAAATAGACGCAATGTCCCCGTGTTCTTCGTGTACAGAATCATCTGCGAGCATGATTTCGGTATAAGAAACACTCTAAGGTATAGTTGGGCTTGATGTCATTCTTCTCATAGCCGAGGTAACATTTATCTACATCGTAAACAGTTCGTCCAAGTCTGAATCTCTACACATATTTATGAAGCACCGAGGGGACTAGAGGTTTGTTTTCGGGCTTAATATTATTTCAGTTCCAGTTTTCCTATTGTGTTATTTCTATTTGCGCTGACGCTGCTTTCTAACGCTGTACTGCCCTCTCATTGTTCTCACTATGTTAGCAGTACGTCTCCAGAGACTTGCACAAGACTTTGGATGTTCATTACAACATCCACCCATATCAGGATATCAACATTGGCCATCCTTCCAAATCATCTTCATTCGGCTGACCAAGCAGGAATAACCCGCGTCGCCGTGCCTCTACATCCGCGGACATGAACACTAAAAGTGTTGGTCAGAAACACAGCACACTGGTGCATCTCTGTTTAGGGTGCACTGCTAGGAGGCACATTTAGGATCTTGTTTATCTGCTTACTGCTGGGTCTGAACGAAATGAATCCAGTACCCTTTGCACCCCAGATCATAACTAATAACTATGGAGAGTCTAGAAAATGGAGTTACATTTCTAGCAGTTCCTAAGATGGAAAGCTTCTACGCCTTGTTGATGTGGTCTCAACTTCGCTGGACTGGTCACGTCGTCTGCATATCGAGCGTCTTTCAAAGAGAGTGCTCTATGGTGAACTGTGTGTAGGCTAGCATTCAAGTGGAGGGCAGACAAAAAGATTTCAAGGACTACTTGAATGCATCTCTCAAGTACTGCATAATTGACCAAAGCACTTGGGAAACCCCAGTACTTGACCGCCCAATCCGGAATGGTCAGATCAGTGAGGGTATTAAATGTCTTTAACAAAGAAGAATATTGCAGACAATTCGAAAGAGACAAAAACGAAGGCGAGATCAGCTTTCTCTCAGCTCTAGACCTAATACATTTCTGCTCACATTGCAACAGGTCGTTAGTGCCCCGACTGGACTCATTATTCATTTGAGGACTCACAAACAATCAAACCAAACGTGATCTTTTTTCAATATCAAGCTCATGTTCGATTACTAAGAAGGAACATCATCACCAATAACTAATTTAGTTTGTTCCTTTCGTGCCACAGGCGGCACATAGGGTAGATATTTTTATTATCTATGCTTTGCGATCAGCTACCTGCAATTTTAATGATTTTATTGACGTGCGGCCCATGGTGTTTTAGAGAAGTTTTAAGTCTTTCTCGTTTTCTTTTCCCAATCGGTCTCCACGCGAGTGCTTATTGTTTCAATTTATCCTCTTTTAGTCTTACGACATGTCCGATGTAGTTCTATCTACGTGTTATTGTGACATTTGATATGTACTAATGGTGTATATATTCTCTTATATCACTATATGAAATAATAAAGTCGTTCCATTTTATATTTGACATTTTTGTGTTATACCTCATAGGGTAATTGTTGATCTAAAAACTAACAACTAGACAACTTGTATTCAGTATGTTTACAGAATATTCAGTAAATGTTTATTTCACCGTCATCAATGATATTTGCTAACACACAAGACTTGGGTAAATATCCACAGTATTACATTGAACACAATATATCGTTAGCTGAACGAAATTTTAGAAGAAATATAACTAAAAACATTTTTTTAAAATAGAAAACGATCTTGCAGCTAAACGAGTTGGCTCAACGAGAAGCCATGTTCCATTTGGTTTCAGCAAAATGAATCTCATTCAGTATAAAATAGCATTCATTCTCAGAGAACAAATATTCGAACCGAAAAAAGCTCATTGATGAATATGACAAATATTTAATTTTAATTAACTTCCTCAAGTGTATTAACTTTCTTGTGTGTTTGACATGCCATCTTGTCTACTTTCTCGTTCACGAATAAATGAAAACTAGAGTTATAGGGAGAGTTATCTATCTATACGGTGTGGCCCTTGTTTGCCTTGCGGTGTCAGGAGTGGAAGAGTTCTCTGGAGATGTCCTTCTTGTGTAATAAGTCTGTTCAAATCAGTCGATTGATTGGAATCAAGAATTTGAGGTACAGGCTGTTACTGCAGCTCTCCAATGGCTCTCGGAGACTCATTTTACAAAGCTAGTTATAGTGTTTGATTTTCAGTCCATGTTTTTCAAAACGGTCGGTATTTGTGGATCTAACCTCTTCCAACCTTCTCGGTGCCATTCACATGGATTTACTGTCCAGAAAATGCGGGTGTTCACGGAAACGAGAATGCAGACAGGCTTGCATCAAATGTACATATATTCAGTGGATCGAGAATGGGTAAAGGAGACATTTTAAAGTTGCTTAACGAGCGCCTGTTGAACGTCGAGACTACTATACATGATGCATCTAGAAAACGATTGGCTGAATTTGGTTTTCATTATGGTAAGACCAATCAACGTCAATATATGAGGGGAAGAATTAGCAACGTTTTCAACCAGCGAGCCACGGAAACCATCAGTGTATGCATAGACTTCGATATTTGCTTGAGAAGAGTAAATACCTATGGGTTTTCCCGAAGTGTAGTGATGTCAGCTCATAATCAATATCTAAGACAATCATATGGTGTCTTGAGATGTTGATGTAAAAGATATTAACTTATCAGAAGGTGACTTACGCAATATTTCTTTGTGATATAAAGTGGGAAATTTTTATCTACACGTACTATTTGTACAAAATAATTATCGTTTACCTATTATGCTATAGGATGTATGTAAAGCTTTTGTGCACTGAATTTGAAATGAAATACTTGTGCCGCTCCCCAATATGACGTCATTGAAAATTGTGTACTTCCAAAACGCAGTGTACTACGTGGCTAAGCATATTTCTGTTAGCTACAGTTAACTTGTATTCACTGATCAAGAAATAACTTTAACAACGAGTATCTTCACCTAATATGCTAGTGACATGAGCATTAGTTTTTTTCCCCATAAATGTTGTTGCATCAGGACATCGCACAGATATGCACTAAATTCATGTGATATATTATCACAACAATGTAAATAACTGCACTGCGACTTTGTATACACCATGTACAGTCGAAAGGTATAGTTATACTTACCATGGAAACGTATACTCTGGAATATATAATTTAAAGACGTGTTTGTTTCAACTTCAGGCCATCTCTTAGTTTTCAATAACTCAAACTTCAGGATTTTTTTAGTGAATCGATCAGCTGAGTCCTCGTCTTTGTCGAAATTTCCCTCGTCTACCATGTCGTTAGAATTGTCCGTGCGTATTTTTTTTTATGCTTTGTCAATATCACTGATAACTTTCATCAAATTTTTTATGAAATTTTTTTAGCCCAGGAATACTGCCCGCTAGACAAATCCACCGCCTCAAGCAATTTTTCTAATGCCATGTTGATCTAACGTGGACCAACGCTCCGCCTTCAACTTGTTTAGTATACGGCCCGCCAGACAAATCCAACCCCTGAAGCAATCTTTCTGATGCCATGTTGATCTAACGTGGACCAACGCTCCGCCTTCAACTTGTTTAGTATACGGCCCGCTAGACAAATCCATCCCCTCAAGCAATTTTTCTGATGCCATGTTGATCTAACGTGGACCAACGCTCCGCCTTCAATTTCTTTAGTATACGGCCCGCTAGACAAATCCATCCCCTCAAGCAATCTTTCTGATCTCATGTTGATCTAACGTGGACCAACGCTCCGCCTTCAACTTGTTTAGTATACGGCCCGCTAGACAAATCCATCCCCTCAATTAATTTTTCTGATGCCATGTTGATCTAACGTGGACCAACGCTCCTTCTTCAACTTGTTTAGTATACGGCCCGCTAGACAAATCCATCCTCTCAAGCAATCTTTCTGATGCCATGTTGATCTAACGTGGACCAACACTCCGCCTTCAACTTGTTTAGTATACGGCCCGCTAGACAAATCCATCCTATCAAGCAATCTTTCTGATGTCATGTTGATCTAACGTGGACCAACACTCCGCCTTCAACTTGTATAGTATACTGCGGTATTGAAGACTATGTTCCGCAGTCTGTCTTCATGATTACTGCAGATGTCTTATAATGGCATCCAAACTAAATAAGATATGGTTTTCTATCATACTCCTGGCAAGGTATAAAATCCCATCCTCAGAAACATATAGAGCAGTTCCAATAATGTTTTTAGGCATAACCGTAGAAGCGATCTAGGTGGCCACAATTAAATTATTCGGTCAGCACCGTAGAAGAGATCTAGGAGGTTGTGATGACAGTATTACCTGAGACGAACGCTCCAATATATTTCTATGGTCATACGCCCTGACATGACCAAAATTGTGATGAGTGCACAAGATTGGTTGAAAGTGACGTCCGATTTAATTTTCTACCGACCAACGCAACTATAACTGTAGAACAGGAGAAGATCAAAATGAATTAAAATGCGTAGAGAATTGACTTCATTGTTCTCGTATTTCCACTTATAGTACCCATCCCTCTCAACGAAACGGTACGATGTCTGATGACAGTACCACACATAGCACATAACTCCGTAACTTCAAGTGATGGTCCTCAAGGATCTTCGAAAAGATATATTTAAAAACAATACACCGTCATCGGGATATACCTTGCGACCTCTTAAACACAGCGCAAATGCATTAACCACTATGCCATACATATCCACAAAGAGATGATCAGATAATACAAGAGACATAGGAATCAGATATACATTTCATCAGGAAGACACATAGCCGTCAGATGGAAGATCAACAATAGTACTTGAGGGACACAGAACTGAAGTGAAACCATATAATAGACAAGATGACTCTGTCATACCTCACCACCTCAAGGCAGGACGGAAGAGAATGAATGTTCTATCTGATAAAAGTATGAACGTTAATATTAAATACTCATTAAGAACAGAAATCAAGACGATATTAATACCCCAGACATCTGTATTTGATAACTCAGGAAATAGCTCAGAGGTATTATAGAGCTGTTGAAGAGTCATTGTAGAGATTTATTTTAGACAAGTATCAGCGGTTAATAAATATACAAGGATATTCATAAAGTAGTCACTCGTGCTGATGATCAATGCTGGTAAATCAAGTTTGATAACCGTAAGCAAGTGAGATAAATGAGAAATTGAAAACAGAGCAATACCTATAGGAAAACCATGAAAATTTAAAAGGATAAGTTGAGAAAAAGGAAAAACTGTCCAACATAAATTTAGAGAATGTTGACTTGATGTTGACTACATAGTCTCTAGGTAAGCCGCAGGCCAATGAAAAAAGATATGTCAGGAGCTTCCATAAATTACGTCAACAATTAGGATGGGGGAGGATCCTGAAAAAGTTTAACAGTTGTCGACAAGTGGAGGGAGGAGTCTTGACAAGTGAGGGGAGGAGTATTTAAAAATGTAATGTCAACAAACTTTTTTTTTTAGTAAAACGTTTGCAGTCAATTGAATTTGAAAATGTGATCGAAAACAAGAAAAATATGATTTATTGTTCTTCATACTTTAGGTGAACAATAATTTATTTTTGGGGTGGTGATTAAAAATGATTTTTGACTTATAAGAGTGCGAATTCCAGAATTGTTGACAGTCTGTTGACAAGGAGGGAAGGGTAAACAATAAAATACTTTCGTTACTGCATGATTTCATGTAAAGGAGTTCAGAGTAGTTTTCTATGGGAAGTGAAAATAAAGGACGCTTTGCCATAGCAAACGCCGTGACATGTGCAGGAAAGATTTTGATTGTACCTTTGAAAATATAAAAAAATCTGTCCCAACCGTGGATTGAACCTTGAATCTCAAGGGTCGTTAATACTACAACAGCGTGAAAAAAAATCGAATAAATTACATATTTTTTACATATTATAATAATAGGACACATATCCACCCTTCAGAGTCGTAGGGATGCCATTTGGAAACATGGGCACAAAAAATCCACCCAAACACTTCCATCCTCAGGTATACCGATAAGTGTAGACAAATCATAACTGGAATAAAACTTGATGTTTTCAATCCAGGATTTTCTTTCAGCAGCTCTTCTTCATCCACTCTCAACTGTTCCTTGCAAATTAATTTTAGAAAGTACGTCATGTCTCGTTATATGTACAAACCGGACCAGTTTACGCCATTTTACTACCATCAAAGGTGTTTCTTAATAACATAAAAATTTGTTTATTTGTTGCCAAAAGTGTTTCTTAATAACATGAACGTTTGTTTATTTTCTGCCGAAATAATATATTTGTTTTATGCTCTACACGATTGTATAGATGTCTGTAGCACATATACTCAAGCCTGAATTTTTGTCCGTGTCTGCATTGAATACCCAGCTCGCACATCCATACAAGAGAATAACTCCGTACTAGCCAGTGTTTTTTTTCTAGAGAAAAGAGTGGTGGTTCGGCATATACAAAAATGATAATCTATATTTCAGCTCGATCCCCTCTTTTCTTCACCGACCGCAATACAGCTTTTTTTAATATTCTTCATCAAAAGAAAACGCGCTTTCCTCCCTTTCGTAATGATTTAGACTTTTGTTTATGCACACTGAAACGTAATAAGTAAATAGCACAATTTATTTCACATAAACTCTCAGAACTAAATGCTGTTTCAGCACACATGGATCAGTAGTCCATGGATCAGTAGTCCATGGATCAGTAGTCCATGAATCAGTAGTCCATGGATCAGTAGTCCATGGATCAGGAGTCCATGGATCAGTAGTACATGGATCAGTAGTCCATGGATCAGTAGTCCATGGATCAGTAGTCCATGGATCAGTAGTCCATGGATCAGTAGTCCATGGATCAGTAGTCCATGGATCAGTAGTCCATAGATCAGGAGTCTTGCCAAAACTAATTAAAATTTTCACTTAGCGTGTGAGTTTCCTTGTGTTTGTTTGTCAATAACCCCAGGGATTTCGAGCGCTTAGCTCTTACTTTGTATATGCAATGGGGGTAGTTTTTCTGAGCTTTCTTTTATACACAGGAGACTTCAGTTTTCGGCTTAATTCAAATGCCTATTGAAGGAGTCTTCTACTCAGATGGGTATATGTCTTGAGACGAGCTGATAATTTGCCTTGGTCACACATGGTGCCTTTCCTCCCACAAAGTGCTTCGCAGCCAGCGAGCAGTTTTTCGTATAGGAAGAACATTCCATTACCAAACTTTGTGTCCCTAGGTCCCAGACCTAATTTCGTCTGCATGAGGCATGTTTGGTAACGGTGACAGTCGAAATAACTTAGGGTATTTACACCTTCCTACACAAGGTGCTGCTTTGCCAAACACGTCGGGGGTCTGGAATTTGACTTGTGCATTTTCACGCACTCGCCTCGTCCGCTTGTTATGGACTTCCAATCCATCGCCAGGCACGACCTGTGTATTTTGACTCTTCGCCATTGCGTATAGCACCCAAAAACGTAGGTAGACTGTGCCTATCTCGGACGAGGAGCATCGTAGTCGGCCTTTGGGTACTAAACCCAATTCTCTCTGTATGAGCCGTATTGGACAACGGCAACAGTCGAGTTGGGCTAGGATTGCAGTGTTCTGAATGACTTGCCCCTCCCCTCTCTACGTTGTCCACAGCGCCCAGAGTCCAGGTCTCAGCACTTCTTCGGTCACACATTTGAACAATGCGCTCCCCAAAATGTGTTCCATGTTTGTCTTGTGTACAATGGGAAACTGTATTCAAAGCTTTTTTTCCATACCCAGGAGTGAATGTTCAGGTTGGTGTATCCAATACCCGAGTGATGACTCTTTGAATGAGGTCAATTGTGGTGAGACATGTGGGCTTCTGCCTGTTCTCGGGCATGAATAGCACTGCCGCTAGTCGGTCTCGCTGAATAATTGTAGCTTCGCTGCCTCGATGGTATCACCATATCTTAGCGGGAACTACCCATATTGAGACATTGACATTGGTCGCCCTTCCAATGTTTTTCCTTTTTTTTTTTTTTTTGGCTGATCGAGACGAAATGCACATATGCCTTACATCAATGTGTGCCGAAAGTGCTATTGGATGTGGTAGCGTAGAGTTTGCGGAGATATTGCCTGTCTCTTTGCAGACTATTCTGATTCCATCTACAGCCTCCACATCCATGGACACCAGCCTAAAAGTGTTGGCCCGGAATATAGCAAGAACATCTGTATTTTTATTTATATGGTGCACAAAGATGAGGTACATTTAATATCTTGGTTATCTTCTAACCTTGGGTCCGCACAAGAAAATGCGAGACATGTTTCACCCCCACTTAGGGTATAGAAACAGAAAGTCCAGGTCATCCTGTTCCCGTCCTTGTTTAAGAGAAAACCAGATATTTCTAAAGGGATGTTAAATTTTTCTTACACGTGTTATTACCAGGGGAAAGTGCTAGTAATCAGCAATAAAATTAGGCGTAAGATATCTGTACCACAATGGGAAATTGTTCAATAACCTTTTTGTTGTGCATTGACAAAACATTTTTTTTTAAACATTGACCTAAAATGGATGAGATGGATTTTGAGTTTTCCACATCATAATTTTTCTTTATGAACATGAAGTTTCTTTAGGCTAACGAAGAATTAAAATAACAAAATAACAACAATAGTTTCAGGTTTGAGGATTTATAAAATTGGTGCAAGGGAGGGGGTACGACTGTATACCAGCGTACCTTCAGAAAAAAAACCTTTGGTAATAGCCATCAGCATAATTACATATTGATATGTATGTGAGAGTCCACATATTCTGTTTCATGTAAACACATTCATATTAGAAATCTGCATACCTTCTATATCAGCCAACGTCTGTAAAGAAGACAATGCATGGCCGAGAACATTAATCTCACAACAAAATACAACACAACGAAAGTAAATGAAGATTGTATTGATCGAAACAGGCTGTGACAGCAGTGGGAAACCGACTGGGATAATTGTCAAGAGAATACATTATGTAAATGTGAGAGAAAGAAAAGTCAGAGGAAGTTGTGTTATCAGCATGTGTTAGTGGACGCATATCTTCAAGCTGATATAAACAAGAGCAGAGAAGGTGATACAATGATTTAGCATAGAGATGTTGCATTCCATAAGCCAGTCGATAGAATAATGGTATAACATAGCGCTGTAACATTCCATAAGCCAGTCAATAGAATAATGGTATAACATAGCGCTGTAACATTCCATTAACCAGTCAATAGAATAATGGTATAACATAGCGCTGTAACATTCCATAAGGCAGTCGATAGAATAATGGTATAACATAGCACTGTAACATTCCATAAGCCAGTCAATAGAATAATGGTATAACATAGCACTGTAACATTCCATAAGCCAGTCAATAGAATAATGGTATAACATAGAGATGTATTATCCAATATATGTAATGTCTAAAATATTGTAGCTTTTCCAGAGAGAACCCTTTTTGTCTAACCAGTTTTCTTTTACTGTCAGTTCTCTCAGAATGTCCATATTGATGATCCATTTCTTCCATGGTATTCTGAGCATTCTCTTGTAATATTTTATTTCACATGCTGCACTATTTTTCTCTATTGATGATTGTCCATGACCCACAGCCACATAATGCGACTGGGAACATACATGCTATATTGAAAATTATTTTTGTGATTTGGTTGCAGTGCAGCCATATGTTTTTCATTTGTAAAGGTTTATTTGTTGTATTGGCCAGCCTTCTTCTGTAGTGTTAATTTTGTTTTATTTTGGGTTCACACGTCATGCGCCTAGTTCTTCAGATTAGTAAAGGATTAAGAATCGAATAGACCAAAATGAAAGAAACGAATACGTGTTATGAATATAACAATAAATACCTTAAGCAAATCTCTTGAAAGTATAACATTGTAAATGTACAACAAGTAGTTCAACCCTCAACTTTCAAAGTTGGAAATGTTACACAACATTGAAGTTACAAATGTTACACAAAATTCAAGTTACAAATGTTACACAACATTCAAGTTACAAATGTTACACAACATTCAAGTTACAAATGTTACACAACATTCAAGTTACAAATGTTACACAACATTCAAGTTACAAATGTTACACAACATTCAAATTTCAAATGTTACACATAGTTCTTAGAAGTAGGTGATAGACATGGCAGTGAGCAAAGAAGAAAGATGAAAGTACCTCATCTCTGGAAATACTCGAAGACCGGACAACTAACACGTGACTGGTACATTGAGCTTATACTCCCTTGGATAGCTGATGAATCGTTAAGATACCATTTATGGGAATATCTCCAGTGATGTGGTGCACAATCAAGAAGGAATAGAACATCGTAAATGATCTCATTGTTCCAGAACATCATCTAGGACTTCTGGGAATTGCTTAATCTGAAGCCGTTTGTGAATTTGCTGAATATCTCTACAGTGCGTACATTCGACTAATCTCCCTATTTAACAACTCTTTAAAAAAAACACCACATCTTATTTATTATTTATTGTTTAGGAATTAAACCAGTACAGGAATTGAAATATCGTGGAAGCATTTGTACACTCGATAGAATAATGGATATATCAATCTATTGCTTTTTCTGTGCTTTTGCTTTCGGTTTTCAGGTTATGGCACGTTTGGTCGCTTTATATACAATAATATTGTGACTTCTCAGAACGTTGGTTTGTCCTTAAATCCGCCTTCTTCTTGATATTCTGTATTTTACTGTTTCCTATTTCATGTTGTATGATCATGACGCTGGAAAATAAGGCTTCATTCTCATTAATTGGAACCATATCAGTCCCTGTTTTTTCAATATATTTCTTCTTCTATTTCAGCGTTCATTCTCAAACTCCCGCTGGATCTCCCTTGTAGCAGGACCATGATCCTACTAGATGTCCAGCAGGATGTAATCCAGAGAATGGAAATTCGTCGTGTCGCCGTTTTATTTGCGACAAATGACCAGACACATCCGTCTTCAGCGGCTTTCAATATATTTGACAACAAATGTTGTTCCAACAGTTCTTGTACTCTCTTCATTTCTCACATGATCTCTTCTTGTTTTGTTTGCTGCGTTTCTAATACATCTTATTTTACACGCAGTATGTTTCTACTCTTGTTCTGTTGTTTCTGTCCAAGTCTGACATTAGGAACACAATGTTGGTATAAATATTACAATACTAAGAATGTGTTATTAGTGATTCTGTAATATTTTAAGTTTTCATTCAACGATGAAACTTCGACAGGTCCAACAAACGTTTAGGGGATTCGAAGACCTTAAAAAAAATAGACAGATTTAAATATATAATTTTTTTCAAAAAAAGCAACTACGTAAATTATGAACTTACACTAATTTTGAAACACTCATCTATCATAATGGAAATAAAAAGACAAATAATAAATTTAATGTGCATACCAAAACTGCATTATCAATATTATACGTGGACACTAACTAAATAACAAGAGAGAAAGTTTCTCACGTGTGAAATGAGATGTCTAAGACGAACAGCAAACAGAACAAGAAAAGATCATGTGAGGAATGATTAGACTTACGTAAAACACAGGTTTATATATCGTCTCAATGGGACACCATAGACTATATCTAACACTAGTGGGTAATGATGGGCAATGATGAGCACACAAGAAATCATAAAAATTACAATACACAAATCATATTCAACGTTTCAACCAAAAGGTCTTTATCAAGACACAAACATAACATTAAAATACGACGAATAGAAAAATTATCACAACGTCCAACGGAAATATGGAAATGATATGCCGGAAGGTCAGAAAGTACATAACAACGTAAATATATGTGGAAACGAAACGAACAAAAAGATGAGTAAATGACGGAACAAAAAGAATAAAGACAAAGACCACATCAAACCAGTACTAGACATAAGAGTGGTCGGAATTGAGTCCAAAAGGCTTGAGTGTACCCATTTCGAAAATGAGACGATTTTCTAGAGCATACCTAGATCTATCATCGGTGGTGCAAGATCTGATGGCGGTGACCTGAATATCCAAAGCACCATGATGACCATCGCCGTTGAAATGTGTGGCCACAGGAGTGGGTGTTCTGTGCTTGATGGCATGAAGATGGTTACAGAAGCGATCGCTCAATCGTAGGCCGGTTTCCCCGATGTACTGTTTGCCACAGCGTTTACATATGATCACGTAAATGACAATACGGGATTCACATGTAAAGGCCTCATCGATGGAGAAAGTGGCCTTGGGAAATGAAATGGAGCGCATCTGAACCACATAAGGACATGTAAAGCAACGGACACGTGAGCAACGAACAGTGCCAAAATGGTCAGGAACAGAAGACTTAAGGTGGCTATGAACCAAGATGTCCCTCAGATTTCTATCACGCCTATAAGCCTTGATAAAGACCTTTTGGTTGAAACGTTGAATATGATTTGTGTATTGTAATTTTTATGATTTCTTGTGTGCTCATCATTGCCCATCATTACCCACTAGTGTTAGATATAGTCTATGGTGTCCCATTGAGACGATATATAAACCTGTGTTTTACCTAAGTCTAATTGTTGTTACGTTTCACGCAGTTACCTTGTATTGATTGTGAGGAATGAAGAGATTATAAGAGCTGTTGGGACAACATCAGTGGTCAAATATATTGAAGATCGGACTGAAATGGTTCGGCCATTTAATGAGAATAAGCCCATATTGGCCAGCAGCAAGAGCATGCAACATAAGAATGGAAACACCAAGAGGCAGAGTAGGACCAAGATGAATTTGGATTGAAGGAGATACCGACGTTCTAAAACGGTTCAACATTACCACATAAGACGAACCAAATATTCCATAACTCGAAAACCAACCGTCATTCAATCCTGCGAGACTTACAGCAACACATAGAGAAAGGGCAATAGATAGATTGTTTATATTGTGCGTGCCTGTTGTTACATATTGGCACATATTTCCTGCGTCAATATCAAGTTGTTATGATATTTTATGATATTATACTGTATTACTGACCTAAATCCATCTTCAGAGTTGTCCGTTGCGCAGATCCGAAACGGCGTAATAAATCATGGCGACTATTTATGTGTTTTCTATTGGTTCGTGACATTCAAAGAATACACTGTGACCAATGATCAGTGACATCAGTCAAGAAAAGTGTCGCTGTTTGGTTCCTCTTGCAAGACTATTCTTGAGAAAGCTGATCTTTAGATCTTTATATATTTCTTTTTTTCTTCTTCGTATTCTACTTTCCATATGATTATTATTCTTCTTTTGTATGTTGATTCTCAGGTTCATACAGGTTAACATAACGTAAGCCAGAACATTTATGCACCGTGTTGTAGTTTACAACTTATATACGATTTCTACGTCTCTCGGCCGACACATCCAATTCTTTAGTTTGACCTTCTTGAAATTAGCCAGGGCAAAATTTTATATTCCTGAATAATCAGTGGACCTCACAACCCCTCAATTAGTCCAATATAATATCAATTTTAAGTGTTTATACCCGTAAACAGAAAATACATTGCATTTATACAATATCAATCATCATCATGTGACATATTGTTTCCAGAAAGTGATCTTCCTTATGGATTCTCTGAACACTCCGCGATTCTGTGCGAGTTGACCTGCCGCAGCTAGAGACATGTTTAAGCAATCTGATATATCACTGCACCAATCGTCGTCTTGGGCGCCCTCTTTCCCTGTTGCCGTTAACTCTGCCGTAATATCAATATCATTAGTAAGTGTTTATACTCGTAAACAGAAAATGTATTGCTTTTTCAATAAATTCTTGTATCATATGAGATAGCAAATTATCGAAAAAAATAGTATTTGTCAAAATGACCATCCATGTATTGCAAAAACCTGAGAAGGCAGCAAATAATAGCAACGAAGTTACCTGCTTTGAGGCGACTACGGAATTTTGTGGGTGGGATTGGCTGGCCAGACTCAGTTACAGTCGAATTGACCCAGAAGGAATTCTAAAGTAAGATATGTCATGCCTAAATGCGAAGATATCGCAGCCAAGTTATAAATAGGTACGGCAGATTCGTACCCGAAAGTTTCAGGGAAGTATAATCTCTGTTACAACGATCTATGCGATTCAGTGGAGAGAACTAAACGTAATCTATAGAACCGATCAAGACAAAATTAACAAATTTAACAGAAGTGAATAAGTCACAATATTTCGACTGGGAACATGACACTGTCGTATATAATTACACTTATACAGAATCTGTACCAGCGACTCTGAAGCTTGCATCTGCTTAGCAGCAACACAGACAACGGAACACATGCTACAGGATTATCCCTGTTTCGACGTTCACAGAACGACAACTGGCATTAAGGAACTTCTCTAAAAAAAAAATTATAGGGAACCCAAGATGAACTAAAACAAACCGCTCTATACATGACCAATATCGGACTGAATGTTGAACAATCAAACACAGAAGAAGAAGAAGAAGAAACACAATGGAGCTTGTCCGTCGGAATATAATGAGTTTGTGTACATTAAGGGTGGGAAGTACTGCCTGCTGGGCCAAGTGCTGCCCATTAAACCATTTGTGTTGTTTCTCCTTACTTATTTCAGATAGCTGCCCCCCCCGGTCTTGCTAGGATATTTAGCTACAAGCATTTCTATTCCCTTAGGAACGTCGTATCACTAAAATAAAATTTGTTGTTCTCATTCTAGGAGAAAAATACTCAATCCAGTCTTTCAACCCTGAAACGTTGCCTACCTTGCTATAAGCATGGGTTCTCAAAGTGGGCGGTAACTCCCCCCCCCCCGCCCAGGCGCGGAAACCTTATAGGGGGCGATAGTGTGTTCAGAAGCAATTGGGGCGTTTAGGCGTTTTCGGATTCGATGGCTCCTTATAGAAGAAATTAATCATATATATTTAAATATTAATTATTCTCGTGATGTTCCTGTATATTTTGTAATATGTTTTATGTTTTATATTGGCTACTACTTTTTCAATAATTTAACGCCATAAGTTGTAGTAATGTATCATTAGTTGCTATATACGTCGTAAATATGAAACGACTTGATCGCGGCAAGATATAATTGGGGTGAGGAGGGGGTGGTGGTGGTGGTACAACAATTATGTCTTGTAAAGTGGGCGTTGGTTAGAACAAGTTAGGGAATCTATGGGATAAAGTTTCAATTTTTCTTTGTGTACAGTGTTTAACAAAAATCAAGGGATGTTATCATAATAAACTGTCAAACAATAATCCTTATTTGGGTGTTTTATTTTTAAAATTGGAAATAAATCAGCTAGGGCAGGTATAATTTGTTTATGTATAGTGTTGTTTTTTAAAAGCTTCTTCTAAAGTAGTGAATCCTTTGTTATGTCTGGGCGTAAATATGTAACGCTGCCTGTTCTCTGTCTATCGCTGCTGTTATCAGACTGGGCTTAAATTTGGCAAGTTAGAGTTAGAAGAACTGAGCTATTGTGTTACCCACCTGATCATAAATCAATTTTGGGCACGCCTGCGATCAGTATTTGATATATCCGGCATGACATGCGCAGTTATAGGCATTTATTATAGATGGGTAGCTCGGGAGTCAATTCTAGATGTCTTATAAATTAATATTATTTTATAATCTTTATTTTTTTTTAAATCTCTAAGATAGTGGGTTCTCAAACCTTATTTTCGAGACACGATCTAATTTCATAAAAGATGCAGTGAACCGCGACACCCATACATATAAAGAAATGACATTTTAATAGGGTGGAGAAAATAAATCGAAAATAAATTTTCAAGTACAATATAATTCTATATAATTTAAACTTGTTTAATGCAATGATATAAATTGCAACTCGTTAAAAATTATACTATCTCGAAATCAGTGGCTACATAAATACCCGAACCACGACCTGCATTATCTTCTATGGTCGAAAGCTCTCATAACGAAATTGAAAAAAAAATCCACGGTTGACAATATTTAATTTAGGCCTACACATTAAATGGCCCACGACTGTAGCTCGTAAACCAGCTTAAATACACGCGGGTGAGTTTTCGGTAATGCTAACCTCATGACTTTCTCAACATTTAACCGGTTCATTGTTTTGATTCTCAAATTAAGAAGCGTTGAAAATTCACTCTCACCAGGGATATGTAGAAGGAAAAGTAAAAATCGACTGATAATTGCACGAATATCAACATTTTATATAGCTTGAGATTTCAGCTGGCTACCTGCACAAAAAACCCGTTGTCCTATTTGGGATTGTCACGGGTGTGTTAGCGAACTCAGTGGCGTAGCGAGGTGGGGCGGAGGTGCGGACAGCCCTGGGCGGCATCATCAATTTATTTTCGTCCAGTCTTTCACAATCACTGACATATTTCTTTAATGTCACAATGGCGGAAAATTATGATTCCGCCCCGGGCGCCATTGACCCACGCTACGCCGCTTAGGGAACTACTTCTCTATGAAATAGGTGAACTAGAACACCAGTCGAGGCATTCACAGGAAGAGTAGGACGTTAATTATGGTAACTCTCAAGAAATGTGTTCTTATTATGTTTTCTTTGTTCATCCTCATCCCCATCACCACCGCACCACAAGTTGGTTCTTCACCATACTTTGTCTTTTGCCTTGCTGTTGCACTCTGATAGACTACATCTTGTCCATCTCGTGACATTTCTCTCTACTTATATCTCTGCAACGTATTTCTTTGTTAGTCGTTATTTATTATTTATAGCGTCATCATTAATTTTTATAGAAATTGTTTATTTGGTTGACATAGCTGTGTGTGTATTTAATTAATTTGTAGCGTCACTATGCTTGTTTTGAGGAATATTTCTGATTTTATTTGGTGTGAAAATTATATGTTTTAACAAATTTTATTGTGTCTGTTAATTATGCTAGTTTTAGGGATGATTTGCATGTGTGAAATTTGTGTTCTTTGTACAGTAATTATATTTATTTCTATGCAGATAGTTATTTTTATGGCAACTATGATATGGGTCGTTATCTCATTGTATGATAAACGTGTTGTTTTATGTACTGATGTTATTGATAGCTGGTTTTCTTCTGGGTAATTATCTTGGCTATTGGTCTACATATTTGATATTGCCTTGTAATTATTTATGCATGTGAGGATAGTCACTATTTTGGTGATTATATTTTCTGTTATTATAGTGGAATGTTCATAGCTAAATTTCTGTACGAACCACAAGTGTACAATTTTAAATGTATTCAGGACCGTAATCTAGATTTTCTCAGTATGATGCATTTCGTGTCGAAATACCAACCCCCCCCCCCCCAGGTTTTTTTCTTAGAAATTCCGCCCCTTAAATGTATTTTGATTGGTTTCGCCTGATGTATCCGCCGCACTACATCATAGCACGGCACGGCACTGGGTGTATTTAAGTAATAGTTTGTAAATATAAAGTGTGAGAATCCTTGCTGATATATTGGTACCGAAGAAAGATCCTATTCGCGAAGTAGCCATCAACCCAGCATTCTTTGGCTCTATTGATTTTCTATGCAGTATAAATATGTTCAGTATTTTTCCATTGCTTACTGAATGGTCAGGATGTACAATTGCCTGTGGCGGGTTTCAAAACTGGTACATTGGTGGCCGTCAAGACGAGCTTTGTACTACGCCGCCACAGAGATTGACTGCTTTTACATATATCTCAAAATTATATATATATATATATATATATATATATAATATATATATATATATATATATATATATATATATATATATATATATATATATATATATATATATATATACATATATAAATTTGGTGGTATTACCTATTCACGACATAGTAATCAACTCAGCAGTTTTGGTTGATTTTCTAGAAGGTGGTACTGCTAGTAGAACATAATTGAAAATAATACTCATGTGGTAGACAGGTAATGAAATCCTACTGAATAACGACTAAAACACTACACACTATCACTGTTGGATGTTTACATGAATAAATATGGTACATACAACAAAACACAGAATATAATCATACAAATGACAATACACAGGACAAAGTCGACGTTTCGAACCAATAGGCCTTTTTCAAGATACGCACATAACATACAAATATAAAAATACCACAAGTAGAAATGAATGTGTGTCCGAGTGAAATATGGTAGTTAGATACGAACAGGAAGTACACAAAGACGATAATCCAGGTGAAACGAGAGGAACAAAACGATGACGTAAATGACGGCACAAAATAAATATAAGGACAAAGACCAATCCGACCGAGAACTAAGCAAAAGAGTGGTCGGTATTAAGCCCAAATGACTTGACGGTACACAACTTGAAAATGAGACGATTTTCTAGGGCGTACCTAGATCTATCATCGGTTGTGCAGGATCTGATGACAGTGACCTGAATGTCAAGGACACCACGATAGCCGTCGCCGTTGAAGTGATTAGCCACAGGAGTGGGTGTTCTGTGTTTGATAGCATGCAGGTGGTTATAAAAGCGGTCTCTCAGTCCAAGGCCAGTCTCACCGATATATTGCTTACCACAGTGTTTACATTATGATCACGTAAATAACATTATGGGATTCACATGTAAAGAATTCATCGATGGAGAAACTGGCCTTGGGAAATGAGATGGAGCGCATCTGAACCACATAAGGACATTTGTAGCAACGACCGAGTGAGCAACGAACGGTACCAAAATGGTCAGGTGCAGAGGACCTGAGGTGGCTGTGGACCAAGATATCCTTCAGATTTTTGTCGCGCATATACACCACCAGAGGTAAGTTGTGGAAAAAGTCACGGGTGTCAGAATCAGACTGGAGAAAAGAATAATGTTTAAGCAGGATGCGACGGACAGTCGAGTTATGGGGATGGAAGGTAAGAACCAGGTTAACCCTATCAGAGGAGGAAGAAGAACCCTGGGAATTATTCAAGGTACAAGGCGAGATAGCTGGTGTACACGGAGCCATGCCAATGAAAGAATGCTGTCAGGAAAGGAGCGTCTACGGAAGAACTCAATCATTTCAGAGGATTTGTCGAGAAAATCGTCGTCATCGCTACATAAGTGACGAAGGCGAAGAAGCTGTGAGTATGGCAGAGAGTTGCGACAGACGGGAGGATGAGAAGAAGTGTAGAGCAGAAAGCCATGTGCATCAGTGGGTTTGTTGTAGACTGATGTGCTGAGGTAAGGGGGATGAATAGTGACAATGATGTCCAGGAAATGGACAGAGTTGGTGGAAATGATAAATGTGAATTTAATAGCGGGGTTGAAATTGTTGTTGAAGTTGATGAAGCGAGACAGTTCTGCGTCTGTCATGTCAGTAATACCTATCCCATCATCAATGTATCTGTGGAAAAGAGATGGGAATTGGTCATCATAGGTAGACCACACTAGATGTTCTAGATGTCCCATGAAAAGACAGGAATAGCTAGGTCCCATCTTAGTGCCCATGGCCACACCATTGATCGGATCGAAAAAATGTCCATCGAATTCAAAAGAGTTGAGTGTGAGCACCAGTTCAGCAAGGCAGATAAGGGTGGGAGTAGATACAGAAGGATGTGGACTCTTGTCCAGAAAGAACTGCAACGCCCTAAGACCAGCGGCATGTGTTATAGAAGTGAACAGAGAGCAAACATCAAGCAAGAACAGACGATAGGTACGGTCAGAAGACAAATGCACAGAAGAAAAAATGGTAAGTGCATGCTTGGTGTCTTTCAAGAATGAAGGCAGTTCCTCGACTAAGGGCTGCAAAATACTGTCGAGGAAGTCAGAGTTTTGAATTGGATGGACATTTTTTGGTGGCCTATAGGCGCGACAAAAATCTGAAGGATATCTTGGTCCACAGCCACCTCAGGTCCTCTGCACCTGACCATTTTGGTACCGTTCGTTGCTCACGCGTTCGTTGCTACAAATGTCCTTATGTGGTTCAGATGCGCTCCATCTCATTTCCCAAGGCCAGTTTCTCCATCGATGAGTCCTTTACATGTGAATCCCGTAATGTTATTTATGTGATCATATGTAAACGCTGTGGTAAGCAATATATCGGTAAAACTGTCTTTGGCCTGAGCGACCGCTTCTGTAACCACCTGCTTGCTATCAAACACAGAACACCCACTCCTGTGGCTAATCACTTCAACGGCGGCGGCCATCGTGGTGTCCTAGACATTCAGGTCACTGTCATCAGATCCTGCACAACCGATGATAGATCTAGGTACGCCCTAGAAAATCGTCTCATTTTCGAGTTGGGTACCATCAAGCCATTTGACTTAATTCCGACCACTCTTTCGCTTAGCTCTCGGTCGGATTGGTCTGTGTTGTTTTTATTCATTTTGTGCCGCCAATTACGTCATCGTTTTGTTCTTCTCGTTCCACCTGTATTATCACCTGTATTTGTGTACTTCCTGTTCGTATCCTTCCGGTATCTAACTACCATATTTCACTCGGACACGCATTCATTTCTACTTGTGGTATTTTTATATTTGTATGTTATGTGCGTATCTTGAAAAAGGCCTATTGGTTCGAAACGTCGACTTTGTCCTGTGTATTGTCATTTGTATGATTATATTCTGTATTTTGTTTTGTTTTATGTACCATATTTATTCATGTAAACATCCAACAGTGATAGTGTGTAGTGTTTTAGTCGTCATTCAGTAGGACTTCATTACCTGTCTTCCACGTGAGTATTATGTTGATTTTCTAGGTAAAATAAATGCGCCTAGTAGTCTGCCATTTCTTTCTGAACAGTCCCGATGTACAATTGCCTGCGACGGGATTTGAACCCACACCTTGATTGCCACAGATGCGCACAGTACCTTGCTGTCACAGAGCCGCATACATATATATTATTTTCTCTTGTTTTCCTTATTGATTTGATATCAAACTGATGCTGGTTACCAAGATGTAGACAGGAGAATGTATGTGCTATTTCATTGTATACAGTTTTGTTGCGAAATCCGAAATTTTGGTCTGACAAATCCGACTCGAGCATTACATTTAGGTCTCTTTGATTTATTAACGGGACATCCGACGCAAATCAAATGATCCTCCCGTGCATAATTACGACGTGCATGGCAAACAGTGCCGGATTTACCTATAAGCTAAACAAGCTATAGCTTAGGGCCCACATTTTTGGGAGCTCCCCCCCCCCAATTTTAAAACAAATTTCACTATCTATATATTCTTAATTGTTAAAGGACCCCATATCTCAAATAGCTTAGGGCCCCATATCTCAAATAGCTTAGGGCCCCATATCTCAAATAGCTTAGGTCCCCATATCTCAAATAGCTTAGGTCCCCATATCTCAAATAGCTTAGGTCCCCATATCTCAAATAGCTTAGGGCCCCATATCTCAAATAGCTTAGGGCCCCATATCTCAAATAGCTTAGGGCCCCATATCTCAAATAGCTTACGTCCCCATATCTCAAATAGCTTAGGTCCCCATATCTCAAATAGCTTAGGTCCCCATATCTCAAATAGCTTAGGGCCCCATATCTCAAATAGCTTAGGGCTCTATCACGTCTAAATCCGACCCTGATGGCAAGCTACAGTGCATCAAGTATGACTTCTCCACTGTGACGACCACCGAAACAGTAATAAGAGCAACCTGGATTCTTGCCAAAAAAGATCATGTATTGACCACATTTTCACCCTTAGAACAATTATCGAAGAATCAGTAGAAATGCAATCCCCACCTACTATCATCATGTGTCGCGGTGAAGTGTGTTGTGTTATATTTTACAACTTGACTGAAATATTTACGCCTTTCGAATTGACACATCGGACTTCAGCATTTCTCCTGGGTCACATTGGGTCACACTGGGTCACATCCTCTATGGGATTGGACAGCATTCTTCACCTCCAAATCCTCCCTAGTCGCTTCTCACACAATGCATGGCAGGTAATAGAGCTGTTATTCTTTTTTTCCTTTTCGCGCCATGTCAATAACAGGACGTAAGATCTATCTTGTGCGCTGTCAACACTAGGGCATAAAATCTCTAGCGTGGGTCCTGTTTACACACGGGCGTAACATTTATTTTGTGCCTCCTATTGTATCACTTTTTGTCTCTAGGTATGTCCCATCTCAAGAGGTATGTGCTCTAATATAACCACGAAGGACTAGCATTAATTGTTGAAAGTGACGTGCCTCCAGAAATTAGACTTTGACTTTCATTCCAAATGTGGAGTTGACCATAAATTACGCCAACCCTCCATGTCAATATTTGACATGTCCCCCCCCCCTTGTCAACAACTGTCAAAGTTTCAAGGAACCATCCTTATGATTAATTTAAAAATACCCCCCCCCCCCTTCTTTCCCGTCTTATTACATTCCAATTTTTTTAGCAGAAAAAAGTGTTAACAAACTACATGATTCATTTTATTAAAGAAACTTATTTCAAATAAATTAGTTGGTGTATTAAAAACAGTATTATTGACGTACACTTTTATCACTCCCCCCCCCCCGCCCCCTTATTGACAACTGAAAATATTGTCAACCCCCACTCCCGTCGCCCCCTCCATGTGAATTGATTATTCTTGTAAATTATGAGATAGACCCACCCTCCTTTATTTTCCCCCGAAAACTGTTGGATGTACTCAAACGTTACAAAGAACACTAACTCAATTTTGTTCTTGCTATATAATCCGTTATACGTTATTTCCCTTTGTACACGTATCCTCATTAATTTGACTCAGACAAGCTAAGTATACATACTATACAGCTTAAAATAGGAAACAGATTATAGTAAAAGCTGTATACCTACTTACGGCTATCATCTTTTTATTTTGCTTGTGTCAATGCAAATATCAAGACGGTCGGCGTTTTTCAATACTTCATCATCAGTTGTAAGATGTCTCATGTGACGTATTCCTTCCAGAATGTTGTCTTCCCAATGAACTCTCTTGAACCTCTCTCTGTCTTGAGCGATGCGGCTTGCATTTTCTAGTGATGTATTCATGTAATCTGTAATGTCGTCAATCCATCGTCTTCTTGGTCTGCCCTTTCTCCTCCTACCAGGTACTCTGCCCTCCATTATTTGTCTTTCTAAACAGTGGTGTCTCTTTATATGACTAAACAGGCGTAGTTTTATTTTTGTTATTGTGTTTAGTAACCAACACTCTGGAATCTTCAATGTGTTTATAATATCTCAGTTATCTGATTTTTTTCCTTCCATGATATTCTAAGTATCCTTCAGTAGCATTTCAGCGCGAAGGCGTTGCTCTTCTGTGCCGCTGTTTTATTTAGGGTCTATGTTTCATAATGCCTACGTACCATTCTGAACGTTAAGTAGAGTGACTTTAAATCTAACACTACTATAAGAGAGGAAGGCAAACAAACCTATATATCTTCCTTCATTAGACAAAGGCGTTGGACTTACATCGGCCATGTTCTCAGAATGAACAGCCTAAGAATTTCCCAGCAGTCACTATATTGGGTGCCACCTGGAGTAAGAAGAAGAGGGAGACCTAAAGAAACTCTACGAAGAACCATTAATAGAGAAGGCATGTCAATGAACCTAAACAACATGCAGCAATTGAAAGACCTGACAACACAAAGACAGAAATGGAAAGCTATGGTTTCTGCCCTATGCGCCGCCTATGGCCCTGGAGGAACATAACATAACATAACATGTTTCATAGCTGTATGTTGCAACCGGAAAAATAAAAGTTCGTAACATTAGCACTTTCGCTTATATTTTGTTGTTTTTCCATATGTTTTTCAACCGTATTATTTTGCAATATGCCATTGCCAATCTCTTCCTTATTTCTGTCATGCAGTCTCCTGCACTGTTGATGTTTGCTCCTAAGTATTCAAATTTATCCACACATTCTATCTCGGTATTGTCTATTCTAATTTTTGGTTGTTGTGTTGTTATATCTGTTGACATGATTTTTGTTTTTTGCGTGTTTAAATACAAGTTTTGTGATTCGTTATATTTCTTTGCAATTGTGTTCTTGATTAGTTGTTCCAATCCCTTTATATCATTTGAAAGAAGCACTGTGTCGTCTGCGTGGTGTAGTTCCGAGATTAGGAATCCACCTATGTTTAAAGCGTGGTAGTCAGCGTTGTGTATGTCTTCTCTCACATTCCTCATTATATTTTCTGCATAGATGTTGAACAGGTATGGGTAGAGTGTGCATCCCTGCCTTACTCCACTCTGTACCTCAAACCACTCTGAGAGATCGTCCTCTAACTTCACTGCAGCCTTTTGATCTTAGTAAAGTTCCTCTATTAGATGAATCAGATGTCTTGGGAAATCAATGCTGTTCATTATCTCCCATAGTTGCTGGTGTTGGACGCAGTCGAGCGCTTTTGAGTAATCTATGAAACACATGTACAGGTCAGTTGAAAATTCCCTACACTTTTCTATGATCAATCTCATGTTAAGGATGTGATCTCTTGTTCTTGCTGTAAGATGTAGCAGTTATTACTGCCTATCTGTCCTACGCCAGTTTTCCTTCCTCGGGAAAGTGTTATTTTCACTCTGCCACATAGAGACACGTTTTGACCTGCAATGACCAAGGGCACAGTGTGTGATACACCGTCACAGTATGGAACAGATACTCGTTTTTTCCTGACAACAGATAGAAAGGCTGTCACAGGCTAGAAAAGCTCACCTGCAATGAAAGCATGCCGAAATCGAATTTGCTGAGCCGGAATTGCAAACAACACAGCTCCGGTGTAAATAAACAAAACAGCCTACTTCGCACCCCCGTGTAAAAGTCATGAAATTTATTGTTGGTTTCCAGGTAGAGATGGCAGAAGAAGGAAAAAAAATAGTGTTATTTTCAGACTGTCTTAACAATGTACTAATCCTCTATTGTAGCGGTTCTTTAAATGTTTAATGTGGCGGACCTCTTTAAATATTTATGTCTGCAGTGTACCATTACAATTCTCTATATTTTAAAATGTTCATGAGGGAATTTTCTGTGTATTAAGGGTAGCAATGTCTGCAGTTGAAACATGTCATTCTTTCTTTCTATTGTGCGCTAATTGATGTCTGTACCATCAGAAATGGCTTATGGATGAAACCTACCACTGTCTGGATCTCGTGTGTTATTCAAAATATGTTTGCTTCAGGGTTCTGCCATAGGGTCAGTACGCCTCTTTCGTTTCATACGTCTTTGATCATTACAGTTTGGTCCTGATTTATATTGTGAGAAACATTGTTGACCAGATTACCAAATAGTTGACTGCGACCTCCACCATTTCTTGATATTTAAACACTCTGATATAACTAATGGGATTAGCGACCACCGATGAAAAAAAGTGTAGCTCACCATAAAATGTATTTTTTAGTTCATTAGGCTTATCAACCTCACCACAAAATGTACTTGTCGGTTCATTAAACGTATCAGCCTCACCACAAAATGTACTTGTCGGTTCACTAAACGTATCAGCCTCACCACAAAATGTACTTGACGGTTCACTAAACGTATCAACCTCACCACACAAGGTACTTGTCGGTTCACTAAACGTATCAACCTCACCACAAAATGTATTGTTTAGTTCATTAAACGTATCAACCTCACCACAAATTGTACTTGTCGGTTCATTAAACGTATCAGCCTCACCACAAAATGTACTTGTCGGTTCACTAAACGTATCAGCCTCACCACAAAATGTACTTGTTGGTTCACTAAACGTATCAGCCTCACCACAAAATGTATTATTTACTTCATTAAACGTATCAGCCTCACCACAAAATGTACGTGTCGGTTCACTAAACGCATCAGCCTCACCACAAAATGTATTTACTTCATTAGGCGTATCAACTTCACCACAAAATGTATTTTTAGTTCACTAAACGTATCAATCTCACTCACCATAAAATGTACTTGTTAGTTCACCAAACGTTTTAACCTCACTATAAAATGTAATTGTTAGTTCACCAAACGTTTTAACCTCACTATAAAATGTAATTGTTAGTTTACTAAACGTTTTAACCTCACCATAAAATGTTATTTTTATTTCACTAAATGTCAAACTTAACCGTTCAAAATTTCGCTGATGTAATTTATTTGAATTTAATTTATTTATTTGATGTGATTTATGTCGTGTGCTCTCACTCAATATTTTCAATTTATACAGGTAAAAAATAAGAAATACTAGAAAAGATATGTCAGAAATGTCAATTTGATGGCATATTATAAGGAACATATAATACGTTGATGTTACAGTTTTGATAGCCGAAAATGAAACAGCTACAAGACATCATGAATATCATTGAAAACGAATGTTCAAACGAAAGGCTTAGTCTGAATAGCAGAAAAACTGAAATAATGGTAATATCAAAGAATAAATGTCCTCCAGTATGCAACATCAAAGTAGATGGGATCAGTCTGAAGCAAGTCAACATGATGGAATTGTATTAAAGAAGTCAAATGTAGAATGTCCAAGACAACGACAATATTTCACAAGATGAAATTCATCGAATGTAATATATCTTTGTCAATTTGGTGAGAAAGACAGTTCTTAGAAGTATATAGAGCCAATTCTGATGTATGGAAGTGAATCATGGATACTCAGAAGAACAGTGAAAAATTATATTGAAGAAGAATAGATGTGGTTTACAGAATAATGTTGAGAATTCCATGGAATAATTTTTTTTTTAAATGTAAAGAAGATATCTTAAAAGGAGCTAATTCAAAAAGAGAGCTGCTTACCTGCATCAGAAAGACAGTCCATATTTTTTGGACACATCATTCGAAGAGGAAAGATGGAACGCATTGTAACAACAAGCAAGTTGAACAGCGAGAGGGGTAAGGGAATATCGAGCAAAATGATGCTTGACAATTTAGAATTGTGCATGGAAGAAGATCGGTATCGGAAATGATTGATAGCACACACGAAATATTACAAGGACTATATATATAATATAGTAAATATATAATATAGTAAAATGACAGCAAGTGCAATGGTTCGGTCACCTTATGTAAATGAACCCAAACCAAATACCAATAAGATCATATAACAAAAGAATACCCGGCCGGAAAACCAAAGGTAGACCAAGAAAATGGTGGATAGAAAACATCAAGATAGCCTTGAACAAACATGGACTAAACAACCACGGTCTTAGCATCTGGCCTTAAAATGACAGCTTAAGCTCCCACCCTTAGCTTATCAGTAAGTGTGAATCCGATGAACCATCATTCACCTGGGGATAGAAAATAGACAAAATACATACCTGTTATTATTGAGAGATTTACTGTTGCACGACGGTTTCCACTCTGGGTAAATAGTCAGACCTTCAGGCCTTCCATGCACGGATTCTTCTCTCTCTATTATTTTACCATTTCATGGCAGACTGCAATTTTGTAAAAAAAAACAATTTGCTGTATAAACAATTCTAATTAAAACTTGATATACACAGACACTCTCTAAACTTAATACATCAGACAAAGAAAAGAGTTTACATGTCAAAGAAACGGGAAAACAGAGAACAGTTTCACATGATATCTGGAAGACATCAGCTCTCATTAATTATTGAGCTGCAGTTTCTGATTTCTAAATTTTTCAAGGTGGTTAGCCGTTACAGAGCCACATCAACATTCAACTCCTTCAGAAACTAATCCATGCGAGCATTTCAAGAAAATATTGAGATAATAATTCTTATTTACAGATAATAATTATAATTTCATGCGTAGATCACATATTGGAGAGGGAAATTTTAAAAAGGCAACCTTTTTACAGTAAATATTCTGTTAACTTCCATATGTATTATGCGTATGTATATTATATATATATATTGTGGAGGGCTAGGCGGAATGGCTAGAGCACTGGTTTTATAACCATGAGGTCTGAGGGTCATATCTAAATTTGTGACTTTCGAAGGTACGATAAAATATGCGTCCTGTGTATGTCATGGCCACTGTTACGGAAAAGATGCGTTTATTTCCACTACATATATAAATCCTTCTAACACTCCTTAACAGCATAACATGCAGTCACGAAACTTATATATTATATATAGTAGAAACAATGAGGAAACGAGATTTATACATTATGTATAACATAAATCATGCAGTCACGAAACTTATATATTATATATAGTAGAAACAACGAGGAAACGAGATTTATACATTATGTATAACATAAAACATGCAATTACAAAACTTATATATTATGCATGTCACAAAATCAATATAAATGCGGTGTAAAAAAAATTGTTTGTAGTGCAATATTTACTGTTTGTAACGTTGTGTTTATTATTTCTATTGTTTATGGTGTAACGATTGTACTGTGTAATTTACATCTGCATAGAAGCAAAGACAACGGAAGGAAACAATCTGAAAGATAACAAACAAATTACTATTAGCACTAGTAGCATCATTAGAAGAGCAAATACAAAGACAAATGGACAGATTACATGGTTGGTTCGTTGGTTGGTTGCTGATCCAGCGGTCCATGGGCTTATGCCCTTTGACTCAAAAAAATTATTCTTGAGTAACAGACTACATCAAACATGTCAAACCTTTAACATGAAGATACATATAGAAAAGACCGAAGTAATGAAGTCAGGGAGAACAGACATAAACACCATATATATATATATATATATATTGGAAACAACATACTTAAGTGACAGAATCCACATACCTAGGAAGTAATATAACAACAGACGGCAAGAGCAGCAGAGAAATACACTATTAATGTAGTAAAGCATACCAAGCCCTAGGGCAAATGACACTAATCTTCAGAAACAAAAATGTAGATTTAAACATTAAAATAACACTATTCAAAACTATTATTGTGCCAACGCTGTACTACCAATGCCAAACATAGACAACGACAGCACAAAACAACCGTAAACTTGTGACACCTGAAAGGGCATGCTAACGCAGAATCCTACGAATATCGCTTAGAGACAAAGTGAAGAATGAAGACATTAGACAAAGAACTGGCACCACCCCAATCTTGGAATATATTAAAAGAAAACAGATCAAATGTTTTGCGCACATCAGCAGACTACCATCAGACAGTATACAACAGCAAGCTATGCTACACAGATACATCGAAGGCAGACTTAGAGGCCGACCAAGAAAACGATGGTTCACCAAAATAAAAGACTACAAATTCCACAATATACTCATCACACATGATTCCACAAGATCTCCAGAAAACTCTTCTACCCTTGACGATGAAGGGCAACAATGTGTTTAGCGAATGGATGCCAACGTTAATGATGAAGTGTATATAAGGATCGCCAAAGCAAGCAGCACTTTCCGCAGATTGTACGCAAATGTGTGGCATAGAAATGGCATTAACCTACATACTAAGCTGAAAGTCTACAGAAAAGTGGTATTTCCAGTGCTGTTTTAAGCTAGCAAAACTTGGACGTTGTATAGACGTCATGTGAGGAAACTCAATCACTGTTACACAACTTGTCTCAAAAAAATTATGAACATCAGATGGCAAGACAAGATTCCAGATACCACTGTCCTTGACAGAGCTGGTATCCCCAGCATTGACACTATCCTGATGCAGACACAGATTCCTTTGGGCAGGTCATTTGGTACGTATGCCAGACTATCGCCTGCCAAAGATACTTCTCTATGGTGAGCTGGAGAAGGGTAAACGATCTCAAGGTGGCCAAAAGAAGCATTACAAGGACTCGTTAAAAACCTCACTGAAAGTCTTTGAAATAGATAAAGACATGGGAAGAACTTGCACAAAATATATCTACGTGGCGCTCTACAGTTAAAAAGAGCGCATTATCGTGTGAAAAGGGGAGAAATGCTGCAGCCCAACATCGGAAAGTAGCTAGAAATTCACAGATAGACCAAGATCCGCCTACAGTGGCCATTCCATGTCCGAACTGTCCAAGAACATTAACAGCTTGAATAGGGCTCATTAGCAATCTACGAACTATTAAGGATGGTAATAATTCTGACTAAATTTTCAAAAGTGAATATAAAAAATGGTCATCATCACTTGTGATGGACGAACATACATACAAATAGATTTACATTATTTGGAAAGTTTATTGTTTGTAGTGTAACGTTTATTGTTTGTAGTGTAACGTTTATTGTTTGCAGTGTAACGATTGTTTGTAGTGTAACGTTTATTGTTTGTAGTGTAACGTTTATTGTTTGCAGTGTAACGATTGTTTGTAGTGTAACGTTTATTGTTTGTAGTGTAACGTTTATTGTTTGCAGTGTAACGATTGTTTGTAGTGTAACGTTTATTGTTTGTAGTGTAACGTTTATTGTTTGCAGTGTAACGATTGTTTGTAGTGTAACGTTTATTGTTTGTAGTGTAACGTTTATTGTTTGCAGTGTAACTATTGTTTGTAGTGTAACGTTTATTGTTTGTAGTGTAACGATTATTGTTTGTAGTGTAACGTTTATTGTTTGCAGTGTAACGATTATTGTTTGTAGTGTAACGTTTATTGTTTGTAGTGTAACGATTGTTTGTAGTGTAACGTTTATTGTTTGTAGTGTAACGATCATTTATTTGGTACTAGACTGTTGTTTGCGTTGTGACATGTATTATTTGAATCATAACACATAAGCCTAGAGTCTGGAATGTAACATTTCGTGTTTGTGATATTACACGAATTGATGACTGCGAAAGCTTTTTTTTTAGTTTTGTTTTTCTTTTTTTGTGTAATACATATACCAACTGTTTCCCATGTAGCATTTATTGTTGGCATTTTCTTTGCAGCGAAAGTTTATTGTTTGTTAGTCTAGAGAAGTTATTCTAAACCTTGCTATTATGTACATCACTATGAACCCCAGAGAGATTATCTTCTACAGCATAGAATATCTTACTTTTGTCATTATCCTAACAAACAGCCAGAAACTGCTCCCATGTTGACAGTTCCAAACTCATTATCTGGAAACAATTTTGCCTGTGCTTTGTTTTCTTTCGCTAGATAAATTGCTTGTTTTGAAACGCTGTTTATCCTTAAGTGTGGATTGGAAACTTATTTATGCTCTAGTCGTGCCGATTTTTGTGTGTGTTAATCTAAGAACTTTAGATACTTCAAAATTCCGAAGGATGCGAGTGAAAGCTTTTTTCTGCAAACTATGGCTGGTTTTGCCATCTGCAAATTTTATGCTCAAGTAGTCTTTGTTCTTGAGAACTTGTGTTAAATGTTTACACTGTCGTAGTTTGATGTTAATACCCATCTTCACTTCGTGAATCAGCAACAGATTTATTTTCTTAATCTAGATCGGTGTTGGGAGAAAATATAACATTTGCATTTTAGGGAAATACGTTTTCATTTTACAAGTTGGATTTTTAAAGCTTGGATTCGAAATATGATTTCGCTTTGAACAGTTGCAGTTAGCATAGTTATGCAGCACATTCTGTCTATCAGGTGAAATCAAATATACTTGTTTAAACCGAGAACTGGACTCCGGATAACAATTCCTGCATTCAACGGATTACTCGTTATATGTCATGAAAATAATAGAAGTAGTGCAGAATCAGCGACAGTTCATCACTGAAAGAAACGTTGTCAGGAGGTTGTCATGGGACGAACAAGGTAACGTGTTTTAGAAATAAACTGTTTAATGTATAGTAATTTTATAAAATATATTTTGATTTATAATGTGATAATAAATTTATTTCTTCGTTTAAATCTGTGGTGGGCCAAATATGGCATTTCAAGTCATTTTTTTTTCAGGCCCACCAGGCTGATCTGAAAGTACTACATGCACTTGCCTCAGTTCAGAATTTACTTGGAGCTTCAAAGGTCTACAAAAAAAAACTTTTTGACCTCATATATCATGAAAAATATGTATATCCAGCCCACCAGCCCAAAGTTTGAACACATCTGCTCTATAGTTTCCTTCCCCGTGTTCATTTGTTGCTGTCGTTGTCCCAATGTTGTCTGAATCTCATCTTGAAATGAACAGCCTGTGAAGTGATCCATCATGCAATGGACTTCATGTGAAGAGATTAAATTTGTAATGAATTTCATGCAAAGAGGCTCAAATTATCATGAACTGACCTTGAAATGAATCATCCTGCAATGAATTGCATATGACGTGATGTATCTTTAAATGAACTGCATGTGAAGTGTTTCATCCTGAAATGAACTGCATGTGAAGAGATCCATCTTGTAATGAACTGCATGTGAAGTGTTTCATCATGAAATGAACTGCATGTGAAGTGTTTCATCATGAAATGAACTGCCTGTGAAGAGATCCATCTTGTAATGAACTGACTATGTAGTGATGTTTCTATCTTTTTCATCTTCAATATATCGTGTATGGTTAATCTGGTCAACGTTTCAAAAAGTCATTATATCAGTACACGGTGCTGTGTTTTCCTGTGTCGTGTAAGCTACTGAGTTTTCAATGTTTTGTGTTTATGACAATAAACGATGTTTATGTCTTTGTATAATTTTAAGTGTTTTCACGAGCAGATTGAAGCTGTCAACCGGGTGTATTTTTTCTGGATGTATTAAGCTTCAGCCAGAAGCTTGTGTTCAGAATTCATGCTTGACAGCTTGTTAAGAAGCACTAAAATTGGTGATGTCATATTGAGACTGTCTCCAAAAGCATGATGGTCTTGTCATTACAGACACTGCTAGTGAAGTCTGATTTTTAGCGAATTTGCGGGTATAAGATACGATAATTTATGGGCCCAACGGGTATGAAGGCGAATTATTGCAACGTGGTGCATACAGCTTGATGAAACAGTAGAAAACTATGGACATTCACTGCATCGAACTTCATTTCCAATCGTCTCAATTCGTCTTGCACCTGGTTTCAAATGAGGTCCGATAAGAGAGTGAGGTCTTTGCACCTGGTTTCAAATGAGGTTCGATAAGAGAGTGAGGTCTTTGCACCTGGTTTCAAATGAGGTCCGATAAGAGAGTGAGGTCTTTGCACCTGGTTTCAAATGAGGTTCGATAAGAGAGTGAGGTCTTTGCACCTGGTTTCAAGTGAGGTCCGATAAGAGAGTGAGGTCTTTGCAACTGGTTTCTAATGAGGTCCGATAAGAGAGTGAGGTCTTTGCACCTGGTTTCAAATGAGGTCCGATAAGAGAGTGAGGTCTTTGCACCTGGTTTCAAATGAGGTCCGATAAGAGAGTGAGGTCTTTGCACCTGGTTTCAAATGAGGTCCGATAAGAGAGGGAGGTCTTTGCACCTGGTTTCAAATGAGGTCCGATAAGAGAGTGAGGTCTGTGCACAACTCTTCCTAACTTATATAACAATACCAATTGCAGGACATTTTTCCACCCACACAAAATAACTCCAAGGAAAAAAGGTTTTACCGCTGATTTTCGGTGCATGGAATGGTCGCAACTTTCCGATAATTACTCTTAACATACTATTCTGATGCAGACACATATTCATTTGGTATGTCATGCGCATCTGTATGCCCGATCATCGCCTGCCGAAGACACTTCTCTATGGAGAGTTACAGAATCGTATAAGTTTTCAACGCGGCCAAAAGAAGCGATACATGGACTCGTTAAAATTCTCAGTGAAATCCTTTGAAATAGACCAAGATACATGGGAAAAACATGCACAAAAACAGAGCTACTTGATACTCTAGTGTCAAAAGAGGAACAGTATCTTGTGAAAAGAGAAGAAGGGCAGCAGCTATGCAGCGGAGAGTAGATAGAACGTCACCGGTATACACAAAAAAAACACATTTACAGTGGTCATCTAATGTCCGAACTGTCCAAGGACATTTACGGCCAGAATATGGCTTATTAGTCATCAATGAACTCAAACTCAAAGACATAACTCTTAACTGAATTTCAAAAGTGGATGTAACAAATGGTCATCATCATCATGTCATAGACGAACAATACAAAACACAGTATCAATTCACGAGTTTCAGAATATAGTTACGTAATATAGCTGTTAGAAGACTACAATAATGGTGTCTTCATATACATTACCTGCTGTTTGATCCTTTATTATGACTGTTGGTAGCATTCTCTTTTCAGGACGTAGCTATCAACCCAACAGTTGTTGGATGTGGTGATTTTTTAGTAGTATACATATCTCAATTCCACATATCTCTTCTTCTTCGTCGTTCATTCTCAAAGTCCCGCTGGATCTCCCTTACAGCAGGACCATGGTCTTACTAGATTTCCAGCAGGATGTAGTCCAGAGAATGGAAATGCGTTGTGTCGCCGTTTTATTTGCGCCGACATATAGTGTTTAACATATCTCAATTCCACATATAAAGTAGTAGAGGATTTACTTCACTGTAATCGGTTTCCCATATGTATTCCGTCACTCACAACGATACAGCACGCCGCCTGCTGAGAGTACCACTCATAGCACGTAACTCTGAAGCTTCAAGTGATAACCCACAGGGATCTCAGAAAAAATCTACTTTGTAAACAGGACGACACGAGTCGGATTCGAACTCATGACCTCTTAAACACAAGGGGAACAGCTTAACCACTACGCTAGGGAGATCCCTCCTAACTAGCTTCGACTATCACACTTTCTCAGTAACAGTGATACCATTTCTAGACCTTCCTAGAGCATGCGCCCTGGTAATCTACATCCTGGTGGCTTGGTGAACCGCGGGTGCAACGTGCATTTCAAATTTAAAATAACGTGTAGATTATAAACGTAGTTTTTCTGGTCAGCGGGCAAATGACTTAACATTACACAACCACACCTCCCACAAACATATAAACATTTGCAGTAGCAGTAACATACAAATGTATTTCATGTTATTTTAGTGGAACAAACAACCCATGACGTAATCCCGTTAATTCCATCGATTAAGTCCAGATCTATAATAGACCACATGCGAGCTCTCATTTCTACAATATAATTCTCAGTCCACGCGTTATCACTGAATATCATATCAAGTCTTTGTGTCAGCATCCATTCCTTACATCTGGGAAATAGCGCCCGTTCAACTAACGAACCGAGCCTGAAGCGAGTGTATAAGCTTGCGGGGAAGAGTGAGTGATGTCATTCTTTCACAGGTTGAAAACGCTCGATACCGGACAGTTTAATCGAAGCTTTCAGCGTTCACCATTAGGGCTGTAGTTGTGAGATTGACATTTCTTGGTCATCGACTTATGACAAATCGCCTGAAGTGTGCTTGAAATTGATCGCTTTGTCTATCTCATATTTTATACCATCACGGTAAACTGAAATTGTTTTACTCACAATGTTTGCTAATATTGTGTAATTATTGTGTAATTTTATTACTGCTACTGGACAGTGTGTTCATCAGTGTGAGTGATGTTACAAATGGACTAATAGTGTTATGTAGCGCCTTCGGTGTCTATGTTTCATAGTGCAGTGAATTTGTCTATTCTGCAGGGAACCACTGTATTGTTCGTACTATGTAATATAATATTAATAAGAGTTTCAATGTACATATCCTTGTTAGATCTACAGTCTAACAATACTGAGTGCATTATATAATGAAATAGCCATGATATTTAATTCCGTAATGTATTTGTTATATAATGTCTATAACGTATATAACATATACTATATGTGTATTAATTTACGTTACTGCTGATAATACACAAAATACATTGTGAGTGTCTAGTGTATATCTATCTGTACGGCATCATTGACTCAGAAATATTTCTGAAAAGAAATACTACTGTACATGTCAATCACGTGTTAGGTAAAGTTGCTCCTAGCATAATAATGTTATTTCTTGGTCAGCGAATAAAAGGTAACTTAAAGGCCAACAGTAATCTGCTGTGTACCACTGTACACTGGACAATGTAAATACATAACTTTCAATGACGTCATACTTATCACACATGCCTCATTTCAATTTCAGTGCACAGCAACTTTATAGACACCCTATGAAATTATAATATATTTCCGTTTATGCAAATTGGGCAAGGCACATTCCCCACATGAGATGCACAGGCATAGCAGGAAAAACGGAACTCCCCATGTGTCAGTCTTAACGGTTATGTTATATAGTGACACCATACACGTGATACGCATCTCCGTAATTGGGCCGTGCTATATAGTAGATAAGAACACTGTCCGCGCTATATAGTAGATTGGAGTAATGTCTGTGAGATTTTATATATATATATATATAGTACCATGCGTTATATATATTTATAATATGTCATTATGTCCATGATATCTGTTATGTTGTTCGTACATCACAAGTGATGACCATTTGTTACATCCACTTTTAAAATTATGCTAGAGTTATGTCTTGGATTATGAGTTTGTAGATGACTAGTAAGTCATATCAATCAAGTGCTATGGCGTAGGCTATCATTTTTCTCCACACCTCTTATGTCTCTTGTGTTGTATATAAACTCGGTTGGTGAACTTCTACCGTGCCACAATACTAGCAACTTCTCTCTTTGTCGTCCCCTGTCTCTTCTTCCCTTGAACTTTCCAGTGGTTATTAAGAATAAGTCATATTCTAGCCGATAAAGTACTTAGACAATGTGGTCATGGGATGACCACTTTAAATGGCTTATGATCTACCCGTGACTTTCTAGCTACTCTCCGCTGTTGAGCTGCTGCATTTCTCTTTTCACAAGATGGTGCGCCTTTCTTTTACTGTAAATCGGAATGTAGCATTATTGCGTGCGTCGTCTTCCCCATGTGTCTTGGTTTATTTCAAAAGCTTTCAGTGAGATCTTTAACGAGTCGTGTAGTGCTTCTTTTATCCACATTAAGATCGTCTACCTTTCTTCAACTCACCATATACAAATATATCTGTTAGGTGATGCACTTGTAAACGTACCCAGGAGCGTAGATAAGATTACCTCAAAGATGTGGGTTTTACCTAAAATATTATTTTTTAAATTCGTCCGCTCACTTGTATAAATGTGTCACTGTTTGACGTGAAATGGGAAGACCGTTTATGTGAAAAACGCTAAGGGGGGGGGGAGATTTTATTGACCTTTTCGTTAAGTTCCTAATCCTAAAAGTCATGTTAGATGTGCTAAGTAGAAAGGGATGGGGGTATTTGAACAGGCAGAACTCCCTCCCCCTCCTTATCTACAGACTTGTGTGTACCATATGATCTGCCCAACAAATCTCTGTCTGCATCAGAATTATGTGACTTCTAGGAATATCAACTGTGTCAAGGACAGGGGTATCCGGAATATTGTTTTGCCAACAAAAGCTCATAATTTTTTTAAACTATATAGTGTCACTATGGCGACCATGATATATAATATACAGTAATCTCATAGCTTAGTAAGGCGGGAGGGGGTCCCACAAAGGAATATAGACGATATATTGTGAGAAGGGGGTATGTGGCAACAAGTGTAAGGGAGTTAAAGAAATATCATTAGGAAATTATTCGTTGTTTACTAGCGTTCATTCTCAAACTCCCTACTATATTTCACTACTATGTGACACTACTATATTTCCAGCAGGGTGTAGTCCAGATATATTCTTTGTCGTCGTTTTATTTCCACCAGTGGCCATATACATTGGACTTCGACGGCTTAAGTTATTGTAAACGAATATAATACAATATACAAAATATTGAAACATAATGTATCTCGATTAGACAGGTTGTAGAGGAAATCACGGAGCTTTTATATTGACAATATATGAAAATATATGGAAAATATATGGAAAATATATGAACCATTTATCGATAATATATGGAAAATATATGGAAAAGGTGCTCAGATTTAAAATTGTATCACCTAACACTGGAAGGAGACTTCATTATCCGGGGAAATATCTTCTGTAGAACTTTGTCATCGCTGTCACTCTGTAAGCCTTCGTTTCTTCTGTGCAATCTGCCATGCAACCTTGTCATCGCTGTCACTCTGTAAGCCTTCGTTTCTTCTGTGCAAGCTGCCATGCTTCTTCCTGTGTTATATTCAAAAGATCATCCTGTTTACATCGATATCTTGTGTGACCTGGTTCTCTTGAGATTTTTCATAGTTAATCTTTAATCAATTAATTGTGTCTTGATTAGTTGCTTAGTCATGGTGGATTTTCATTTTTTTCAAAACAGGTTAGCTTTCATCTTTGAGCTGTCAGTCGTGTTCTATGTTCAAATCTTTGCAGACTGTATTTGATCGTATTTATGTATATAATATTTCTCTAAATTATCCTATAACATTTCACAATACCGATATTTTCCTTGTCATTGATAAAGTCATTGCTGATGTCATTGACCAGGCCTCACAACTATACGTAGGCATGTATTTAATACAAGAAATAAATATCGATCACAGGTAACGAATGATGCATGAAGCCGATTCACATTTCCTCAATGCTAGACCCAGACGGGCAAGGTAAATTACTATACACGTCCGGCGCTATGGTAACCACAGCAGATTATCTATATTTAATTTAGAATTGATACTCTGGGAGGCTACTTATTGATCGTCGGTCTGCAAGCTAAGGGTTATGTCGTTGTCGCTAGGGGGTGGGGTAACAATTTCACATTCAAAATCTAGGATCTTGTAAATCTGTAGATTACTATCGATCCACGCGAGTTGTTATGGAAATTCAATGGCAGCCAGGGCCTGTACTAATGGTAATTGAAAGGAGTTTTACGACACACCCATCCAATTATCGTTTATCGCTTATGATGCTCTTAGATAATCACCCATATTTTTTTGTCATGTCCTTTGAAGAACGTTCTTCTTTCTAAACTATAAACGTATCTATGCAAGCTTTCCAGCTTTCTCGCGTGACATATTTAAGAGATGTTTTCACTATCATGTGTCCATCGACATATTTAAGATATTTTCAATATCTTGTGTCCATCGACATATTTAAGATATTTTCAATATCTTGTGTTCGTCGACTCTTGTCATATTTAAGATATTTTCAATATCATGTGTTCGTCGACTCTTGTCATATTTAAGATATTTTCAATATCTTGTGTTCGTCGACTCTTGTCATATTTAAGATATTTTCAATATCTTGTGTTCGTCGACTCTTGTCATATTTAAGATATTTTCAATATCTTGTGTTCGTCGACTCTTGTCATATTTAAGATATTTTCAATATCATGTGTTCGTCGACTCTTGTCATATTTAAGATATTTTCAATATCTTGTGTTCGTCGACTCTTGTCATATTTAAGATATTTTCAATATCTTGTGTTCGTCGACTCTTGTCATATTTAAGATATTTTCAATATCATGTGTTCGTCGACTCTTGTCATATTTAAGATATTTTCAATATCTTGTGTTCGTCAACTCTTTTCTTCGTCTTCTTCATTCGCTCTATGATAACCAGCAGGAAAATTCTTATCTGTCGCCAGGTAGCTATGTGTATCAACTATAGACCGTGACGGTTTATCGCCCTCTGTGCCCTTGTACTTTACAGGCCCAAACATGTCCCCTGATGACAGTTTCCGAGTATGTGGTAATCAGGGATTTAGTCTTGGGTCGTCTACATCTATCTCGCACGAGGTGCAACTCTGCCAGTGAACTTGTCTGGAGTAATTAGACGTATTGTCCATGTGTTCATCGGGTACTGAACCTTTTCTTATGTATGAGCATGATTCCGCTATAGGAAAAACTCGACAGCAGAGTTCGACCCGAGTTCATTTGTCATCTTAGCCGAGGTAGCATTCACTAACATCGCGAACCCCTCGTCCACGTCTGAGCCTCTACACATATTTACAAGCACCGGAAACTAGAAGCGTGTTCTCGATCTGAACAAGTTGCTCTAGCTCCTATGTCCATGTAGCTTTCTCTCTATTCTTTCTGCAGTTGGTACTGATCTCTGGCGCTATGCTGCACTTTCATTGTACTACCCTTCTACATCTACCCTTATCTGGATATCGACACTGACCGCCCCTCCAATGCTTCTGAATTTTGGCTGCCAGTCGGAATGCCGTGTTGCACTGTGTGTCGACAGTGCCACTGTATGTATTGGTGCAGAGGTATCGGAGATATTGCTTGTCTTTTTTTCCATCAATTCCTATTCCATCTGCAGCCTTCACATCATCGAACATGATCCCTAATAGTGTGGGACAAGAACACAGCACGAGCCGCTGTATTTCTCTTTCCGTGGTGCACCACGAGGATGTTCTTTTATGATCTTGGTTATTATGCTAACCATGGGCTCACACGAGAGGAATGCGTTGCCTTTGCACCCCCATTGATTCATGTGAGATCTATATTTTCTATTTCATAAAATATGTAATTTTAATATATTCATATGTGCTATTTATGTGGTCACCATATGGTAACTTAGGTTTTATATTTTCTAGAAGTCAATCTTCTTCTCTGTTTAGATCTTTGCAGATGTCTGCGATGGATGCTCTTTCTGGTAATGATATTCTGGTGGTAAATATATATACAGAGAAACGAATGCAGCTTTACTTACTAATATTTGTACATAGTTTTCTGCTGTATTTATTTTTAACCCTCTGCAGATTAGCAGAATGTAGTCCAACGAAAGGAATGCATTGTATCATGGCTTACAGTTTGGTTGTGATATCTGTGCCTTTCGTCCTTAAATAGCCGTCTTCAGCATGGCTTATTTATCACTGTAGCCCTATATCGTATGAGACAGTCAATTTCACTCTATAATCTGCTTAGTCTCACCTTACAACATACATGGAAGGTAAACATGATTCTTTGCTCCCCTTTCGGACCTCTGCAACACAAGGACATTTATAATTACAATTTTCACCAAACCAATACAAAAATTTGTATATATCTCACATGAATGTTATATAAAATCAACTAATGTTTATACAGCCAACTCTTTTCGTGACATCACAAACCCCACACGATATTTCCCGTATCTAGAAAGCCGTGCTAAACCAAGATATATTTTTTTCCAGTTCTAAACCTGTGTCTTTTGTTATATGTCTGCAACTATCTATTTCCAATATTTTTTATCAGGATCGTTATTGACTCTTTGCTATCCCACGATGTCAAACTAATATTTTATAACGCTATTCCCCCAGCCTCTCTTGCCCTACGTCTTGCTCCTTGTAACTATAATCTCCAGACCTCCTTGCATTATATCGTTTCCATCAAATAAAAATTGTTTCACTGATATTATTAAGTAAACTCCGCCTCGCATTTGACTCTTTCACCACGTTAGATTTTCTAGCTGTCCATTTTACTCTCAACATTTTTCCATAGAACCAGATCTCTGTTGTCCATGGTACTCTCAACATTCTTCCACAGAACCACATCTCTGTTGTCCATGGTACTCTTAACATTCTTCCATAGAACCACATCTCTGTTGTCCATGGTACTCTCAACATTCTTCCACAGAACCACATCTCTGTTGTCTCTAATTTTCTGCTATCATATTTATTTATTGTCCACGATTCGCATCCATATGTTAGTATAAGTTTTGTGTAGCTCTGAAGAACTCTCTTCTACATATTTATTGACAGGGACATATTACGCTGTTTACTCTTCGTGTTTATGAATGTTGCCTTTACTCGCAATATTCTATTCGAAGGCGCACACAAAAAGAAAGAAAAAAATTACATGTACTACATCTATTATATCTATTACACCTACTATACATGCTAAATCTACTACATTTGCTAAATCTACTACATTTGCTAAATCTACTACATGTGCTAAATCTACTACATTTGCTAAATCTACTGCATTTGCTAAATCTACTTCATTTGCTAAATCTACTACATTTGCTAAATCTACTACATTTGCTAAATCTACTACATGTGCTAAATCTACTAAATTTGCTAAATCTACTACATTTGCTAAATCTACTACATTTGCTAAATCTACTACACCTATTACATATACTACACCTATTACACCTACTAAATCAAGTACACCTACTACACCTATTACATCTACTAAATCAAGTACACCTATTACATCTACTACATCTACTACATCTACTACTAAGTCAAGTACACCTACTACACCTACTACATCTACTACTAAGTCAAGTACACCTACTACATCTACTACTAAGTCAAGTACACCTACTACATCTACTACTAAGTCAAGTACACCTACTACATCTACTACTAAGTCAAGTACACCTACTACATCTACTACTAAGTCAAATACACCTACTACATCTAATACTAAGTCAAGTACACCTACTACATCTACTACTAAGTCAAATACACCTACTACATCTACTACATCTACTACATCTACTACTAAGTCAAATACACCTACTACATCTACTACTAAGTCAAGTACACCTACTACATCTACTACTAAGTCAAGTACACCTACTACATCTACTACTAAGTCAAATACACCTACTACATCTACTACTAAGTCAAGTACACCTACTACATCTACTACATCCACTACTAAGTCAAGTACACCTACTACATCTACTACTAAGTCAAGTACACCTACTACATCTACTACATCCACTACTAAGTCAAGTACACCTACTATATCTACTACTAAGTCAAGTACATCTACTACATCTACTACTAAGTCAAATACACCTACTACATCTACTACTAAGTCAAGTACACCTACTACATCTACTACTAAGTCAAATACACCTACTACATCTACTACATCTACTACATATACTACTAAGTCAAGTACACCTACTACATCTACTACTAAGTCAAGTACACCTACTACATCTACTACTAAGTCAAATACACCTACTACATCTACTACATCTACTACTAAGTCAAGTACACCTACTACATATACTACTAAGTCAAGTACACCTACTACATCTACTACTAAGTCAAGTACACCTACTACATCTACTACTAAGTCAAATACACCTACTACATCTACTACATCTACTACTAAGTCAAGTACACCTACTACATATACTACTAAGTCAAATACACCTACTACATCTACTACTAAGTCAAGTACACCTACTACACCTACTACATCTACTACTAAGTCAAGTACACCTACTACACCTACTACATCTACTACTAAGTCAAGTACACCTACTACATCTACTACTAAGTCAAATACACCTACTACATCTACTACATCTACTACTAAGTCAAGTACACCTACTACATCTACTACTAAGTCAAGTACACCTACTACATCTACTACATATACTACTAAGTCAAGTACACCTACTACACCTACTACATCTACTACATCTACTACTAAGTCAAGTACACCTACTACATCTACTACTAAGTCAAGTACACCTACTACACCTACTACATCTACTACTAAGTCAAATACATCTACTAAATCTACTACATCTACTACACTTAAATACATCTTCTAAGGGACTGAAGCGATGGATGTATTAATTGTGGCGAGACCTCAATTTGCTGTCTTTAAGGAAGCCGGTCTTAATACAGTCACGGAATCGCTAAGACAGAATCGTGATAAACTGGAATTCAATTATGTCCGTTATTTTCCCAGCTTCCTATATAGCAAGTCGTCACTAAGGATGTGACAAAATGTTGGTACGTGTTACATGAAATGGCAATCTAAAATTATGTATCTAAACTGGAATACCAATGGAATGAATATATAAATCTGCTTCTTTTTTCTATGGTGTATACATTCTTCTTCTTCAGCGTTCATTCTCAAACTCCCTCCAAATGTCTCGTCTAGCAGGACACTGACCGTACTAGATTTCCAGCAAGATGAAGTACAGAGAAAGGAATTTCGTTGTGTTGCAGTTGTTATATTTTTGCGCCAATGGCCCATCACATCCGTCTTAGGTGGATATGCTATATGAAGTCGTTGAAAGTACGTAAAGAACTGCCTTTGTTGTACTCGAATTTCACATATATACTTCGTCTTAGTGGCACGCTAGCAGCCGAAAGTACCAATCAAAGGAATGAGCTCCGGAGCTTTAAAATATAATCCCCAGGGATCTTCAACAACAAAAAAAGTCGGAGCTGACAACATAAAAAAAGCACATCAAGAGCCGAATTTAAACTCGTGACCTTTTGTGTAAAACGCAAACGGCTTAACCACGTAGATGAAATATTAACGTGAAATAACTACGTAGATAAGCTAGTAACATGTTTAGCAATGTCTTCGCCGTTTTACATCAAATCACATACACACATATACACACACGCGCGTGCACACATACACACACAGTGCCAATAATTTATCTTTACAATTAGAGATCTAATTAAGTCACAAACATAGTGGAAAAAGTGCTCAAAGATCGATAGTTTGTGTAAGGGATGGAACTATTATGTTTATATAATTGTTAGAATATGTTTCTTTGAAATTGTGTTGTAGATTCTACGTGGAAGTTGTTAGAAACCAAGACAATCAAGTCATTTATTATGATAGATATTATATACTTCATCCTCTTTGCGAACCGTAGTAATTGCGAAAGATTAGCTGTTACTTACAATGTGAAGTGGGGAGGTTTCTCCTAGCTTTCTTTCATACCCATGAGGCTTCAGCTTTCAGCTTAGTGCAGTGGCTAATGAAGGAGCCTTCTACTCAGAGAGGATCATGTACAATTGTTGCTACACCTATTACATCTGTTATATTTGTTGCTACACCTATTACATCTGTTATCTTTGTTGCTACACCTATTACATCTGTTATATTTGTTGCTACACTTATTACATCTGTTATATTTGTTGCTACACCTATTACATCTGTTATATTTGTTGCTGCACCTATTACATCTGTTATATTTGTTGCTACACCTATTACATCTGTTATATTTGTTGCTACATATATTACATCTGTTATATTTGTTGCTACATATATTACATCTGTTATATTTGTTGCTACATATATTACATCTGTTATATTTGTTGCTACATATATTACATCTGTTATATTTGTTGCTACACCTATTACATCTGTTACAAAACAACAACCTTAAAAACTTATTGCTCACAGATATGGATCACAGGAAGAATTATTGTTTATCTTCAATACTTGACTTGAACGGTCAACGTAGCTTTATTAGATTCCATCTATAGACGGTTGTACTCTATTAGATTACATCTATAGACAGTTGTACTTTATTAGATTTCATCTATAGACGGTTGTACTCTATTATATTCCATTTATAGAATGGAATATTTCACATGTTACTATTTCACATCATCCATTCAGTAGCTAAGAGACTTCCATATATTTCACATGTTACTATGTCACACCATCCATTCAGTGGCTAAGACACTTCCATATATTTCACATGTTACTATTTCACACCATCCATTCAGTGGCTAAGAGACTTCCATATATTTCACATGTTACTATTTCACATCATCCATTCAGTGGCTAAGACACTTCCATATATTTCACATGTTACTATTTCACATCATCCATTCAGTAGCTAAGAGACTTCCATATATTTATGCATACACTATCAGCGGTGTCTACGGTGTATCACGTGATACACAATTTATCTTCTTCTCCTGCGGTATATCACATCATTTATTGATGTCTATTCCTAGATTTCTATGATGAGCAGTCTTAAACTCTATCTAACGATTAGACATTGACATTTTCACAAACTAAACAGAAGAGAGAAATGTTTGCATTGCGACATTGCCAGAAACTGGATTGGCTAAACAGATTTCTGCATGATGTGAGCAGGTCTTTCTGTGTGAGCATGCATTAGTATCGATATTTGAGTAATCGTGGAAGCGTTTCGGTGTTGATTTTGTGACAACCTTCAATGACAGTAAAACTAAATTGCTTGTAGTGAATAATATTCAGTTTCAAGCAATGCTACATTTAAAAGCAATGTTTCATATCATGTTTTCTATTATAGATAATTACTTTAGGAGTTTAGGTTATCTTTTAAAAAGCAGTTTCTTAACGTGCTTTCTAGATTAGACGACCACTTTGGAAGTTTTATGTGGTTTTTTTAAAGTATTACATACATAAAGTACTCAAATAGTGCAGTTTGAAATAGATCTTGAAGCAATTGTTGGTTGATGTCGGGTAGATAATTTTAAATGATCATTTTAAACTTAATTTCCTTCAGTTTGTTTGCAATGAATAGTTTGAAAATAAAATAATACAGAACAAAAGTCTTGTGAATATTAGTTCACTTTGTGTAGAGAAAGATCACATTAAATCTACTAGTTATCAATTTTAGAATTCATAATCCTCTGTCAAGTGTCAATATTAATCTTCTGTCAAGTGTCAATATTAATCTTCTGTCAAGTGTCAATATTAATCTTCTGTCAAGTGTCAATATTAATCTTCTGTCAAGTGTCAATATTAATCTTCTGTCAAGTGTCAATATTAATCTTCTGTCAAGTGTCAATATTAATCTTCTGTCAAGTGTCAATATTAATCTTCTGTCAAGTGTCAATATTAATCTTCTGTCAAGTGTCAATATTAATCTTCTGTCAAGTGTCAATATTAATCTTCTGTCAAGTGTCAATATTAATCTTCTGTCAAGTGTCAATATTAATCTTCTGTCAAGTGTCAATATTAATCTTCTGTCAAGTGTCAATATTAATCTTCTGTCAAGTGTCAAGACAGAACATATAACATGAAAATGTACACTAATGTTATGCTTAAACTCTTATAATGTATTTGTAAAATGTGAATTTAGTTCTTACATAAAATAAAGTATTGTTTACGTCAACTTTTCATGAACTCTATTTTGTCAATAAGTTCCAAACTTTTTCAGATCCCCATTATGTGGGCGTAGTTTAATAACAGTCTCTTATCTTTTTATTTAATTTTCAAAATGGTTCTCATGTAGTTAGTTGCTCGTCAAATTTCTGTAGTCTATGTTAGGTTGTCTTTGTCATCTTCCATGTTTCCGAGTTATACAAAAGAACAGTCTGTACGATTATAGACTCATAAACAAAACAACAAATATTGAACTAATAATTTTAAAAAACAAATGGAAGAAATTCAAACTCATGTCACGAATACCAGTTCCAACATCATGGGTAGCGGTAGGGGTTCCTTCTAAATTTTGAATTGCACGTGCGTCATATTTCGAAGACTACAATCCTTCTACGGTGGTTATTCCATGCCCGAACTGTCCAAGGACATTTGCAGCTCGAATATGGTTTATTAACTATCTACGAACTATTAGGTATAGACATAATTCTAATTGTAACTAAATTTTTCAAAGTGGACGTAACAAAATGGTCATGATCACTTGTGATGGACGAACACACATACATACACACATTTCGAATTGACCAAATATTTGCTGAAATGTTACTTAACATTACTTAGCCAACACCTGCCCTGGTCATGTGATAAGATTGCCTGGATATTTTGAAGTTATCGGGCGGAAATGATCCATCTGCAGTCGACGGTTTTGTAACGTGGGGTTGTAGGCGATCAGATGATGTTTATCTCCTTAATGTTCATACATCAGAACAAAGCTCGACTCATAACCAATGTAGAATACATCTCAGAGAGAATAATAACAATTCAAATAATGGAACAGGATATCACAAGCACAATAATACAAATCTATGCACTATGTAACGACAAAAACGAAAAAGAAAGTATAGTCTTTTTCTAAGACCTTTCTATTGTATTACATACAATAAAATACAGAGATAAATTATTCACCATGTACGACTTTAATGGAAGAGTGGGAAAGAAAAAGAGGGAACATGAAACTTGCATGGAAAACTTCGGTGACACACGTACTGTTCGCACAAAAATGGATAACACTTTATAAACTTATGTATGTAACATGGACTCAACATAACAAACACCTTCCACCAACACAGACAGAGCTATACTAAAACTTGGTATAAATGAAACAACTTACAACAAGCATCCCAGATCGATGACATCATTACAAGACATAAACTAATGAAAAATATCACGGACGCAAACGGTCAGACCAAACATACACATAGACACCGACCATAGACCCGTCATACTGAGTGAAAAAATATGTCAAACAATAACAACACTAAAGATGAAAGTAAGAAGAGAAGACAAGAAACCTATCCTAAGCCTTAAAAAACTAGACGAAGAGACAGTTCTGAACGAACTGATAGCCTTGAGACAAAATGGGAGACATTCAAAGCACATATGATAACAAATCTTAAAGATATATGTGGTGGAAAAAGAACAATACAGAAACAGAAAACAGCGTGGTGAAATAAAAAAGTACATGAAGCCATTAGAAACAAAAAGAAATGTTTCAAAATATGGTTTAAGTCCAAACAAAAACACGACTACCTACAATACAAGACCACTAGAAAACAAGCGAAACATGCGGTCAAAAAAGCCAAAGATAATTCGTGGACTATATAAGGGGAAAGCCTAGTGCACATATGTAGGACAAATCCACGAGTATATTTTAAGAACGTGAACTCAATGCGAATAAGAGATGAAAGATATGACCCCACAACAATAATAAACAATAAAGAAGGAAACCCAATCTTACATAAAAATGAAAGAAAGAATAGATGTAAGGAATACTTCCAAGAACTATACGACCAAAATACTACCCTAGAAAACAGATATACAATAAAAGACCAAGAAAATCCAGAGCCAGCGATAATATACCAAGAAATAGAAAAAACAATTAGAAATAGCCCCAAAAATAAATCACTAGGACTTAACGGAATACCATAAGAAGCAATTACAGCGTGCAGAGAGATAAGATGTGAAATAACTAAATAGAATATTTTCAATAGAATGGGAGATGACTGGCAAAGCTCAATTATAGTTTCAATATGGAAAAAAAGGTAACAACAGAGAATATGAAACTTATCGCGGCATCTCACTACTCAGCCACACTGGGAAAGTATACGCTAAAATATTAAAACAAAGAATAAGACACATCATTGAACAACAACTAAGTCTAACCCAGTTTGAATCAGAAGAAGAGCAGAATGCACAGATGCACTATTTACCCTTAGACAACTAAACGAAAAAGCTATTGAATATGACAAAAAGCTACTCCACCATCTTTGTCGACTAAGAAAAAGAGTTCGACAGATTAAACAGAGACATACTATGGAAAACACTAGAAATATTCAGAATCAAGGAACAGCTACAACACAACAACAAAGCACTATACAAAAAAGCCAATACAAGACGAGAACAATAGAAAGAGTATCAGAACCATTCACAACAAAAACAGAAGCCAGACAGGGATGTGTGTCTGGCGCCTATTCTATTCAGCGTCTACATAGATAGAATTATAAAAGAAATACAAAATGAGATATATAACACACAAAAACAACTTAACAAAGAACACAACGAACTGCTTTTCGCTGACGATCAAAGCATCATACATGATGACGAAGAAAAACTGCAAACTCACATCAACTCACTATCAAGAATATGCAAAACATACAACAAGCGGATTAACACACAAAAGACAGAAACTATGCAAATAGCGAGAAAAACAGAACATTTAAACATCCACATAGATAACACAAAATTAAGTCAAAGTGTTCAAATACCTAGGAAGTATCTTCACAGAAGACGGACAATTCGACAGAGAAATAGAAACAAGAAGTCAAAAGGCAAATGCTGTGACATACCAGCTGTCACATTTGTTATTGCACCAAAAAATAAACGTGGAAGTAAAGAAACGAATCTTTAAGAGCATCTTTATACCAACACTATGCAACTAACGCCGACATAGCAACTGACATCTGTACATAAGAGAAAGATTGAAACTTGCGAAATGAAATGTCTTAGGAAGGCTATTGGAATCAATAGAATATACAAAATGCGCAGTAAAAACATCAGAAAGATAATAGGTATCACAACATGCATCGAACATATAAGAGAAACAGCAGATAAAATGCATCTTAGTGGGTGGTATTAAGTCATCTTAGTGGGTGGTATTAAGTCATCTTAGTGGGTGGTATTAAGTCATCTTAGTGGGTGGTATTAAGTCATCTTAGTGGGTGGTATTAAGTCATCTTAGTGGGTGGTATTAAGTCATCTTAGTGGGTGGTATTAAGTCATCTTAGTGGGTGGTATTAAGTCATCTTAGTGGGTGGTATTAAGTCATCTTAGTGGGTCGTATTAAGTCATCTTAGTGGGTGGTATTAAGTCTTCTTAGTGGGTGGTATTAAGTCTTCTTAGTGGGTGGTATTAAGTCATCTTAGTGGGTGGTATTAAGTCTTCTTAGTGGGTGGTATTAAGTCTTCTTAGTGGGTGGTATTAAGTCTTCTTAGTGGGTGGTATTAAGTCATCTTAGTGGGTGGTATTAAGTCATCTTAGTTCGTGGTATTAAGTCATCTTAGTGGGTGGTATTAAGTCATCTTAGTGGGTGGTATTGAGTCATCTTAGTGGGTGGTATTAAGTCATCTTAGTGGGTGTTATTAAGTCATCTTAGTGGGTGGTATTAAGTCATCTTAGTGGGTGGTATTAAGTCATTTTAGTGGGTGGTATTGAGTCATCTTAGTGGGTGGTATTAAGTCATCTTAGTGGGTGTTATTAAGTCATCTTAGTGGGTGGTATTAAGTCATCTTAGTGGGTGGTATTAAGTCATTTTAGTGGGTGGTATTTTTTATGATCTGCACTTGTCGACATGTTTCATGTGTAAAACAAAATGACGCAAATACCAACTTCTATTATGTATAAACACCCCCCCCTCCCCTTTTCCAATTAATAGTTGTCATTGCTATATATCAGATTTATGGTGCCTGCGTGCAATGTTTGTCGAACTGAGTTACGGGTGCAGGTTATCATCAGCACATAGGGGATGTCCTCAAATTACAAAACAGTTATAAAGGGTTTTTAATTGTTTGACAGCTGTTGACAAGGAGGGTGGGAGGACTTTAACAAGTTGACGTCAACAATACTTTTTTAAACACCAATAACATTTTTTTAATTTAAAACATTGTCCGAGGAATGTGGGGGAAAGTACAGTTTTTAAAAAAAAACGTTTCTGCTGAGGGGAATTTTATGAGGTTTGGAAAAACGCAGGTAACTAACAAGAATGTAAAACTTATCGGTTTCTTCGGTATTTCCCGTTGTGAACCAATTATTACTGGAATAATTATGGAACAATTACTTCTCCGTGATTGTTAGTTGTGTACACTGATTTCATGCTGTGCCAATTATCCAACATTTTCCTTACTTTCCAATGTTGGTGAGACGAAGTATAGGCAAGACGATAAATGATCTATCGTATCAGCCCAAGATAGGTGACGCAGTGTGAGATCAACACGCAGGGCAGTTCTGGAAATGGGCGTGATAATTATTGCACATAGAAATCTGTTCATTTTTTATATCAACCGACCTTTTCTGTGACACCCACACTTCAATAACGTGTATATATCCAGTCACAGTGGCTGATCTCTCATAGTGTCTTGGTTGATTCTTGGCTGATGCGACTTCTCTTCGTGCGTTTCATTGGCTCACGACACAAACTATACGCATATAACGCTTCAGTAAAGATTCCTGTACTGAAAATAAACATGACCTGAAAGACTGAGTTTTGATTATTTCCGTGAATTTCGTTGGTCAAACACTGCTTTTTTTGGATGCAACTCCAGGTGTATAAATGGTGACCAGCACAAAATACCATAATAAAAACGTAACGAAGGTAAGTTTATTTACTTTCTGTTCAGAGGTCTTTCCAGTCGATGGTCTTGCATAGACACCAAGGCCCAGTCGCACCAGCTACGATGAGTGACAATGAGTGACATCGGCACCCACGGTATCTGGAAAAGGACCTAGCCAGAATCTAGCTACATTAAGAAGCGCAGCATATTCGCTTCCATTGCTAAGTCCACGCTTTTACCACTTGACTAATACAAAGCTCTTCGAATGATTGAGAATTGAAGGCGCCGGGTTAACAATTTGTTTGTTGCCCTGTTGGCACTTCTCTAATCTACATCTCTTTGATGTTTCCCAATCGATTCGTCTGCATCAGAGTGCGTCAGGCATTCCCTGGCACTGAAAACGTTATAGATCGCTCATTCTTTTGAAAGCTGTTTTGTATTTCGATCGACGAAAGAACAAGCTTCTTTAGAAGAAGAAAATAAAGATCAAAAGATAACAAAGACACACTTACTCACACTGACAGATATACGCATAACACACAGACAAGGTAATGGAATAATAATCTCACGGAACTAGGCTCAGTCTGACTGTAGTGTTAATAATAAGAACTCTCCCTATTTCTTTGTCATAGACACATCCAGAAGGAAAGTGTGAAATATAAAACCTTGATTTTTTTTGTACAGATTGCAAATTTTATCTTAATTTGATATTTACTCCCAAAAGAAAGCAAATTTTATCAGAATTTCTCATGTTATATCCGGAAAAAAGGTAAGTTTGTTTATTATTTGATTAATCTAGTAGTTCAATATCTTTTCCCGCCAATTATTTGAGGCGACAAATATATGTACTTTGACATAACTAATCGTGGAAGTTTTGTTTCCAAAATTGGATACTGGATTAACCGGAAAGTAAATACTGCGAGGAAGAGGAGATGGCTACCGCCCTCATATAGCTGAGCCACTGAAATGTGAGATAGTTAACATCTCACAACGCTACGGCATTAATAAATGTTATGGGTTAACTTTATTCTTTTTGTATCCAAGAGGTATTGAGTATATATTTTGCGGCCAAGAGATCGGATTCATTATCCTACGCAGGCAGTTATGCATTCGGAATGTTCAGAAAATAATGGTAAACTACTGAGGGTAAATGTTGCAACGAAATCACTACGGCCATAAGGAGGCTCTATATAAATTATGTCAAAAATTATTTGATATTTTTTGCAAATAATTTTTGACCTCTCTCTTCGTATCTACAACTGTCAAGAAATCAGGAAACTCCCTAACCCCCGTGTTTAATTATGTCCCAAAAATCCCTACGCCAATTAAAAAAAGTCATAACACGCATGAATTAAATTCACGAGTTGTGACATGTTTTAGTAAAATGATTTATATTCAAACAATTTCTTTGGTGCATAAAAAAAAAATTGTTGACGTCAAACTTTTATCAACCACCACATCCCTTTACACTTTGTCAAAAACTGTCAAACATTTTCAGAAACAACCCTCCTAATTGTTGATGCAATGTATGATTTTCATATGTTGATGCAATTGTTGATGCCCCTAAATTTGTGGGTTTGAGACTATGAGAGACTGTCTACAATTAAGACCTCTGTACAGAAAGTCAACATGAACTGTAAGGCTGAGTTGTTATTATTTTCGTTCATTTCGTTGGTTTCCTTGCCTTTTTTTTTACGTGAGACTAAAGTATATAAATATTGAACAACAGAGACCCGAAAACAATCAAAAAAGTAATGAATGAAGTCTTGTTTACGTTCTGGTGACAGGTCTGTACTGGAGCTCGGTCACTGGCGAAGCTTACATTCGAAAAATATATTTGACAACATTACTGTCTACAACAATTATACTGCATTCTATACTGTATTCTTGATTAGAAACTGGCTTCACAGCATGCGGGGCATTCCCATAAGTGCTCCGCCCTCCGCTCCAGCAGCCATCCCAGTGTATGTAGACTCAGAGTCCAGATCAGGTGTTTATTGTGTGATCAAATTTTCAAATCGAGATTGAAATATGGATTGTTTGAGGCATATTGAAACATGACATCTGGTTTCTTTGTATTGTTGGTCAAGCAGAAGTTGTCACACGTTACAGCAAAACTATTCATAGTAATCTGTATACTGCTTGTGGATTCAGCAAACTATGAACAGTGATCCACTTCAAGAATTTCTCTGACTGTCGTGTTTCGTACCGTGGTTGCTAAACGCTGAAGATTTAAGAGCTTGTCGTAGTTTAGATATTTTATTTGTCTGCCTGTTGCATCACTTATTCGAGACACATCTGGCTGGTTGATCAGGTTGTTGCAAAAACGCATCCTTATTTGACCTTGTTTGTGACGTATATGCAACTGATGACACTACATCATTAATAACGACGACAGCCAGCATGGTATGCATTATAAATGTTAATGGTATTGTCCGTGTGGTAACCGGGTCTTGAACTTCTAATTATAAATGTTAAAAATTCTTGAGACTAACGGGAATTGAACCAGTCCGTTCTAATTTTAAAAATTCTTGAGACTCCCGTTAGTCTCAAGAATTTAAAAATTCAATTCCCGTTAGTCTCAAGAATTTTTAAAATTGTCCTCTGGCTTCCTACTTAAAAATTTACTTATAAATGTTAATGGTATTGTCCGTGTGGTAACCGGGTCATTAATTTCTAATTATAAATGTTAATGGTATTGTCCGTGTGGTAACCGGGTCCTGAACTTCTAATTATAAATGTTAATGGTATTGTCCGTGTGGTAACCGGGTCATTAATTTCTAATTATAAATGTTAATGGTATTGTCCGTGTGGTAACCGGGTCCTGAACTTCTAATTATAAATGTTAATGGTATTGTCCGTGTGGTAACCGGGTCCTGAACTTCTAATTATAAATGTTAATGGCATTGTCCGTGTGGTAACCGGGTCCTGAATTTCTAATTATAAATGTTAATGGTATTGTCCGTGTGATAACCGGGTCCTGAACTTCTAATTATAAATGTTAATGGTATTGTCCGTGTGGTAACCGGGTCCTGAATTTCTAATTATAAATGTTAATGGTATTGTCCGTGTGATAACCGGGTCCTGAACTTCTAATTATAAATGTTAATGGTATTGTCCGTGTGATAACCGGGTCCTGAACTTCTAATTATAAATGTTAATGGTATTGTCAGTGTGGTAACCGGGTCCTGAATTTCTAGTTCAGGTTACACAGTCTAGGGCCACGGTATTTTTCCGGACTTGCCGTAGGAGAGGAGTACAGAACATTGCGGGATAGTATGACAACTTGTAACATGAGAAAAAATTGTTGAAACTAAATATCTTGTCTCAATTTCTTACTTATCTCTTCTGTTTTACTTATTCACTCGCTGTCTAACGGGTAGCACGGGAGTGTCGTAGGCTAAGGGAGTAAACCCCTATAGAAAGTCTGGAGGGGAGACCCTAAGGCAGTCGATGGTGTAATAAACCGTCTTCAAGTATCTTCTGCAGTTGTGATCTTGTTTCCAAGAATATTGGCATTACTTTTCCCTTGAAACTAATCAACTACGCTGAGAGGTGTTAATGCACATAAGCAATACATACCTCCATAAAACCTGCCCAGTTAAACAGTCATATCTGAAAAGTAGTAATTATGTGTCTCAGCAATTTACACTGGCCTTCTTCCTGGCCGTCTGTAAAAACGTAATAATGTGTCTCAGCAATTTACACTGGCCTGCTTCCTAATCGTCTGTAAAAACGTAGTGACTATGTGTCTCAGCAATTTATACTGGCCTGCTTCCAAACCGTCTGTAAAAACGTAGTGACTATGTGTCTCAGCAATTTACACTGGCCTGCTTCCAAATCGTCTGTAAAAACGTAGTGACTATGTGTCTCAGCAATTTACACTGGCCTGCTTCCAACCCGTCTGTAAAAACGTAATAATGTGTCTCAGCAATGTACACTGACCTGCTTCCTAATCGTCTGTAAACAGGAAAATATGTATCATCATGGCTACGTCATGATAACAGTTGTGTATAAACTAATGCTATTGGGTATTCCTTATCAGCAGTAGTTTTATACATCTTTTGTATCTACAATGGTTAAACCATTCGCATTGTACTCAAGAGGTTATGGGTTCAAATCCCGCTCGCAACTTATTGTTAAACAAATTGATGTCTTCTGAGAAATTCTTGGTGATTATCCCTTGAAGCTACGGAGTTGCGTGTTATGAGTGTTACTCTTGACAGGTGTACAGTGAAGTTAATCTTCTACACATTGTGTGCCTTCTTATCTGTACTGGAGACAACTTGTTACACCAGTGAGACATTTTTACCAGTATTGCTAGAAAATCTAGGTACAGTATAAGTAGATGCCATCACGTGTTTAATTATTTCCCTTGTCTATGTTTATAAATTTCATGTTCATCATTTAATAATTGAAATATTTATTTAGGGTTGGGGTTAGGGTTAGTCATGTAAAACACAACTAACTAAAACTAACCCTAACCAAAACCCTAAAATAAAGTCATATTTAAATTATTAAATGATGAACATGAAATTTACGAACATTAATAAGGAAAATAACTGGACTATTTTGTGTCAGCTACTTTTACTATATCACATAAATATCACGGCTATAAAGCCAGAGACAGACCATGTAAAAGATGGACCAAGAAATTTAAAAAAAGGCAAAGGAACAAGCTTACAAACAACACACAAGAAGGACAACTGCAGAAAACTCTTCTACCACGGACGCGGCAAGGCAGACGAGGTCCACAGCGTATAGATAGATATATAGGTAGACAGATAAACCAATGTTCTGAGACGTCACAATAATACTGCATACCAAGCGACCAAACGTGACATAGACCGAAAATCTATAATCATTCAATCCTAAGACTTCTGACAGCGAAATCAGAAGGGAAAAAAGACAATAGATAGACAATATAACAAAACATATATGCACACATCCACGCCGCGCTTATGCAAACACACACACATATCACCATCAAAGTTTATTTATACATAGCGAAACACTCAGAAAATTACACACATTAAAATAACAAATGACACCCATATTAAGTCACAAGGGAATATTTTCACAAATCTACATAATAATGTCCCTACAAGTAGAGGAATGACTGGTTTAATATTTATGAGTCGGAAGGAAGAGTCTGGACGTGTGAATTGTGACTAAGTTTGATTCCTTTAATGTCGTTATTATAAAATACATTTAAGCTTATTTTTTTAATATTCCGGTAATGAAGTAAATTTAAACTAAGAGTGAAACACATAGACAACACGCGGTGATACAAACGGGGGGGGGGGCTGAGCCGTAACCATAGGCTATATAAAACTTGTTGGTTAATTGAAAAACTGTCTTCTAAATTGAGAACTTTTTCGATGATTTACATTGGTCAATTTGTGTATACTTTGTGTCACCAGCCAATGAAATGATCTTCTTATAACACTGGTCAAGTGACATGGTACTTAGAACGAATGAAAAACTGACTTCCTAAATAAATCATCAGATGGAAGGCAAAAAATATTACTTGTAGTTTATACACAGCAACCTCGAGATAGTACCTAGTACCGTGAGGACGCTGATATGTGGCACCCTGTGGTATTATAATACATTACATATATATAAATATATATAATATTACAATTGTAATATTTTTTACACGTACAATTTACAGTTTACAGTTTCAGTTAACATTTTATTAATCTTTGGTATTAAACAGCAGTAAGAAGTATATGCCAGGTTCGGTGTTGTGGGAGTGGGGGGTGGGTTCAGAGCACGACTTTGAACGATAATTGTTCTAGGTTTACATCGTAATGCAATTGTGCACAATGATCGTTCAGAAAGTAATGACAACTTAATAAACCTAATTACTGCCTGGAATATCAGACTCTTTCCCTGAACGCGTGCCCACCACATATTTCACTTGTTTGATTATTTCCCTTGGAAATGTGTATCAAACAACGGATATTTATATATTCTTCTCCCACCCTCAACTGTCCCCTACAAGATAGTTGCCTCATCACGTGACCAAACCACTGCTATGAGATGTGCTTGTTCTGCAAGAGTATTTGTTCTACTACTCATTTATACGTTGGTTTTATGCCTTGTATAATGGATGCGCAATATTCTTGTGTAACATTTGTTCTCAATAGCCTGTAATCTCCTCTCCATTTCTGATACAAGTAAATCCAAGAAGGAAGCCAGAGGATAAACTAAAAATTATTGAGACTAACGGGAAGTGAACGAGTCCGTTTAACGGTACCAAATCGCCTAGAAACTCTCGTATACGGGTTTTTTCGTACTTGACTAATCGCATGTCCAATCGCATCTTTTATGAACGATAATATCACGATAATATTCATAGTCATTACTTATGAATACTTGTTTTGATTATGCTCGTAGGTCTTCTATTGGTGAGAGTTACACTAGAAGGCTATGGTTTTTCCGTGTCTTTCGTCAATTATACAATCCTGCTGGCTCATCGGAGATCATCCTTCTAAATTAACATTAGACTTTTCCAGTGAGTTTCATTGTTCCTTGTGTGTGTACGTTGTGTTGACAGACAATGAAAATGGCTGGAAAAGTTAATTACGTCATTGTAGTAGGATTACTCCCAATTTTGCACACGCCTCTTACTGTCGTTTGTCTGTTTTATCGTTATTTCCTCCCAAATTATATCTACATCATCTAACTTACTACCACAGACAACGAACATTCCGTACCTACCTCATCTAACTTACTACCACAGACAACGAACAGTCCGTACCTACCTCATCTAACTTACTACCACAGACAACGAACAGTCCGTACCTACCTCATCTAACTTACTACCACAGACAACGAACAGTCCGTACCTACCTCATCTAACTTACTACCACAGACAACGAACAGTCCGTACCTACCTCATCTAACTTACTACCACAGACAACGAACAGTCCGTACCTACCTCATCTAACTTACTACCACAGACAACGAACAGTCCGTACCTACCTCATCTAACTTACTACCACAGACAACGAACAGTCCGTACCTACCTCATTGAAGTTGCAACTACAAACAACAAATAGTTCGTACCTACCTCATTGAAATTGTTACAACAGACAACGAACAGTTGGTATCTATTGGTTGACACGCGTTGTTTTACAATCACCCGTGCTTTCAGTTTCACGCGCACCTACGGGCTGATGTTCAGTTTCGTGAGCTAATTGACTGTCTGAATCAGTACTCACTTGCACGTACATTGTGTATTAGACAGAATAGGACCAGACATTAACGGATGTAAGAGCACGCATGGTGTTATCATTATGTTTCATCGGGACCAGATCATTTTAGTGCAGATGTTTTAGATTACTTGTGTTATATGGTACAGTGGATTGCTACTGTCTTTTATAACGCACGAGAGATATGTTGAATCGCTAATTGTTAGCAGTGGGTGGTGTTTATGTGAATTTATTTCCAAGTATTAAGTAAACATAGTGTTTACAAAAATTTAGATTGACGAAATTTTATTATAAAGAAACTAGACTATTGCGTTATCGTGCATACAATACAGACTAGATTTAATTATACACACATTTCTATATTCATTTTCCTTTTGCGCTGAAGTTAACGCATAGGGCAGAGGTCAGATCTCTCCAATTCTGTTCAGAGCTATTCTGTGCAGTTCTTGAATAGTATGAATATTGATTGTTTTACTTTCTCTAAGTATTGTTCTTCTGAGTGTTCCGTTTGGTCTACCCCTGGCTCTTTTGCCTATAGGTATCAATTCAAGAGATTGGGGGTGTATTCTGTTGGTGTCTGCGCGTAGGTCATGCCCGATGTAGGACCAACGGCGTTTTCTGATAACATCTGTGATGAAATTTTGATGTGTCTCCTCTCCGATTTTATCGTTCGATTTGAATTCACAGCCAATGGGTGTTAGTTATCCTACGAAGACATTTTTCTCGAAACTCAGAAATTTCTTTTCTGAAGATAAAGCGCTTTTCCAGCTCTCACATCCATATGATAGCACCGGAATAACGCAGGAATTAAATAAGCGTATTTTCGAGCGTGTACTGATTGACTTTGACCTCCAGATATTAGACAGTCTGTTAAAGGCACTTATATCTATATACACACACCATCTATATATATTTTTTAAAGTTAAAAAATGGGTAGCACATCCACTTCAGGACGTGGCTATCAATCCAGCATTTTTTTTATTGTACTGATTTTTGAGGCAATATGAATACGTTCAGTAGTTTGCCAGTGCTTTTTGAACGTTCCGGAGGCAAAATTGCCTGTGGCGGGGATCGAACTCGGTACCCCTTGGCCATCACAGACGGGTTCTGTACCATTCCGCACAGATACCACAGATACGTATAAACACATATATAAGTATATATATATGTACATAAATCTGAGTTTATATATATATATATATATGTGTGTGTGCGTGCGTGCGTGCGTGCGTGCGAGCGAGCGTGCGTGCGTGCGTGTGCGTGTGCGCGTGCGTACATGTGTATATAATATATATATATATATATATATATATATATATATATATATATATATATATATATATATATATATATATATATATATATATATACATATAAACACATACATACACAAATGGTGGAACGACTTTAGTAAGATTAAACAATGATGTTCGCATGATTGTTCACTATACGAGTCATACTAACAATCCCGCAGTAAAAGAGTTAAATTATAACCATTGACTACTTGTAACGCTTGTATTGCAAGAGATTGTTCTTTCGTCGAGTTTACATTTATTTACAATTCTTGCTCGTCTAGCAAAACACTCGCAAATACGTTATTCGCAATCCGAAGTTATACAATATATATATATATACTTATGCTTCTTTGGCGCTGGTTTTCTAACTCCTGCGAATTAGCCGGATGTAGTCCGGTAAACGGAGTGTTTTGGCAAAGTTTACAGCATGGATGCGATATCTGCACCTATCAGCCTGACACATCCAACTTCAGCATGACTTTGGGTCACTTTGATCCTATACGGGATGGGATAGCCTAACAACACACGGACGATATATATAAAGTAAAAGAACTTTTTGTCTTGCTCAAGTGTATTAAGAAATAGGAACACGTTAGCCTGCTGTCGTGTATCGATAAATAGGAATAAACTAGCCCTGTGCATTTTTACTACTGTCGTGTATCGATAAATAGGAATAAATTAGCCCTGTGCATTTTCACTGCTGTCGTGTATCGATAAATAGGAATAAATTAGCCCTGTGCATTTTCACTGCTGTCGTGTATCGAGAAATAGAAAAACGTTAGTCCTGTACTTTTTTTAAATCAAGGTCATGCCAATGAAAGAAGCACTCAGCATTACGCCTGTCGCCCTTATACTTTCCAAGAAGACCTTGTACTCATTTCTTTAATGTGGGTCGATCTAGTGATGTTCGCTTAAACATATTCCCAGTTGAACTTGGAATTGAACCGTGGATCACCTAAAAAGGAAAGTAGTACACTAACAACTGAATATACTGTATAATTTTGACTTAGAAAGAAACTGATTGTGGATATCAGTGACTTAGTATCCCTGTTGCAGTGTACTTGAATTACAGAATATTTTCTTATTAAGAGAACAGGGTGAATTTGATATGTCGCGATAATAGAAATAATGGTGAACTTCATATGTCGTGATAATAGAAAACATGGCGAACTTGATATGTCGCAATAATAGAAAACATGGCGAACTTGATATGTCGCGGTAATAGAGGCCGTTTTATCATAGTTACCGCCACGAAGTTCAAAGGATGAATTTTTAACTTGACATCCAAAAAAACAACAACCGGTCCTTATAGTAATTTGAACCCCTGCCATCTCTATAATGAGACTACTGTTTTAACATTTAGGGGTCATTATATCAGTAATTTGAACCCCTGCCATCTCGATAATGAGACTAATACTCTAAAAATTAGGGAACATTGTAACACCTATTGCTGCTAACCATTTGGAGATGACAAATGATGGTAGATGAGAAATAAAAGTTAAAGGAGAATAATATTGGTGAAAAGTACTTTTCAATGACATGAGAAAACTATTGGTGAAAGGTACTTTCAATGACATGAGGAAACTATTGGTGAAAGGTACTTTCATTGACATGAAGAAACTATTCATCATCATTGTTTATATGTTAATATTCTTCTCACGTCATTGAAGGTACTTTTAGCCATTCCTTTTCTCCTTTTAACTTCTGTTTCACATCTGCCGTCATTTGTGACTATGTGTCCAAGATATTGATAATGTTTTACTTGTTGTAGTTTCTCTCCATGTGTGCTTATGTTTAGCTCTTGTTCTCCTGTGTCTTTGTTGATTAACATGGTGTTGTTTGTTTTTTTTGGATATGAGGAAAATATTAACATCGGAATAAAACACAAATAAACTGAAAATGAGAATTATAAAATGTTGCATCTACTATACTTTAATGCAGGGGTCGGTAACCTATGGCACGCGTGCCACACTTGGCACGTCAAGCAATTTCAAATGGCACGCAGACTCTTCTAAGGTGATGAATCTGGACTCCTTCACATTCTTCTTGATATGTGTTGTTGGCACTCTGAATAATTTGAAACCTCAAGTTGGCACACAGTTAGCAAAAGGTTGCCGACTCCTGCATTAATGTATGGTTCAGAAACATGGATAATTAACGCCAAAAAAAAACAGAAGACTGGTTTATGCCTTTAAGATGTCGATATACAGAAGAATATGGAGAACCCCATGAAATGAGAAGAAAACACATAGGTTATGAAACATTGCGTATGAAAAAATAACTTACAGGAAATAAAAAAAACAAGTAAATAAATAGTTTGGACTTAATTAAAAGACATGACACCTCAATGAAAACTTGACTTGAAGGTAGATTCGAGGAAAGGGTTAGTAAGAAGTAGGTAGTGACATACGTTGAAAGGAAACATCACGAAATCGACAGGATACAGTCTAGCAGAGTGTACCACCAAGTAAAGATGCTGGAAGCACGTTACATCTAATCTTTGTGACGAAGACGACACTTAATAACGATGTTAAATGTTGACTGTATAATTAGTTATTTAGCAAAGTATATATAGCACTTCCGGAAATACTTCTTCCTAGCTATGATGTATATATATCACTTTGTAGCACTTCGGGAAATACTTCTTCCTAGCTATAATATATATATAGCACTTTGTAGCACTTCGGGAAATACTTCTCCCTAGCTATGATGTATATAGAGCACTTTGTAGCACTTCGGTAAATACTTCTCCCTAGCTGTCATGTATATATAGCACTTCGGGAAATACCTCTCCCTACATATGATGTATATATAGCACTTCGGGAAATACTTCTCCCTACATATGATGTATATATAGCACTTCGGGAAATACTTCTCCCTACATATGATGTATATATAGCACTTCGGGAAATACTTCTCCCTACATATGATGTATATATAGCACTTCGGGAAATACTTCTGCCTAGGTGTGATGGTTGTGAAAAATACAGAACTAACTCCATAATGTCGTACACGTCACAATTACTTCTAAAGGACATATCTCCTTCTTCATTGTTCATTCTCAAACTCCCGATGCATTCCACTTGTAGTAGGACAGTGTTCCTACTAGATACACAAATAGGGTGTTGTAGTCCAGAAGAGCGGAAATGTGCTGCATTGCCATTTTAATTTGCATGAACTGACTCGACAGAACTTCCTTCGACTGGGGTTACTTTACTTGTATATATGTTGTTTTCAGAGAAAGCGCTTGCTTTGTTTTGGGGTTTCGTCTTGGGACAGGTGCCGCGCACCTGCGTGCAGATTTATGTAACTGTAGAACTACAAATCCTGCTTACCTGAGTTCGTGTCGTCATGTGTCTATTGTTATGTACCGAGATCTGGAAGCGAGTATATTTGCACAGTTTATGTGGCTCTGAGTTGGTGCTACATGATGGTAGCCAAACTAGTACGTCTGTGTTAGTTTAACAAATTAATAATAGATGTTCCATGTGGGCTACGTTTTGCAGAAATTGTTCGCTTGAGTTATGGGAGAAGGTCTGCTGTAAGAAGACCTCTGTCAAGAAATAATTAGGACTTCATTCGTTGCATTTTTGATTATTGTCGTAATCTTCGTTGGTCACTATTTATATACTTGGAGTCACATACCAAAAATAGCTAAATTCGACCACTGAAATGCACGGAAATAACTACAATCAGCCTTTCAGGTCATGTTTACATTTTCTATGCACATGACACGTATATCTTTCATATCTGCTGGGGTTTATAATATCATCATATATACCTCCCATGTCTGTTGGGGTTTATATCATCATATGTACCTCCCATATCTGTTGATGTCGGTAATATCGTTATAATTAATTATATATATATATATATATATTGATTACAATGTATTACAATTGGGTACAATTATTACAGCAGATGGAAGAAATTCAACAGAAATAAGATGCAGAATAGGACAGGCAAAAACAACATTCAGAAAAATGAAAAGTATACTGTGTAATAAGATCTTGTCATTAGAGGTGAGAAAGAGAGTTCTGCAGTGCTATATAACCCCTATACTAACATATGGGTGCGATTCTTGGACAATAAAAAAACTGGAAAGTGGGAGGTTGGAGGCAACAGAGATGTGGTTCTACAGAAGAATGCTGAGAATACCATGGACTGCCAGAAAAACTAATGTAGAGGTGTTGAAAGAGTTAAATGCGAAACGGACCTTAATCAACAATATAAGAAAAAGGCAATCTTCTTTTTTTTGCCACTTCATGAGACAGGCAGGTTTAGATAACATAATCACAACAATCAAGATTGAAGGCACCAGAGACAGAGGACGACAACGTGAGAAAATATTAGACAGTTTGACAACCTGGCATGGCAAGGAAACAACAACGACTTTGATACATAATACTGTGGACAGAGAGCTGTAGATAGCCATGAAATCCTACGCCACCGGCATGGCACCTGATGATATATATATATATGTATATATAGCATATATATATATATATCTTTACATATATATATATATATATATATATATATGTATATATATATATATATCTTTAAAAGTTAATTATATTCGTGATGTTGCGATAAATTTTGTAATACATTTTATGGTCTTTTTATTTTTACAACAAAATTCTTACTAAAATAATGCATTCTCTGATTATATATTCAAAATTTTCATATTTAAACCATTATAAGAAACTGTTCATACTGTTATTCGAGCATACACTTTATAATCTTTACATATTGGTTATATTTCTTCGAAATCGGCATGTACATCATGTAAATAATAATAAATAATAAATGTAAATAGGCCACTACTTTTTCCAATGATTTAAAGGCATAAGCAGCAATATAACATTAGTTACTATTTACGTCGAAAATATAAAACGACTTCAATGCGGAACGTTGTTATATTGTGTTGGTAGTGGGCTACAAAAGTTATGTCTTGCAAAGTGAACAGTGGCCTAAAAATGTGTGGGAACCTATGAGTTGGAACATTGGCTCCCAAAATTTTTCCGGCCACTGCCCCCTATGCAATACATTAATGTTGTAGTGCACCCCCCCCCCAATCTAACAGTTTTTGGCAGCCGTTTGAGTTTTAAAAGTAAATAGCAACTAATGATACATTGCTGCTATGTCGTTAAATCATTGAAAATAGAAATGACCAATATGTGCTTCATCTTGAACAAAGTTATTGCTGTACCGATGTTGAAGAATTATAACCCATATATAAATGTTGTAAAGTGTATGCTTGAATAGCATTACGAACAGTTTCATACAACGTTTTAAATATGAAAATACGGAATACATTTTATAAGATTACATTACATTAGTAAGAATTTTATTGTAAATATTAAAACACCATCAAATATATTACAAAATTGTGCATCATTGCAAACTTATAAAGTAAAAATACAAAGTAAAAATAACAAATTAATGTGAAGGATGAGCCTGGGGAATTTAAAAAATTTTTTTAAATATCTGATTCAAGTGTCGGTAAAAGCAGTCGCAAATCGCCACGCTCAGTTATATGTAATATGTTCCATTTCTTAGACAGTAAATGTGCTACAGGACTACACCCACGCTCAGTTATATGTAATATGTTCCTTTTCTTAGACAGTAAATTTGCTACAGGACTACACCCACGCTCAGCCAAAATAGGAAGATGGAAATGCAAGTAATATTTGATGGTCTACTATCTCCCATAATACAGGGTAGAGGTTTGGTATTGATTTCTGAAACCCAAAATGTTTGAATCCACTACATAATTTTAATTTTAATCCTTCATTTGTTGCGAGTGCTATGCGTTCCTCTTCTAAATTTGATGATCCTGTTGTGTGTACATATGAAAAAAGGATATAGAACCCAATATGGTATATTCATGCTTAGAATATCCTTGAATTGCCCATTGAAATCAACATGCAGAACATCCAGGTGTTGACAGTATGTAAATAATTCTTTCTGTTTCAGAGACTCCGCTTTTTAAGAGATATTTAAATAAATTTTAAAAGTGGCTATATTTCCCTCAGCCTAAATTCCGCTTGAACAGAAGAAGTTTCCCCACAAAAGCGGCAATAACGTTTTTTGTTAAAAAAAATTCCATTCATAAACTGTAATTGTAGATTGACTTCATTAAATATTTTATATAGTTCTGTCAAGAAAGCGATGTCATTTATGGATGTATATCAATCCATCGTGTCTGCTTTCTATGAATTCTAGTACTGAATCTAACACATTGTAAAATCGATTCAGACAAATACCTTTTGAAAGCAAGCAGCAGACGATTGAAATTCTCATCGTTTTCACTACAAAGTTGACTAAACAATCTGTCACTCAATGAATTGTTTCTAATCTTGCTAACTGTTCTAATAACGTAATAGAGTGACTTATGCAGGAGTTCACTTAAATTATTCGCAACCAAATGTTGACGATGAATTACACAATGTATATCGAGTACATTTGGTACTGCTTGCTTCAAAAGCGCTATAAAACCCTTGTGGTGTCTATCCTTTCATCGCTGGTGCACCATCAGTAGCAGCAAACAAAATATTACGAATAGGAATGTCATTCTCTTGAAAAAAATTATTCATAGTATTAAATATAGATTCTTCCTATGTGTCTACTTTAAAAGTTTTAGCAAAGAATAATTATTATTTGACAAACTTTTTCATTTTTATGAATCGTACGTATGAAAAGAATAGTACTTTTTTATTTGAGAGAGTTGATTCATGGAGTTGAATGGAAAATTGACATGTCTGCGAATAATCGCACCATGATTTTTCAACGTCTTCAACCATTTCATAAATTCATCTTTGTAGTGAATTATTGCTCAAAGGAGTTTTATGGATGATATCTGACGCTGGCTTACGATGCACAATGTTTATGACTTCTATTATTGCTGTCAAGATTAATTTACTCACGAAATGTGTGTGGTTTTCCAGTTTTTGTGATTAATAATGAAATACTATAAGAATCTTGCAACCCGTCAGTAACTTGTTTAGTGGACACCGCAAAATGTTTTGATATAGTTGGACGCCTAAAAGATAGTTTTTCTAGTTCTTGAATATAGGACAAACCTTTATTCTTTTTGTCAGGATGCATTTTAGTCAAATGCTCTAATAGCACAGAAGACTTTATTGCTTCATTTGAAAATACTTCTTGACAAATCAGGCTCATAGGTAAGAATTGGTTCGTTGAATATTGAATGAATTCATATTTCAAATACTCAATACTGTACCCTCGAAATTTCTTCTTAGATTCAGACATAATGAAACAACAATATTCACAAAATAAAAGATTTAATGTACACTTTGTATGACCCCACTTATGTATCACATTTTGACAGATGAATGTTGGAAAAGCACCACACAAAAAAAAGAATATTATTCCAAAACAAATTTTATTTATAGATTTGAATTCCAACTTGAATTGACTTGCATGCATTGGCTTGCTTGCGATACCATCGTAATATATTTTTAGTATATAAAAATATTGTTAAATCTTTCTGACCAACCTCTGTTATATCGGCTATTCAACGATATATTTATATATCGCTAATATATATTTTTACGTTAACAAAAGACTTTACTGCTACATGTGAGATTAATTTCACTTCCATTTTCACCAAAACAAACGTCTTTTGTCTTTAAAACTGATTGGTTTTACTCATTGTTAACATTCATTGTTTATTTCTGAGAAATACTGACAAGTCCAACTGCTTCTGGACACAGTGTGAAACAATCTGTTGTACTTATTTATGCAGTGAAATCTCTTTATACTGCATCCTTTTATAACAAATTTCCCAATATAACAACACTTTTTTAAATCCCCAATTATATTTATTCTTTATATTTATTCATATACTGTATATATGAGGAGCACGGTAGCCTAGTGGATAGTGAGCTTGCTTGCTATCATCTGGTTACAGCGTGCCAGGTTCGAAACCATATCCGGACATTAAAAAAAATCCGGGTTGTGATTTCTCACTTGACACGACCACTCCTCCAGTCGACTCAGCTGTAAATGAGTACCTGACGCATGAGTTAGGGAAGGTAAAAAAACAGCAAGGAAGGGAACTGGCCACCCCACCTAATAGTTGCTGCGGCTTAGTACATGAAGAGTTATCTTCATCCCCGACGGCAGATGCCATGGGACCTACCTTTACCTTACCTTACTGTATATAGCGAATTTCTTTTATTGCATACCGATTTTGTCAGTCCGGACCAAGTTGATATAATGAGATTCCACGGTAACTCGTTCATAGACAGAAGATTACAGTAACACATATACTTATGGTTGTAATCAACGAAATTGCAAAAAAAAAAATCAGAACGGCTTGGATTAGCGTTAGATACCTTTGATGATGGTAGCTTATACTGGAGATGTCAACATCTCTGAAATACACAAGAGTAGTGATGATATACTTAATTCAGAAGTTAGAATACCTAGTTCATTTCAAAATATTTGACGTGATACATCTGTATGAAGATATTTAACCGTGGAGCCACCGCCCCTCTATACCGCGTGAAAGCCACCTAATTTCGTCTGAATCCACTATCGCCCCCCTAGACGGCTTCAGCGCTCACTGGGGGGGGGCGGTATCGCCTACTTTATGAAACTATGGGTTAAACCAACACCAGCACGGAACTAGATGATGAGGGTAAAACCCGCAATTACTTGTACAAACAATAATTCGAATAATAAAAACAGTAATAAAGCCGGAGAACAATTATATTCTTATTAATGTCGTACAACTTATTGATGCTTTCTTGTAAGTGGAAATCATTATTTATTCTTCCTTTACCTAACAAGCAAACACAACAATTGACAAAAAAAGCAATTAATTTGTTGGCTTCTTTACGATTGTTTGCTAGTGTTAGATTTGCTTAAGCTATTTACACAGATACCAAAAAATTTAACGGCACTGGTTTCTAACTTAGAACAAGGGGTTTTTCCTCTTTAGAACCAGATTAATTGTATTGAAATTGAACTTTGGATGTTTTCCACACTTTTTACTTGAGCTAACCAAAATTGTCTAATCAACTCGTCTATCCGTCACTTTGAGATATAAGTTTTATTGGCAAACTGGAAAACAGCCTTTAATATGACTCATTTGACTCATCTCGTGATTATCATTGGTCAATGTGTTTTTACTTTATGCCGAGAGCCAATTAAAATAAGGGAAAAAGTCAAATGAATCATTTTAGAAGTTGTTGTCCAATTAGCCAGCAGGTCTTATAAACCTTACAGGTCACGATCTAATCAGTACACATCACCAGACTCTTTTCATTCAGAATGACTAACCAAACGTATTGAAATGACCGGCTTCTGGTATAAAGACATGTGTACAGAAATGTAAATAGGACATGAAAGGCAGAAGATTGTGATTGTTTCCGTGAGTTTTGTTGGTCGGACTTGGCTTTATAGTTACATTCGACACCAAATATATAAATAGTGGCCATCGAAAAGCACGATAATAATTTAAAAAATCATTCGAATGAAGTCTTCTTTAGTTTCTGTTCCGAGGTCTTTACCGACGACTATCTCGGTACTGGCAGGCACGTTAAGCATTTGTTACAAGTCTCACGTGTATACAAAATGTTCATTTTCTTCACGATACCATTGTTACCACTCAACATGTTTAAAATCCCAGTTCCAATGACGCAAAAAGACAAGAAAAACATTTTATATATATATATCGATATTTCAAAAACACGTTACTAAATAACACAAAGCTATGCATATTTTTTATACGGCTTGTTATGTAAACGGTCTATCTGTTACTGTTACAGTAGATAATGTGTGTATTTCTAATTCCTCCACGTATTGTTCCCCTCTTTACCTGTGGGTCCCAGAAAGATGCGTGTCTTACAATTCATTCATTCACTTGCTTATAATTGAAATGACGCATTAAGTCACCAACAATTGTAATTTAACAAATGTCGCACACTAGACAATAGATCAAACTGATGTGAAACCGTGTACAAAATGTATCAATACGGAATACGACGTCAATGTTATTATTCAGGTAAAATATTCTTCCCTGGGCGTATCTGTTCTTTTTGAACGTTCTGAGCAACTCACAATTTTACTCAAGTCAAGAACATGATTAAGCACTTTTGCATGTCTTTTGTCCATATCTGTATTGTCATTTCCTTTTCCCTGTTGCCACCAAACAAGCTTTTCAATTATAGTTTTTCCCCATATTGTTATGTCTCTTTATATGACAAAAAAAACTTCAGTTTTCTTGTTATTATTTTGTTTAGCAGCCAACCATCTTCTACATTTAAATCTCATATCACTTCTTAGTTTATTTTTTTCACTTCCCAGTGTATTCTCTTTACCCTTTTATAACATCTCGTTTTGAAGAAATTCTCTTTGTCATTATTTTTTGAAGTTGACATGTTTCACATTCATATATTGTTACTGAGAATATGCTAGCTATCGTCAAATGTAATATAGCTTTAATGATAGTGTTAATGTTGCGAAGCAGAAAACAATTAAGATGAACGTTCTACCAAAAACTTTTTATAATCAAATGTATGTAACTGGTTGAAAAGACGGAACATTGAATTAAAGAAGGCGGAAACGTAACAGAAAACCATTAGGGGGTATATCAATCATCTGATGTACACATGTGGCTGAACCGCTTCTTGCTTGTGAACACATCTGGCTGGAACACTTTTTGCGTATATTATATTGATTTAGAAACGTGTGTGGCAGTGAGATTTCTTGAAACTGTGGTTTCACATATCTAGGAGTTCCGACGTGTTTAATGGAGCAGTGGTAGCGAGAATTGTGCCTTGTATTTTAATAAGTATTACAAACTGGACACTCGTCATCGAACGTCATTGGTAACCTCGGTGATTTGTTCCGCTCGAGTGTTGGTCTGCTCTCTGATGTGCCTGCTATGTACACCTACAAATGTGAAAGTGAGTACTCGGCAATCAGAACTCCACGCAAAAATGACCTCAAGCGGCACAGTTTTCATGATTTCTATCACAGGTAAGCCTTTGTCTATAGTATGTTTTAAACATGACACCCTATAAGGTGTTGTAAACATGACACCCTTTAAGGTGTTTTAAACATGACACCCTTTAAGGTGTTTTAAAACTGACACTGTCAGACTTCATTAAATATCTCATATTTGCATATATCGCAATAAATATGTGCATGTTATCTTGCCTTTTCTACAACATTAGAATTTAATCATTGATAATTCTACAGATATGCAAATTTCTGACACATTTCGTTGATTTTCGTTTACGTTATCCTAACAATTGGTATTTCACTATAAATTCATAAATTTGGTACTTTTATGATGTCAAAACTCGTAATTTTATTAATTGGACATTTAGGGGTATTTCAACATTCACCCATAGCAAGTTCTCTGTTAAACGCCAATGCATAAAAAGCAATCTCATCAATCAATCAATCAATCAATCAAGTGCCATGCCGAATGGCGTAGGACAGGATTGTCCTTGCTCTGTTGACACATTGTAAGAAAATATCCTTGATTTAATTGATACAGCCAATGGCCTAGTTATACGCAGGATACTTTGTCTGAGCTTACTCACCCTGGATTCCCTTTAGATTTATTTATAATGAAACTGTCCTTTTCTTCTTCGTTCACTCTCAAAATCTGCAAGTAGCAGGATGTGATCCAGAGAACGGTATGCGTGGTGTTATGGTCTACAGCTTGGCTGCGATTATTAAGCTTTTGAATATGACACATCCGACTTCAACATGGCTTCTGGGTCACTTTAACCTTTTATTGGATGGGGCAGCTATCCACAACACCAAATCCTTCTTAATCGCTTCTTACGACATGGGTGACAAGTAATAGTATTGCTAATATTTACTCGCCTTTAGTTCACGGCAACATAATAATATATAGATGTCTGTTTATTGATTACTCGAAATGCCGATCAGTCGGTTTCGCGGCAGTTCAAGAAAATAGTCGTAACAACAGATCGGAACTACGGATGGAATCAGTTAATTTTATTTTTATTATTGCCATAATGGCTTATGCCTCGCGTTTCCCATCTTTAGCTTCGCCATTATATGTTGCTGTGTTGTATTTTTATTTTGTGTTTGTCTTTTCATTCATTCATTTTCGTTTAGCGCTAAAGTTAGCGCATAGGGCAGAGATCATGTGTCTCCAATTCTGACTGTTCAAGACTATTCTGTGCAGTTTTTGAATAGTATGAATATTGTTTGTTTTACTTTCTCTAAGTATTGTTCTTCTGAGTGTTTCTTATTGTTATTCCCGGTTTTTTTGTCTTGCTCACGCATTACTGTACATATCCTACCCTTGTACGAGAAGTGTTCACGTTTGTTTGTTTTTCGTTCGCTCCATTGTAACCATCACGGATATCCGTGCGATTTCCGCCGGGAGCGTGATTACGTTGTGCCACCGTTATGCGCCTTGTAGGCCTAGCACATCCGATTTCGACATGCCTTGACAATTCGGGTGGGCTACCCTTAGCCTGTGACAGCCTCTATATCTGTCTCCAGGCACGCGTAGTGAAGACTCTTCGCCCAGACGATTTTCTAGCTCTCGTCTCACTCGAACGAGGTGTTCCACTGTCTATGAACTTGCCTCGTGTAATTGGACGTGCTGTGCCTGTGTCCATTGGGTACTGAACCGTTTCTCATCCATGAGCCTGGTTCCTTAAGGGGAAGAACTCAACAGAGGAGTTGGACCCTGGCTCTTTCGCCCTCTTAGCCGAGGTGTCATTCACCGACATCGTGTACCCCTTGTCCAAGTTCGAGTCTCACACCACGCGTTTGAGAGCAAGGCGTTCTCGAGCTGAGCGTCCTTGTCCCAATAGCGCCTGAGCCCATCAGGTACTGAACCTTTTCTCTCTTCAAGTGTATTTCCGGTGTAGGAAAACCTGACAGTAGAGTTGGGCCAGGGCTAAATCGTTGTCCCTTTTGTGCCTGAGCGAATCGAGTACAGAACCCTTTCTCTCTGCAAGTTACTTCCGGTATAGGAAACCTTGACAGTAGAGTTGGGCCAGGACTGCCATCGTTGTCCCTTTCTTGCCTACACCCATCGGGTACAGAACCCTTTCTCTTTGCAAGCATATTTCCGGTTTAGGAAGGCTCGACATTAGAGTTGGGTTAGGTCTTTTGCTTTACCAAACGCCGATGGATGGGTCTGGGTCTCTGCCTGTTAGGAACTCTGGTAACTAGAAGCCCGTCTCGAGCTGACGGAGCTTGTAGTTCCCTTTCCTAGGGACTTTTCACTTTCTATTTTCAGTTCGCGCTGCCCTCTAGCGCTGTTCTGCCCTTTCATTGTTTCATTGTACTCTGTGTGAAACATATTTGTCTCTCGCCATGCATTTACCTTTACGTGCATTTTACATTGGCCGCCCCTCCAATGTTCGGACTGGACTGACTAGCTTCACTGTATGTCGACAGTGTTGCTATATGTGGTGATGCTGGTGGTGTCGGAGATATTGTCTGTCTCTTGTGCAGTCAAATCTCTTTCCATCTGCTACCTCCACATTCTCGGACACGATCCTAAAAGATTTGGCCAGAATCAGCACGAGCTGCTGTATTTCTGTTTTCAGGGTGCACCACGTGGAGGTACATTTGGGATCTTGGTTATCTGCTAACCCTGGGTCCGCCTAGAGCAATGCGTTCCCTTTGCACCCCAAGTGTTCACGTGAAACCTGTCCTAATGGTTTTATCGCGCGAGTATATGAATGTACATCAGCTATTGCGTTAGACTGTGATAATTAGAGAACATTTACACATCTGGAGTAATAAGAATAAGTCATCATATGCATTCAAACTGTCAAGACTGTCAACAACAACATCAAAACAAAAAATTCCCGGAGGTCGTGGTTACTGGATTACCAGAACAGTGATCACTATTGTGTGATGATTGTAAATCTCTGATATAACCACATTGGAACATCCGTGGTTGAAAAGAGCGTGCATAAACCATAGAGGTGCATTTTACGTAACCAAGCGCCTCTCTCTCTCTCTTTGTTTCTCTATTCTCTCTCTTTGTTTCTCTATTCTCTCTCTTTGTTTCTCTATTCTCTCTCTCTTTTTCTCTATTCTCTCTCTCTTTGTTTCTCTATTCTCTCTCTTTGTTTCTCTATTCTCTCTCTTTGTTTCTCTATTCTCTCTCTCTTTGTTTCTCTATTCTCTCTCTTTGTTTCTCTATTCTCTCTCTCTTTGTTTCTCTATTCTCTCTCTCTTTGTTTCTCTATTCTCTCTCTCATTGTTTATCTATTCTCTCTCTCTTTTTTTCTCTATTCTCTCTCTCTTTGTTTCCTATTCTCTCTTTGTTTCTCTATTCTCTCTCTCTATTTTTCTCTATTCTCTCTCTCTCTCTTGTTTCTCGATCTCGTTCTTTCTCTCTCTTACTTTCTATCCTTTTCTTTCTCTCGCTCTGTCTCTCTTTTATTTTTCTCTATCTCTCTTTCTCTCCCCCTTTCTCTCTCTATCTTTCTCTATCTCGTTCTTTCTCTCTCATACTTTCTCTCCTTCTTTCTCTTTCCCTCTCTCTCCCTCTTCTCTCTTTCACTTTCTATCGCGTTCTCGCTTATGAATAATTTCCTACTCTGTCATACTAGTGTCCATCCCGACTCTCTACATAGACATAAATGTGAAGTGTTATCTAGAGGTCTACTGTCCATCCATTGATTGGTGCATGTTTCATGTCTCTATATCTTTTCCACTTTCACCTTCACAAATGATTTGTCTGATCCTTCGCTGCCGATGGTATCGTCCTATGCACCCCCTCTCCCGCTTGAAAGCTATTCACTTTTGGAGAAAACGGAGGGAGGGTGGGGCACGTCATTAAGGGCAACTGGACTCACTGTCAGTCAAACTTTGAAAAATCTGTGCCTCCTTTTCTTACGTAGTCGATAAACGAGATCAATGCCATATCGATCTCAGCAGTTACGTTAATTTTACTGATTTTTAACTGCTTCTTCTTCTTCTTCTTTTGATTTCGTTCTCAAACTGCTGTAAAATGTAGTTAGGAGGGTTGAATGCATTGTAAATCAGGGTTTACAGTTTGGTTCCAATATCCGACTTCAGCGTGGCTTAATGGTCATGTTAAGCTATTGGAATGGACAGCCAACTCTACTCCACAGTTTGTCCATAAATTATGTCAACAATGTTTGCCAATTGTTGACCCCTCTCCCTTTGTCAATAACTGTCAAGATTTCTAGGAACTCTCTTGCTAAATTATATCAAAAAACATCCCACTCCCCAAACATTTTTTTTGCTGAAAAAGTACAAATAAACTACATCATTTTTTCCCCTGATGTTTAGAGAAAATGTATCACATTCAAAATGTACTTGTGTGTGTAAAACATTCAAATTCACATTGTGTGTGTAAAACATTCATATTCACAAAATGTATTTGTGTGTGTAAAACATTAGTGTTGTCGTCATCTTTTTTCAAATATATATTTTTTTACAATATTTATTCATGTGAATTCTGGAATTATATGTTACTTCGTCATACGGAGGTGTCGGGCCAAATCAAAACGCAAATAAAACGTCGACACAACGCATTTCCATTCTCTGGACTATATCCTGCTGGAAATCTAGTAACACCATTGTCCTGCTGCAAGAGAGATCCAGTGGGAGTTTGAGAATGAAGACACTGAAGAAGAATACGTTACTTTATTTCTTTCTGAACCATTTATTGACCTACCCCTGTTACCTTCTATGCAATTGTGGATATACAATTTTTTTGAAAAAACATCAAATAACTGAGGGAACCAAGGAAACGTGCTCGCTGTGTATGGGTGGTGATCTTAGGGCCCACATACCCGTAGATATGCCCCAAATTTGCAAACCATACCCTAAAGCAGTGCACGGGTACTTAATAGTCTGCGACAAAAACCCACATACAAGATGAGAAACTCCATACAAACCTGGGTAGGTAAGACTTGTCATTTCAGAAAGACATCTTTTCTAGGAGAGAGCACTCTACAAACAACTGCTGACCTGCATGAAGGTCACGAAAAACCAAGAGTGTCAATGGAAGCAGGTCCAAATGAATGCGTGCTGAAGTCAGATACAGAAGCCTGGTGCAAAACAAAGTGCAACAAAATATTATGACATCTACAATGAAAGAAGAAAATGTTGATTCCACAAAATAATATTTGACATTGGTCAAAAGTGCAGAAACATTTTGGACAAAAACTACTGAATTCAGTTAAAGTCTTCTTCTTCTTCATGGTTGATACTGAAACTCCTGCTGGATCTCCCTTGTAACATGACGATGGTCATCAAGATTTCCAGCAGGGTGTAGTCCAGAGAATGGAAATGCGTTGTGTCGACATTTTATTCCCGCCAATAGCCCGACACATCCGTCTTCGGTGGCGAATCAAGTTACAGTTAAAACGGCAAACACATAAAGCAAGCTACTGAAAATCAGTTGTCACTATCATTCACCTACAACGGGGTTTCTTAAAGTGGGCTAAAACGACCCCTGGGTGCCGGTAAGAGAGACATCAGGAGGTGACAATTCTGAGTCAATGGGGAAAGGATTGGGGTTTCGGGGTCGAAAGAGCTTTATGCAACATTGAACCCCTGAAACGGTACAAAAATTATTGAAAGTCCATGCTATGTGTGTATGTACAATAAGACTAGGGGTACTCGTCTCTTGACATTAATAATAGAAATATTTATATAAAACCTGGCCCAACTATGATTTATTGAAACCGGTGACAAGCTTCTGTTGAAACCAGTGACAAGCTTCTATTGAAACCAGTGACAAGCTTCTATTGAAACCAGTGACAAGCTTCTATTGAAACCAGTGACAATCTTCTATTGAAACCAGTGACAAGCTTCTATTGAAACCAGTGACAAGCTTCTATTGAAACCAGTGACAAGCTTCTATTGAAACCAGTGACAAGCTTCTATTGAAACCAGTGACAAGCTTCTATTGAAACCAGTGACAAGCTTCTGTTGAAACCAGTGACAAGCTTCTGTTGAAAAAAGAAAGTTCTTTTTCAGCTGTATTGAAAATTAATATAATATAAAACATTAAACAAAAGGAAAAGTTGCCTTAGAGAAGTGATTCCTGTTGGAAACAGTGGCAGGAAAAATTTGAGAAACTTTATTTACAACATAATTGACAGCCACTCACAGCGCTTCTAAACAGAACACAAACTCGATAAATTAACCGTCTAAAAGACAAATGGACATACATAAAATAAAATGGAAGGATGGTAGATGTGTAGTATAATTAATTCATAAACGGGATGTGTTTGGATACACACAGACGTAATGATATGGCAGATGTGAAACCGAAGTTAAAAGGAGAATAGAATTGACTGAAAGTACTTTCAATGACATTACGACAATATAAAACATCTAAACAAATTTACGGACAAGCTTAAAATGAGACATTGATTAAAAGACATGATACCTTGTTGAAGACCTTACATGAGGATAAAGTGGAAGGGAGGCGACAAGAGGTAGGCAGAGATACAAGTGGGAAAGTAACATCACAAGACGGACAGGTTACAGTCTAGCAGAGTGCACCACCAAAGCAAGAGACAGGGGATGTTGGATGTCGTTTGCAGCCAACCTTCATTGCGGAGACTGCACTGGATGATGATAAATGGTATGGATTGAGCTCATGAGACGGGTGGTTGTATACACACAGACGTAATAGTATGAAATGAGATGATTTGTCGGCAATGAGTGAATGTGGTGTATGAATGAGACGGACTTATCGATTTAGAGAACCTATTTGCTAATGGGATAGCAGCCTTATAAAATTACTCATTTGACATTATCCTGATTTTCATTGATCACGATGATTGTACTTTGTGTCGACTGCCAATAAAAACTATGGGAATAGTCTAATGAGACATTTAAGAAAGCGGTTTTCCCAATCGACAGTTGTGTTATAATTAAGTAGGGCAATTATTGGGGAACATTTATGTATATGACACCGTCAGAAGAAGTCACTATAGGCGTTCAAACTGTCAACAACAGCAACACAAACCGAAATTAGTGGTGACCGAATCACCAGAACCGCGACCGCCACTTTTTATGGTTTGTTACAACCAAATTAGACACCCACGGTTGAACGGAACGAACCTTATCATAATAGATGCATTTTACGTAAGCGAACACTCTCTATTTCTCTCTCTCTCTCTCTCTTGTATAGGTCTTATATCCTTTTATTGTCGACAATAACAGAGAGAGAGAGAGAGAGAGATGAACACAGTGAGAGACAAATAGACAGACAAATGAACCGACTGAAAGACAAGCTAGGAAGTAGGCAGTGGAATGTAATTGATTTAATTGGATTGAATGCGTAAACGCATAGATCCATCCTTTCGTCTAAGGAGTTGTCCATCAGTTTCGTCAAAAATTTTGTGTCAATTTTGTGGTCGCTTACACCCCCCCCCCCCCCCCCATTCCCACCCACCCCCTTCTTTAAAAAAAATGTTGCTTAAAAATTACACAAAAATTACATTTATTAGCAGCTTTACTTTAAAAAAATAGTATTCTAGCAATTGAAATACAAAAACAAAGTTATAACTTCTAAGAAGCTACATCTGTCCAGTGGTAACATACGATTGTGAGACGTGGGCAATGACATCGACAATGGAAAAGAAATTATCTGCATTCGACATGAAATGCTATAGAAAGATTCTAAGAATATTATGGACAGAAAAAAAAGAACTAACGCAGATATCCGCAAAAATATGAACATAGAATAAAACTGGCTACTCAAAATTATCAATGACAAAACTTTTATATTTCGGACTTATAAAAAACACACAATGGTTTGGAAAGATTAATCATGGAGGCAAAGTTTCAGAAAAGCGAACAAGAGGCAGATCAATACTACGATTGACATATGACATCGAAGACCTTCTGAATATAACACTGGAAGAAGCTGGGCAGCTCGCACAGAACCATGAGGCTTATAGTGTGGCAGTGATGGCAGCGTTCTGCAAAGGACACGTCACACACACACACACACACAGAGAGAGAGAGAGAGAGAGAGATAGTAATGTTCACGTCAACATTTGTCAAACATCCCCTCAATCTCTTAACAGTAATATCAAACTTTTGTCAGACTCCCTCCCATAATTACTCTCGTAATTTATGGAGAGATTCTAATGCTGTTCCATTATACAAACACAGACACTACACAAACAGTGATCATTCCACTTTCTCATTATACACATATAGACACTACATAAGCAGTGGTCTATCCACTTTCTTATTATACAAACATAGACACGACATAAGCAGTGGTCTATCCACTTTCTTATTATACAAACATAGACAATACATAAGCTTTGAGATCTACCTACTTTCTCATTATACTTCTTCAGCATTCATTCGGAAACTTCCGCTAGATCTCTCCTATAGCAGAACCACGATTCTCCTAATGACTCCAGCAAGATGCAGTTCAGAGAACTGGTATGCGGTGTGTTGCTGTTTCATTTGCACCGATGTCCCGACGCTTCAGTTTTCAGCGGGTCTAATTACACAAAAATAGACTAAATAACCAGTGACCCATACACTTTCTCTATATCAATATTGTAAAGTTTATTTTCCAGTTTTGCAGCATACTTGTTAACTATGTGTCATGTTTCCCCTCGGGGAGTACATAACTTAGAGCTTTCTCGTACAGAGTACCATGTGTGTACTAACTGTACTATGCGTTATGGGCACGTGTTTAGAACAGCAGAACATGAACATTTAGTAACCACCAAACAGATCACGGGCAGAAGAGACAGAGGAAGACAAAGAGAGAAATTCGCTGTATGGATTGTCACTGTAGTACGAAAGAATGCCATCAACTAAACTTATTAACGAAAAAAGAGACAGTGAGTTGTTGAGAAACATGATCGCCTTCGCTAATCGACATGGCATTTGATAGAGTAATTGATGAACGTAAACTTGTGACAACTGAAATGGCATGCTTACGCATAATCCTAGGAATATCGTTAAGAGAGAGTGAGGAAGGAGGACATTAGACAAAAACCGGCACCACCCCAATCTTGGAATATGTTAAGAGACAACAGATCAAATGGTTTGCACACATCAGCAGACTGCCATCAGACAGTACCACAGCAAGCTATGCTACACAGGTACAGTGAAGTCAGACCTAGAGGCCGAGCACGAAAACGATGGACCACAGAAATAAAAGAGGCGACAAATTTTCCAATATACTCAGCACACAAGAGGGCGGTCTCCAGAAAACTCTTCTACCTCTGACAGACAACAAAGAGTTCAATAAATAGATTGACGAAGAATCTTCACACATTTTTGGCACAATGATGGATAGAATTAAAGGTTATTAAGACATAGAAGATTGTACACGTAACTCCAAGCGAACATTTTCAGGGATCTCTAAAAAAATCACTATGTTATCAAGACGTCGTAAACGGGATTCAAACTTGCGACATCTTGAGCACAAAGCGAACGTCCTAACCACTATGCCATGGAAATGCTATAGGATAAACTGGATATTTAAAACTTACAAAGAAGATGATAAATAACAAATAACAGACAAAAGACCTGCACAACCCCAATCTTAGAATACATCAAGAGACAACAGATCAAATGGCTGTGCGCACATCAGCAGACTACCATCAGACAGCATACCACAACAAACTATGCTACACAGATACAGCTAAGGCAAACCTAGAGGCCGACCAAGAAAACGATGGACCACTGAAATAAAAGAGCCGACAAATTCCACAATATACGCAGTACACAAGAGGACCGCCTCCAGAAAACTCTTCTACCCCTGACGCCGAAAGGCAACAAAGGGTTTCAACAAATAGAAATAACATGATGTATTTAAGTGCATGTAATTATGTGTAAATCGGCTGATAACAAACAAATTGACATCAAGTATGGATGTCTACAATGTAAGACCTTCATTGCTAATGAGATATCTAGCTTTCTAAAATGACTCAATTGACTATTTAATTTATTTTCATTGGCTGTCACACAAAGCACAATAATAGTGACCAATGAAAATCTTGGTAGTAGTCAAATCATGCCTAAAGTAGGATTCATTTTCCAGTAGGTCTTATATTGTAGACGGTCGTGCATCAGGCATAGAAAGTTAGATACAAAGATATACTAAGTAATTTTACACGTCAAAAAAAAACGGTTAGTTATAAACATGTACTGTCTGGAGTTCCTTAACAGCACACAAGTTTTCTATAAATGTTTGAGATATGTTTGGTGCAAAATTTGACAAACTGGCTATAAAGTATTTACGCGAATTGTCAACAGTATAACTAAAAAATGGTGAGTTTCTGTTACTATATTGATAGCGACATAAGACAGCGGAGAAAAGGTACAGCATTTCCGAGACAGTGGGTAGCCTTGAGATTGACGACCAGAGTGTGCTTAAGAGAACCAGTTCGATGGTACAGCAGCCCTGCTACGCTAGTGACATGGTTAAAGACGGCCACAGTTCAGTGGAAGTAGTATGTTAACCGAAGTATTAGTTACAAATCGCCCGTGTGTTGCCGTGGCCCAAAAGGGGAGCAAAGAATAGCATCACTGTTTACCTTCCACGCATGTCGTAAAAGGCGACTAAGGAGGTTATGGGATGGAGTTGACTGTCCCATCCCATATAGGGTCAGTGACAAAAAGCCATGCTGAAGTCGGGTGTGTCAGGCCGAAAGGCGCAGATATAGCAGCAATGATGTAAACCATGACACAACGCATTCCGTTCTCCGGACTACATCCTGCTAATCAGCAGGAGTTTGAGAACGAATGCAGAAGAAGAAGTTACAAATATCTTCTTCGAATGTGTCAGAACCTCGACCCAAATAAAACAACAACACGGCATATTTCCATTCTCTGCACTACACCATACTTGAAACAAAGTAGGACCATTGTCCTGCTATAAGAGAGATCCAGCGGGAGTTTGAAAACGAAAGCAACAACAATACTAAATATGTATCAATCAATCAAGTACCATGCCAAGTGGCGTAGGCGATCATGTTTCTCCCCGACTCTCTGTCTCTTGTGTTGTCAATAAGCTCGGTTGGTGAATTTCTACCGTGCCACAATACTAGTCCATCTAGCAACTTTCCTCTTTGTCGACCTCTATCTCTTCTCCCTTTGATCTTTCTAGTGGTTAAGTATTCAACTGTGTTCTTCTCAGCACATGCCCTAGAAATATTGACTTGTCTGCCCCTAATGTTTGATATGATTGATCTTTTTACGCCCGCATCAGTGAGAACCTCTGCATTAGTTTTCTTAACTGTCCATGGTATTTTCATCGTGTATTCTCAGAAACCACATTTCTGTAGCCTCTAATTCATTTTGAATTTTTTGTTTACAGTCCATGCTTTACATCCATAAATAAAGAATTGGTTTGATATAACATCTCAGCACTCGAATTCGGGTCTGCATTGCTAGACTTCCATTGCACAAAATGGTTCTCATTTTTTGGAATGCTGATTTGGCTTGCTCTGTTCGGCACTTTATCTCCCTTGAGCATCTACTTCTGATGTTAAAAGGGTGCAAAGATATTTCACTATTTCAACTTGTGCTAATTTTGTATCGTTAATTATTATGTTACATCTTGGTGGTGTATGTCTCTTCGAGACAACCATTATTTCTGTTTTCTTCTTGTTTAAACTGAGGCCTTTGTTTTCACTTTCTTTCACTACTTTATCTAACAAGGCTTGTAGTTCCTGTTCGCTTTTGCGATCAGTACTGTGTCGTCGGCATATCTCAAGTTATTTATATTGCATCCTACCACTTTTATTCAATGTGTATACTGTAAGGGAATTTCCATCAATATTTGTTTTCAGCCGTTGTTTTCGTGACGTGGCAAACCGTTTCGTATATTCACGACCAATCACCAAATAAGACCTAACAGGAAAATCAAAACTGAGCAGAATAATTCTTCTTACGTGATGTTTTTGATTATTGCTGTGCGTTTCGTTGGTCAATATTTATATAATATGTGTGGCCGTGGTGTCGCCTGCCAAAGCCAACACATAGTACGCACGAGAATAAGCGAAAAATATAACACACACGGCTGAGGTGAATTCTGTTGGTAGGTCTTCAATTGGAGAAAGTCGCGGTGTATCCTGGTATCTAGAAATCAGCGGGTCAGGACAAGAGAAGCATACCAGAAGAACCATAACATAAGATTCACAACAGAAGAACCATAGCAGAAGAACTATACCAGAACCATAACAGACCAAGCATACAGAAACTGTAACCGAAGAACAATAAAGGAAGAACCATAAAGGACGAATCAAAACAGAAGAACCATACAAGAACCGTAACAGAACAACATAACAAGGGTACCATAACAAAAAAAACCACAACAGAAGAACCATAGCAGAAGAACCATACCAGAACTGTAACATAGGAACCATAACATAAGGATAACAACGAAAGAACCATAACAGAAGACCCATAACAGAGGACCTATAACAGAAGAACCATACGAGAACCGTAACAGATTAACCAAATCAGAAGTACCATAACAGAAGAGAACCTACGTATGCAATTTCTCAAAAGATTCGTCTTGTATGAATGATATGTGTGTAGATTGTGGGTTGCTTGTTTGTGAAATGTTACAGTTCTGTTAAACATGTCTCCTGTTTTGACAGTTGATTAATTGTATTTGTTGCCTCTATTCTTTAGGTACCTTGTGCACAATACCTATGCTCACCTGCAAGGCCCCCCAACCAGGATGGAGGATTCATCAGGAGGTGGAGATGAATTCCGTTCACACAATCACGCTGAAAGAATGATGAGAAAGATGGAGATGTACGCTAGCAAGAGACAGCTATGTGATGTCATCTTGGTTGCGGAAGACCGCAGAATTCCGGCCCACCGTTTAGTACTCAGCGCGTCATCAGACTACTTTGCTGCCATGTTCACAAGTAATGTCCGGGAAGCAAATATGGACGAGATTCAAATCAAAGACGTCGATGCTGAAGCCTTGGCTAATCTAGTACAGTACACATATACGGGTGAGCAAGCAAAATTCTATAAGTTATCAATCTAGTACAGTACACATATACGGGTGAGCAAGCAAAATTCTATAGGTTCTGAATAGAAAATCATATTTAAAAATTTCTGACAAAGTTTGTGTATAGTAAAAAGTATAAATATCGCAGTACAGCTGTAAACTAACTATAATTTTAGCCCAATTCTTCTACTTTGAATTATTTATATTATAATTTATAAAAGTACTACTAGCAACGAAGATACGTAGACAGACATATTGCTACAGAGGCAGTTCCTGTCCAAACATATTGTCCCTGACCTTCGATTTCCAAAATTGATCAAATAGATCGTATACGATCCTGATGGTTTAGCGGTTTTATTATTTATTTATTATTATTATTATTATTATTGTTATTGTTATTATTATTATTTTCTTTATTTACATTGGGTATTTTTAACATATATATTATACAACTGTCAGTGTGTGTGAATATCTTTTCATTGCATTTACTAGCGACATCACATTAACATCGAAAGTGCTACTTAATTTTTTAGACGCACCGTAGGATCAGCCTTTTATATGCTAGTCCCTCTATGACGCAGAAGACAAAATGTCACTTGTCTCGCAATCGTAAGCAACTATAATTGTTATTTTAACTAATAAATGCGCCGATGTTGTCATTATTAAGGTTACATAATATATGTGATATATAAATATATATATATATATATATATATATATATATATATATATATATATATATATATATATATATATATATATATATATATATATCATATATATATTTTTATGTCACCATTAAGGAATAATATTCATTCTCTAATAGCTCATAATAAAAATGTGTTCTCAAGGAGAAAATCGCAGCACATCCATGTGACATCATTTATAAGTGTAAATTTATTTATATCAGTTTTGGTGATATCATTTATAAGTGTAAATTTATTTACATTAGTTTTGGTGACATCATTTATTATTGGAAATTTTTAATCTTAACGTGATTTATTAGTAATGTAATGTATTTATATGTCATTCAATGATTATACTATTTATTGGTAACAAATTTTACGAGTGATATCATTCAGCGGTGGTACTATTTACTGGTAACATATTTTACTAGTGATATCATTAATTGTTGACACTATTTTTCTGTAACAAATTTTACTAGTGATATAATTTATTGGTGGTACAACTTATTGGTGAAATTATTTCATGGAGTAATGATTTATTGATTAAATCTTCTATTGGTGACGTCACTTGTAAATATCTCTGTTTATTTAATGATTTAATATTTGTAATTCACGAACATAATATCTGTAAACTGTGTGTCTAGTAATACAGTTTTCCGAGCATACCTGTTAGAATGTAGTCCAGTGTATCTTCCGGAACATAATTTTCCAATTTATTTTCTGGTGTAAGAGGAGCCTAGCCAGTCTTGGATTTGGTAGCCATATTTTTGGAGAGCCATTCTGCTGATTTCATTGCCTTGTCCAAATTGGGTCCGCTGATGGAATTAAGGAACTCAGAGGATTTCTCTAATACCAGGTCTTAACTGTGTTCCTTCCTGTCACATCGCATTTCGTTGTTTCCATTTCTTAAGGCGGTGTTTTTCTCGGGTCTGGCAAGTTGATTTATTTTAAATTAGGGTTAAATCTTTCAAAATGATGCTGATTGTATAAAATATATGACATTTTAATTTATTATTTCACTTTTTGTCTTTTTTTTGTCATTACCATATTTTATTAGTTCTTCAACGTTAACTCGAATGTGGCTGAAATTTCAGTCAAACTTAACCATCACCATCATCATGCTTCGTTGCATGACACAGTATAGGAACATCACAGTAGAGATCTGCTTCAAGGAGATTTAAGACTTCTAGTTTTATTTAGAGTCAAATATAAAATACTGTTCACGAATAATGTACCAAAAATAATTGGACCAAAACATTGTTTCATCTCTTTGTGGAGTAAGTTTTGTCTAGCTAACTAAATAATAATGTGTCGACGTTTCGTGCAGATAGGTGTCTGTCTTATGAAAAGGAATTTATCATTTAATATTCAACATATCGTTGCGGTTATATGAGAATCATATCATACAAGTATTCATTACAGTATATAAACTGTACTCATTACATGATGGTAACATTTATTTATACGAAGATGGAATGGTGTACTGTAACCACTAAGCTATTTTAAAGTGTACTGTACTCACTACACAACGATAACATGTGCTTGCTACAAGATACTAATATATACTCACTAGAAGATTGTAACGTGTACTCACTAGAAGATTGTAACGCGTACTCACTACAAGATTGTAACGCGTACTCACTACAAGATTGTAACGTGTACTCACTACAAGATTGTCACGTATACTCACTACAAGATTGTACCGCGTACTCACTACAAGATTGTAACGTATACTCACTACAAGATTGTAACGTGTACTCACTATAAGATTGTAACGTGTACTCACTACAAGATTGTAACGTGTACTCACTACAAGATTGTAACGTGTACTCACTATAAGATTGTAACGTGTACTCACTACAAGATTGTAACGTGTACTCACTATAAGATTGTAACGTGTACTCACTACAAGATTGTACCGCGTACTCACTATAAGCTTGTAACGTATACTCACTACAAGATTGTACCGCGTACTCACTACAAGATTGTAACGTGTACTCACTATAAGATTGTAACGTGTACTCACTACAAGATTGTAACGTGTACTCACTATAAGATTGTAACGTGTACTCACTATAAGATTGTAACGTGTACTCACTACAAGATTGTAACGTGTACTCATTATAAGATTGTACCGTGTACTCACTAGAAGATTGTAACGTGTACTCATTATAAGATTGTAACGTGTACTCACTACAAGATTGTAACGTGTACTCACTATAAGTTTGTAACGTGTACTCATTATAAGATTGTACCGTGTACTCACTAGAAGATTGTAACGTGTACTCATTATAAGATTGTAACGTGTACTCACTACAAGATTGTAACGTGTACTCACTATAAGTTTGTAACGTGTACTCACTAGAAGATTGTAACAACATGTGAGTAGAAACATGTCTTCTTTATGAATGTGAAGCATGGACAGTAAAATAAGGTGCTCAACATATGTTGGAAGTAATTAATATGTGCTAAATAAAACAGTTGCCAAGAGAATAACATCATTTGAATTTAAGTGTTATAGAAGATATTTGATAATGCCATGACAGCGAAGAAAACAAACCAGGAGATGTTACGAACAATTAACGTCCAGGAAGGCTGGCTTCTGAACAACATATTAAGGAAAAAACTAGTTTTTTCAGTCATATTAAGAGACATGACGGCATGGAGAGAGTGTTACTGGAGGGAATGATAAAAGGCAACATGGGCAAAAGCCGACCAAGATGCCGTTGGACTAAAGACGTTCAGGAATGCCTGCGCATGGCACTGGAAGATGCAGGGTAACTTGCTCAAGACCGCGGAGAATTCAAGAGAGCCATAGGAAAGACTAACGTTCTGGAAAGAATATGTCACTTGATGATGAATTAATATGTTGTTTATTCGAAGAATGATGCAAATTTCATGGATATCTAATAAAGAAATCTTCAGAGATGCTAGAGGAAAAAGGCAACCTCTAGCAAATATTAGAAGCAGACAGTTAAGATATGTAGTACTTGTGATAATAAGAGTAAAACGTGAACATTTAGTAACCACACCAGGAAGATCAAGGGGAGAAGGGATAGAGAAGACAAAGACAAATTTCTGGATGAGTTGTCACTGTGGCAGGAGAGAATTCACAAACTGACTATTAACAACACGATACAGAAAGTTGTGAAGAAACATGATTGCCTATGCTACTCGTTATGGCGCTTGATTGATTGATTGATTGATTGATTGATTGATTGCAAGCAGGAAATGTAGTAGAGTTTCGCAAAACCATTGCTTTCAATAGTAAAACTTGGAAAATTATCATGGTTTGTACCATGACCACCTACAGTATAAGACCTATTGACTAAATGGTATACTCGTATTTTATTGATTTTAAGTGGCTGAAACATAAAGTATAATCATAGTGACCAATAAAACTCACGGGAATAGTCAAATGAGTTATTAAGAAAATTTGGATTTCCCATTTGCCAGTTGGTCATAATATCGTAGGCGTCATGGTTAGTACATTATTCCCTGTCAATATGATCTTGCAAGAAACTGTTATAGCTGGAAGAAGTAACGAAACTCAAGGGCAGACAATATCAAAGACTGGACATGTCAAGATTGTTTCACACTCATTTGTGTCGTCGCCCGTATGTTACCGGGGCCCGAAAGAGGAGCAAAGAATAGACTACATTCTGCTAATCTGCAGGAGTTTGAGAACGAACGCAGAAGAAGAAGAAGAAATTGCTGCAATTTTAGTGCCTACGACCCGAACGAGTTGTGGCTTTATGGGTGGATGAATCTATATAATTGCTCATGACTCATTCGATGAAACAGTTTGTCTAGACAATATGTCTCTAACAACATCCAGAGTTCAGTATCTGTATGCCCAATTTTCCAAATGTGCTATCCGAATTTTTGGTACAAGAACCATCATTAAGCCATAGAACCCCGACGAGATTTGTCTCGTGTATAGGCCCACTCATTGTTTTATCTTTTACTCACGCACGGTTATGCTTACGCTGAGTTGTTTGAAACTTTCTATACATCATTAATTAAGCTATTATAGCATGTATTTACATCAGAGTTGTGCTCAGGATCCCAGTACACATTGGCGTCTCACGGGAAATGTGGTGTCTTCTAACGTATTAGTTGTATTCAAGTCTGCAACCGATAATTAATTCACCACTGAACGACATTAGTCAAATTGGGACAGTCATTTTAAAAAAATGAAATTGGAAACCTCAATTTTATAGTAGCACACACAACACCGACAAACACACACACACACACACACAGAGATACACATAAGCATGCACGTACGCACGCGCGCGCACACATACACACACATAATATATATACTTAACGGCAAGTGTGGATACTGTCAACTACAATTCACCTGGGGATAGGCAATAGACTATAGACTTATTTCCACACACAACAGGGGTAAACTGATATCACCGTCTGATATGAACGGCTATTTTATATATATATATGGCTTTATTAGTCTGAGGCATTTTTTCGGTGGTAGTTGAGAGAACACAAATAATAAAATAATATAGATATTCTTATAAGTAAATATGCAAATCCATGAACCATGTCATGACAGAATTATGGCAACATTACATCACTGGACTAATGCTCCAACAACTTCAATCCCTGTTCTACTGCACTGCTCATTAATAATATCTCATACATCGTAACAGCGGCAAAGAAGATCAACGCCTTCGAGCTGAAATGCTATAGAGGGATACTTAGAATATCATGGAAGGAAAAAATCATAAACTCAGATATTATAAACACATTAAAGATTCCAGAGTGTTGGTTACTAAACACAATAACCAAAACGAACGCTACGCCTGTTTGGTCATATAAAGAGACACCACTGTTTAGAAAGACATAATGGAGGGAAGAGTACCTGGGAAGAGGAGAAAGGGCAGACCAAGAAGACGATGGACTGACGACATTAAAGATAACATGAATACATCGCTAGAAAATTCAAGCCACATCGCCCAAGACAGAGAGAGGTTCAGAGAGTTCATTAGGAAGATAACGTTCTGGAAGGAATACGTCACATGACATACATCTTAGTACCAATACTACGCATGCATGCTCTACATGATGTGATGCAATCGTCCGCATATGTATATATGTATATATGTATATTTGTATATATGTATATATGTATATATGTATATATGTATATTTTTATACCCATACAGACGAAATAAATCATACCGCATAAATAAAATATTATGTATATAAAATATAGTGCAATGTTCTATTATGACTTTATACAATTTTAGTAGATGACGCATAGTGTGTCGCATGGTCGAAAGGTTAGAGCGTTGGTTTCACACATGTGAGGTCTAGGGTTCGACTCCCGGTAAGCACTTGCGTTTTTCTGTCGTAGTGTAAATTTTAAAAACCCACCCTGAACATGACGTTTATCACACAAGCCACTCGCAAAAACTCACTGGCACACCCTAACGGAAAATACAGTATTGACAGTTTTTTTGGGTTTGTAATGGCTTTAATGGACGTTTAATCGTCAGATAATAATCATGGCACTCTGGACATGTCCATGTGTGCTACGATGTCATATTCACTATTTCCTTCATTTGATTCCAATGTCCCGTTCGTTATTTGCAACGCCACGATTCATTTCCAGGTCCTGCATTCTAGCAATGGACGAAAATACAACTCTACATTCCCTTGTCCTGCATTCTAGCAATGGACGAAAATACAACTCTACATTCCCACGTCCTGCAATCTAGCAATGGAAGAAAATACAACTCTACATTCCCTTGTCCTGCAATCTAGCAATGGTCGAAAATACAACTCTACATTCCCACGTCCTGCAATCTAGCAATGGACGAAAATACAACTCTACATTCCCTTGTCCTGCAATCTAGCAATGGACGAAAATACAACTCTACATTCCCTTGTCCTGCATTCTAGCAATGGACGAAAATACAACTCTACATTCCCACGTCCTGCAATCTAGCAATGGACGAAAATACAACTCTACATTCCCTTGTCCTGCAATCTAGCAATGGACGAAAATACAACTCACATTCCCACGTCCTGCAATCTAGCAATGGAAGAAAATACAACTCTACATTCCCACGTCCTGCAATCTAGCATTGGACGGAAATACAACTCTACATTCCCACGTCCTGCAATCTAGCAATGGACGAAAATACAACTCTACATTCCCACGTCCTGCAATCTAGCAATGGACGAAAATACAACTCTACATTCCCTTGTCCTGCAATCTAGCAATGGACGAAAATACACCTCTACATTCCCTTGTCCTGCATTCTAGCAATGGACGAAAATACAACTCTACATTCCCACGTCCTGCAATCTAGCAATGGACGAAAATACAACTCTACATTCCCTTGTCCTGCAATCTAGCAATGGACGAAAATACAACTCACATTCCCACGTCCTGCAATCTAGCAATGGAAGAAAATACAACTCTACATTCCCACGTCCTGCAATCTAGCATTGGACGAAAATACAACTCTACATTCCCACGTCCTGCAATCTAGCAATGGACGAAAATACAACTCTACATTCCCACGTCCTGCAATCTAGCAATGGACGAAAATACAACTCTACATTCCCTTGTCCTGCAATCTAGCAATGGACGAAAATACAACTCTACATTCCCTTGTCCTGCAATCTAGCAATGGACGAAAATACAACTCTACATTCCCTTGTCCTGCATTCTAGCAATGGACGAAAATACAACTCTACATTCCCACGTCCTGCAATCTAGCAATGGACGAAAATACAACTCTACATTCCCTTGTCCTGCAATCTAGCAATGGACGAAAATACAACTCACATTCCCACGTCCTGCAATCTAGCAATGGAAGAAAATACAACTTTACATTCCCACGTCCTGCAATCTAGCATTGGACGAAAATACAACTCTACATTCCCACGTCCTGCAATCTAGCAATGGACGAAAATACAACTCTACATTCCCACGTCCTGCAATCTAGCAATGGACGAAAATACAACTCTACATTCCCTTGTCCTGCAATCTAGCAATGGACGAAAATACAACTCTACATTCCCACGTCCTGCAATCTAGCATTGGACGAAAATACAACTCTAGATTCCCACGTCCTGCATTCTAGCAATGGACGAAAATACAACTTTACATTCCCAGGTCCTGCAATCTAGCAATGGATGAAAATACAACTTTACATTCCCAGGTCCTGCAATCTAGCAATGGAAGAAAATACAACTCTACATTCCCTTGTCCTGCAATCTAGCAATGGACGAAAATACAACTCTACATTCCCAGGTCCTGCATTCTAGCAATGGACGAAAATACAACTTTACATTCCCAGGTCCTGCATTCTAGCAATGGACGAAAATACAACTTTACATTCCCAGGTCCTGCATTCTAGCAATGGACGAAAATACAACTTTACATTCCCAGGTCCTGCAATCTAGCAATGGACGAAAATACAACTCTACATTCCGATGTCATGTACTCTAGCAATGAAGAAATAACTCCACCTTTGAGTGAATTCAAAATATCAACAAATTGAACCATTTATAGGAAACTACAAATATAATTGCAAATGAAACAGGGCGATATGGACAGCTTCAGCTGTCAGTCTCTCAGAGTGAACAGGTAGAGCAAGAGACCACCCTCATGTAGAGCTGAGAGTACCACTCATAGCACGTATCTCCGTAGCGTCAAACGCTGATCTGCAGGAAACTTTATAAATAGGACGACTGAAACATTACGCCAGTTGGTTATGCTCTTGTCCGTATATGTACGAGTAATATAATTCTCTCTAAGTATGCTTTGACTTGAATTATTTTAAAATTACCATCTGATCCCAGGTCTTCCCAACTTAAACAAATAGGTACCAAATTCACTGGAAACGTAAAGTGGCTGGTGTGATTTTTGACCTCATAATCATTACTTATGCCGTTATTTAAAAAAATACCAGGCATAATACTTTATCCCCGAAAACGCCTCCATTGCGTGGAAACGGGAAACTACTTACATTCACTATTTTCGTATCAAAAGAAGCCCAAATATTTGCGTATTTAAAAAAAAAATCCAACCTACGCATTCATTATTCCAGATTTAGATTTATGATAAATAACATAACAAACAAATAAGTTAGCTCTGTACAAATAATGTGTATACACAAATAAAAATGTAAGTCACGCAGGCGAGATAACAAAACTCTAAAGTCTGGTTTAAGAACATGTGCAATATCTTCAATTCAAGATGAATTTCTAACGATTTGTATGTCTATCAAATGGACAGGTCACATCCAGCTTAAAGAGGAAACTGTAGAGAACCTCTTGTCAACAGCATGCCTTCTTCAAATGTCTGAAGTTGTGGAGGCATGTTGCAGCTTTCTAATGAAACAACTTCATCCATCAAATTGTATAGGAATCCGCCAATTTGCCGATGTTCAGGGATGTACTGATCTATACAAGGTTGCCAATAACTATGTCATGGTAGGTATTCTATTTTTATGTGTGTAACTTTAAAATGGAGACCCGGGTAGCTCAGTGGTTAGTGCACTGGCTTCATAGCCCGATAATCCGAGGTTCAATTTTAAGTTTATCTTGAAATGTTTCAAAAATCACTAATGGCTTCTATGTCAATCCAGTCTTAAAAAATGGGTAACAGGTTTCCTGGAAAAGTAAAGGCGGTGGGAGTGATGATGACCACATCATCTTTAGGTATACCGTTGGTCAATGAAAACTACGGGCCTACGTCAATAGAGGAAAATATACCTCAATACTCACAGTACTCCTCAATACTCTCAGTGTGCCTTAATACTCCCAGTACGCTCATTATTTCTTATGTCCTTTCACGTTCATTATTATCTACATTGTCTTCTTTCACCTTTGTCTATTGTCTATCCCCAGGAGGTGTTGTTGTAGCTCCATACTTGTCGTTGAGCGTAAGGCTTTGTGAAGGTGATGTGGTCTGCGTTCCAGAGACAGGTGTGTTGCTCTGGTTGAGGTGTAGTCATGTTTATTCAGGATGGTCTTGATGTTGTCTATCCATCTTTTCCTAGGTCTCCCTTGACTCTGTATCCTGATTCCATCTTGTTATAAGCTCGTATGGGAAGTTCATCCTCATAAGATGTCCAAACCATTTTATCTGATGTTCTCTGTGTATTCAATGCGTGGTGTATACCTATTATCTTTCTGGTGTTATCACTGCGCATTTTTTCGAGTCTGGGGACTCCAATAGACTTCCTCAGACATTTCATTTCGCAAGTTTTATCTTTCTCTTATGTGTAGATGTCAGTTGCCAAGTCTCGCATTGGTATCATAATGCACAGTGTCTCCTTTCACGTTCATTATTTCCTACAGTGCTTCCTCTCACGTTCATTATTTCGTACAGTGTCTCCTTTAACGTTCATTATTTTGGTGCAAGATAGTTCACTGTAGAAATTTGTTAACATTGAAAGGACTCTTGTTTCTTCTTCTATTTTGTTCGTGTTCTCAGGTTTATTCAAACTAACAAAATGTAATCACGAGAACAAGAAAACGGTATGCATGTCGTCTTTTGGCTTAAATTTATACACCAAATAAGGACATATATCAAGCAGTGTTCTCGCCGTTGCCACACCGTTTATGCTCTGCTGCAGTGAGTAATAACTAGATCAGTGGTACACTGTCCTTGATCAGATTTAAATAATGATGGTGTCATACAAATATTTTAATTACTAGATATGCACTTTATATAATGTTGTGAATATATACTGTTAAAGAAACGCAACAATATTTTTAACGTGTAACAAAATGATAATTTACGGAATTAATGTTTCAACCATGACATGAACTTTCAGACATAAACTAAACTAAACCAAACCCGTCTTGTCATTTGCAACGGTACATTGAAGATGCTAGTTCTCTCACTGCAGTTAACTCAGGCGATGCCAGTCCATAAGAACATGACCTCTGTAGTGTTTTCTAGCCCAAAGACGAGCGTCGTTCAGCCGGTTCCTGACCGTTTGATTTGAAATTCGGCATGCTGCTGAAATTGACTGAACTATGGAGGGCGACCGTAGTGTTACCTCTTCTTGTTGTTACTGCGGCACTCTCCACTTTGGATATACCCTCCGACAGTTTGCTTATACTTTATATAAGGATAAATCCTGAATTTTATGAAATAACCTAGCGTAATAAAGATGTGAGGGCCGGTGTAACACTATTTTCTGACTACGTTCACAGGATAGGTTCACTGAAGTCATGCAGAACCAGGAGTTCCTGATGCTGCCATGTGATGAAGTTTGTAATCTTCTATCGAGCGATGATCTCAATGTCCCAAGTGAAGAATCCATATTCGATGCTGTCTTAAAATGGGCAAGACACGACCTTATAAATAGGAAGAAATTTCTTGCATCCTTACTGTCACATATTAAACTTCCACTAATGGCACCTCAGGTAAGGGTCTACTACTTGCATCCTTACTGTCACATATTAAACTTCCACTAATGGCACCTCAGGTAAGGGTCTACTACTTGCATCCTTACTGTACATATTAAACTTCCACTAATGGCACCTCAGGTAAGGGTCTACTACTTGCATCCTTACTGTCACATATTAAACTTCCACTAATGGCACCTCAGGTAAGGGTCTACTACTTGCATCCTTACTGTCACATATTAAACTTCCACTAATGGCACCTCAGGTAAGGGTCTACTACTTGCACCTTTACTGTCACATATTAAACTTCCACTAATGGCACCTCAGGTAAGGGTCTACTACTTGCACCTTTACTGTCACATATTAAACTTCCACTAATGGCACCTCAAGTAAGGGTCTACTACTTGCATCCTTGCTGTCACATATTAAACTTCCACTAATGGCACCTCAGGTAAGGGTCTACTACTTGCATCCTTACTGTCACATATTAAACTTCCACTAATGGCACCTCAGGTAAGGGTCTACTACTTGCACCTTTACTGTCACATATTAAACTTCCACTAATGGCACCTCAGGTAAGGGTCTACTACTTGCATCCTTACTGTCACATATTAAACTTCCACTAATGGCACCTCAGGTAAGGGTCTACTACTTGCATCCTTACTGTCACATATTAAACTAACACTAATGGCACCTCAGGTAAGGGTCTACTACTTGCACCTTTACTGTCACATATTAAACTTCCACTAATGGCACCTCAGGTAAGGGTATTCTACTACTGTGTACATGGAAGTTTTGTTCTTTCAGCGATTTCATAGCTAATTATCTGACTGTTTAATGTTTTCATATGTGAATGTTTAATGGCTTATATGTTTCTAATTGATCTCATCTTTACTTGTATGTGTTCCTAAATATGTGACTGTGTAATGACTTCATATGTAAGTGTTTAGTGGCTACATATTTTAATTTCTTTTTAAAAGCTTCATTTGTGACTGTGTAATGATTTCGTGTGGACTGTGTAATGGCTTCGTGTGTGACTGTAATCGTTTCATACGTGACTATGTAATATCTTTATATGTGAATGTGTAATGACTTCATATGTGATTGTGTAATTACTTAATATGTGATTGTGTAATGTCTTCATATGTGAATGTGTAATGACTTCATATGTGACTAATTACTGCATATGTGAATGTTTAATAATTTCATATTTGAGAATAAACTATATAAGTGATTGTTTAATGGGTTTTTCAAGAGGAATAGACCCCCATTTAAAAATCAGCCCTCAGGCAGCTGATGGTCGAATCCGACCATTTTCTGGCATCTCCTGAAATTCTGCTTGATTCCAGACTTCGGCTTTGCCTTTCCCTTGGACTTCATCAACGGAACCGATAAGAGGCTAGTGCAAACTCGGTGGGGCACTTTCTCCATATAAGCCGCCTGGGCTTATAAAAAATCGTCAAGAGAGAAGCAGAAACAAACAACACCCCACATGGAGTGTTGGAATCATGTGCACTGGACTCGACATCACATACCTCACAGTAACAACTGACATTCGAAAAACAGCACTCATTGATAGAGAACTCACGAGGATGAACATCGACATCGCTGCCCTGCAGAAAACTCGTCTTCCTGACCAAGGATCAATCAGAGAAAGGAATTACACATTTCTCTGGCAGTGTTAAACAAAATCAACATAGACTTTACGGAGTCGATTTTGCTGTTAAAAATAGTCTTATAAATTTCATCACAACACCAACATCAGTGTCCAAGCACATAATATCACTACAGCTGAATGTAAAACGCGGCCATATCAATATCATCAGCGACTATGCACCGACTCCTGTCGCCAATACAGAAGACAAAGATAATTCTATGAATCTCTACATAACATCGTGGACTCAATCTTGGCAAAAGAAAAAATTGTTTATACTGACCGATCTAAACGCCAGAGTGGGTACTGACAATCGCGCATGGCCGGCCTGTTTGAGTCATCGTGGTACTGGTAACATAAACTAAAATGGACAGAAACTACTCAAATTCTACACCTCAAATCACCTGTGCTCAACAACCAATTTATTTGCCACCAAAGCCATTCACAAAGTCACATGACGTCATCCCAGATCAAGACATTGGCACAAGCTGGACCTGGTTCTCACTCGAAGGAAAGATCTTAACTCGGTTAGAACTACACGAACTCTGCATAGTGCACACTGTAATACAGACCATGCTATAGTCGTCAGCAAAATAAATATAAAACCAAAGACATTCCACGCACCATGCCAACCAGCAAGACCCAAAATAAACGTTTCATGGGTACACTGAAGTAAAAGAATTATTTTTCTAAAGAATTCACTACATGGTTGGACACAGAAAAAGAAAAATGCACAGGGAATGAGGTAAACGTAGATAACATATGAAACAACCTAAAAACACACATATATGACAGCGCAGTATCGTCGTACGGAACACACAATTTCTCTAACAAAGACTGGGTTGAAGAAAAGGAAGCAATACTCATCCCCCTTATAGAAATGAAAAAAGGAAACAGTCTTAAAGTCCAAAAAGAACTAATCAAAAACCGCACACGATCACCTCAAGCTCACAAAACAACTAGTGTAGCAAGAATCAAGAAATTGTGCACACAAATATTGGTTGGATTTATACACTAAAATACAAACTGTTGCTGATATGGGAAACTCCAAAATGATGTACGAAAACATCAAAGCAGATCTAGGGCCAAAGATCTAAAAAAAATTACCATATAGTCCAAATTAGAGATCCTATAATAGACAAAACCAAACAACTTGAAATATAGGTTGAACACTATTCAACTCTGTATTCCGAAGACAGACTTGCAGACACACAACTAGATCAAATACTTGAGTTACAGACACACAACTAGATCAAATACTTGAGTTACAGACACACAACTAGATCACATACTTGAGTTACAGACACACAACTAGACCAAATACTTGAGTTACAGACACACAACTAGACCAAATACTTGAGTTGCAGACCCACAACTAGATCAAATACTTGAGTTACAGACCCACAACTAGATCAAATACTTGAGTTACAGACACACAACTAGATCAAATACTTGAGTTACAGACACACAACTAGATCAAATACTTGAGTTACAGACACACAACTAGACCAAATACTTGAGTTGCAGACCCACAACTAGATCAAATACTTGAGTTACAGACCCACAACTAGATCACATACTTGAGTTACAGACCCACAACTAGATCACATACTTGAGTTACAGACCCACAACTAGATCAAATACTTGAGTTACAGACCCACAACTAGATCAAATACTTGAGTTGCAGACCCACAACTAGATTAAATACTTGAGTTACAGACCCACAACTAGATCAAATACTTGAGTTACAGACCCACAACTAGATCAAATACTTGAGTTACAGACACACAACTAGATCACATACTTGAGTTACAGACACACAACTATATCAAATACTTGAGTTACAGACACACAACTAGATCACATACTTGAGTTACAGACACACAACTAGATCAAATACTTGAGTTACAGACACACAACTAGATCAAATACTTGAGTTACAGACACACAACTAGATCAAATACTTGAGTTACAGACACACAACTAGATCAAATACTTGAGTTACAGATCCACAACTAGATCAAATACTTGAGTTATAGACCCACAACTAGATCAAATACTTGAGTTACAGACCCACAACTAGATCAAATACTTGAGTTACAGACCCACAACTAGATCAAATACTTGAGTTACAGACCCACAACTAGATCAAATACTTGAGTTACAGACCCACAACTAGATCAAATACTTCAGAATAAACCTGAAATGACAGACCTCGATTATGAACACCTCCTAGAGGCTATAAATAAACTACCAAGCGGCAAAGCAACAGGAACAGACAACATTCCCGATGAAATCCTAAATGAAAAAAAAAACAGAGATGTCCTCGTCTCCCACCTGTACCAACTACTTATAGCGTGCTGGAGGACAGGAAAAATTCCCCAAAATATGGAAAACACAAAGATAGTAACTCTCTACAAGAACAAGTGTGACTGCAACAACTACAGAGGCATCTACCTTCTCAGCATCACCGGGAAGGTTTTTGCATGTATCCTTCTAACGTGAATACAACTGCTTGCCAAACGTGTCCTACCAGTCACAATGTGATTTCAGAACCAAAAGACTCACTATCGATATGATCTTTACCATTCGTCATCTGTTAATGTTGTTCGTCCATCACAAGTGATGATGACCATTTGTTACATCGATTTTTGAAAATTCAATTTTAGTTATGTCCTTGATTATGAGTTCATGGCTAATGAACCCTATTCGAGCTGTAAATGTATTGGACAGTTCGGACATGGAATGACGACAGTAGACGGATCTTGGTCTATCCGTGACTTTCTAGCTGCTCTCCACTGTTGAGCTGCTGCATTTTTCCTCTTTTCACAAGATGATGCGCTCTTATTGATTTTAGAACGCCATCGTCAACTACAGGAAATATGTCGTGAACAAGGGAAGCCACTCTTTATGGATTTTGAGCAACTAACTACGGTTTTTGACTGTTAGTAGACCAGCTCTATATAAGATTCGAAAATGTACTGTTAGTCCACCAAAACTACTGGAATTGGTTATTTCCTTTCATGAAGACATGCGCGCAAATGTATCATTTGAGGGCAATACGTGCGTTCTAGCTCCCACCCTTTTTGGAATCTTTGCAGCGCTTTGAAAACATACTTTTGCAGATGCAGCAGGTGACGTTTTTATCCGAACCCGTCTATTATTGTGTTATTATAAATTATATAGAGTATTATTATTACCGAAATTGTCACAAGAAATATATAATTGAAGCAATTTAATTGGCATATAAAAAATGTTGTTGATATCAATATTTGTCAACTGCTCCTACCCTTAGAAACATCTGTAAATCTTTTTTTAAGTTCCCTTCTTGTACATAATTGTTGATGTAATTAATATATGTACAGCCTCCACTTTTTCACTCTTGTTTCCAATTCCAAGCGGAGGTATTTCTCTTTTTGATTAACCAGAATGTTATCTTTATTCAACTTCCACTACTATTTTATATGTTCATTGCATCATCAAATGTCATTATTCGAGTTTTATGTAGCGAAATATATTGTTATCAAATGTCATTATTATTGTTTTATGCACAGAAACATATCATCAAATGTCACTATTTAAGTTTAATAAGCAGAAACATATTATCATGAAATTTAATTATTTGGTTTTATTCGCCGAAAGTTATTGTCATTAAATGTCATTATTTTATACAGAAAAATATTGACATCAAATGTCATTATTTGTGTTTTTTGTGCATAAACATTTTCTACAGAATCCGCAACGAATCATATAGTATTTTTTCGATTTGCTCTACAATTTTGCTGTGGTAGGTAAGAGGGTGGAGGGTATGTAAAGATTGGCATAATTAAGCAGGGGTGGGAGTTGTCCTGATTTCTTGACAACTGATAACAAAGGGGGGGGGGGAGTCACAATGTTACAAAATATCTTTAGCGTAATGTATGAACAACCTGTAACTCAATGTAACTGTAGATAGCGGTGTAGTGGGCTGGGTATAAGTCTAATGTATGAACAACCTGTAACTCAATGTAACTGTAGATAGCGGTGTAGTGGGCTGGGTATAAGTCTAATGTATGGACAACCTGTAACTCAATGTAACTGTAGATAGCGGTGTAGTGGGCTGGGTATAAGTCTAATGTATGGACAACCTGTAACTCAATGTAACTGTAGATAGCGGTGTAGTGGGCTGGGTATAAGTCTAATGTATGAACAACCTGTAACTCAATGTAACTGTAGATAGCGGTGTAGTGGGCTGGGTATAAGTCTAATGTATGGACAACCTGTAACTCAATGTAACTGTAGATAGCGGTGTAGTGGGCTGGGTATAAGTCTAATGTATGGACAACCTGTAACTCAATGTAACTGTAGATAGCGGTGTAGTGGGCTGGGTATAAGTCTAATGTATGGATAAACCTAATTTAAGCTAATTTATTCATGGTAAAATAAATGTTAATTAATTGGAATTTCAACATAACTTTTTTTCAATCTCGAGACATTATGAAGATAATGCTTATATTCTTCCTCTCCGTCCAGTAATGAATCCTGATAAGCCTCATCAGATCATAGTATATTGTTCATCTCGGAACAGTAATAAATCTTGATCAGTCTCAACATATCAGAGTATATTGTTCCTTACTTCATTAGCCAGTCTAGTCTATTTCCAGAACTCTCCACACGGGAGTGAAGAAAAATATTGACCAATATAATTCCAGATTCCGACCAGTGTCTACTTCAGGTGCCTCTGAACTTCTGTTCATACAATAACCTTCGACAGATAATGACAATATCATAAAGATCATTCATTAACCTTTGCTCTCTGATGAGCATCAGTGTATGCCATGTACCGCCTCAGCAAGTTCGGAACACCATGATACAAAGCATGATGAGGGAATAAACATATTCATAATTGATTAATAATTTTAATAAGCTACAAGGGACTTCAAGGGACCGAGTCTTAGTCTTCTTATACAAGTAAATTCAAGTAGGAAGCATGATAATAAATGAAAATAATTCTTACAGCTGACGGGAATTGAACCAGGTCCTGGCAGCACTGAATCGCCTTGCAACCAAGTAAACAGGTTATCCATACTTGACCAACGACATCCCCCCAAAAAGATGTGATCTCATTTAGACTGTGAACCTGTGTACTCAAGTCACCGAGAACGGAGAAAGCGAGACAATGACTATTACAGCAATAATGAACATACTGTACACGTATTAAAGTATTCTCAGGAACGCAAACATAGAACATCTATATTCGTACTACAAGGACCTAAACGTCTTGTTGTAAACATAAATAACAAATCAGAATTTCTTATTTTTCTAATGTTCGCTCTCAAACTCATGCAAATTAGCAGAATGTTGTCCATAGAACAGAATGCGTTGTGTCAAGGTTTACAGATTAGAAGCAATATCTGCGAATTTTTGCTTAACACATCCGACTTCAGCATGGCTTCTGTGTCATTTTGTCCCTAAATAAGATGGTATAGACACTTAAAACGTAAAACCTCCTTAGTCGCTATTTGCGACATGTATGGAAGGTAAACAGTTTCGATGATCTTTACTCCCCCTTCCGACCCTCCGACAAACACTAATGATAAGAATAAGTAAATGAGAAGCTAAACGTACCATGTAGGGGAACGGCCTTTTATCATCATCAGCAGCCTCTTGCAAGCTCTTTGCTGAACCTTTCTCAACAACCGATTTCTGAAGGGCGTATAAGCTGCGAAAGTTATATGATACAGATGAGTCGCGGTAGCTTAGTGTACATGTTTTATGTGCTTATGAAGTCCTTGGTTAATATTTCATTCCTGGAAGATTGATCTCCCCCTGTGATCTATGTGTTGATACTTTATCTCTTTACTTGCATGTTTTTTTTTAACTTTTCTTATCTTTAGCTGAATTTGTTCCTAATTCATTTTCTTCTTATATCTGTTCCTAATTGATCATTTTCTTACCTTTTTATGTGTGTGTGTGTGTGTGTCGTTAATAGATCTCCTTCTTACTTATTGTGTTTTCCTAATTGATCGTTTCTTCACCTTTATGTTCATAATCGATCTTCTCTTACATTTATGCGTTCGTAACTGATCACCTCCCTTACTTGTACGTGTTCCTAATTGATCTCCACATTACTTGTACGTGTTCCTAATTGATCTCCACCTTACTTGTACGTGTTCCTAATTGATCTCCACCTTACTTGTACGTGTTCCTAATTGATCTCCACCTTACTTGTACGTGTTCCTAATCGATCTCCACCTTACTTGTACGTGTTCCTAATTGATCTCCACCTTACTTGTATGTGTTCCTAATTGATCTCCACCATACTTGTACGTGTTCCTAATCGATCTCCACCTTACTTGTACGTGTTCCTAATTGATCTCCACCTTACTTGTATGTGTCCCTAATTTATCTCCAACTTACTTGTATGTGTCCCTAATTAATCTCCACCTTACTTGTACGTGTCCCTAATTTATCTCCACCTTACTTGTATGTGTCCCTAATTTATCTCCACCTTACTTGTATGTGTCCCTAATTTATCTCCACCTTACTTGTATGTGTCCCTAATTTATCTCCACCTTACTTGTATGTGTTCTTAATTTATCTCCACCTTACTTGTATGTGTCCCTAATTTATCTCCACCTTACTTCTATGTGTCCTTAATTTATCTCCACCTTACTTGTACGTGTCCCTAATTTATCTCCACCTTACTTGTATGTGTCCCTAATTTATCTCCACCTTACTTGTATGTGTCCCTAATTTATCTCCACCTTACTTGTATGTGTCCCTAATTTATCTCCACCTTACCTGTATGTGTTCTTAATTTATCTCCACCTTACTTGTATGTGTCCCTAATTGATCTCCACCTTACTTGTATGTGTCCCTAATTTATCTCCACCTTACTTGTACGTGTTCCTAATTGATCTCCACCTTACTTGTATGTGTCCCTAATTGATCTCCACCTTACTTGTATGTGTCCCTAATTTATCTCCACCTTACTTGTATGTGTCCCTAATTGATCTCCACCTTACTTGTATGTGTCCCTAATTGATCTCCTATCATGTGTGCTTCTAACTAATTTTCTTTCTTGCATATGTTTATAATTATCTCCTGCGTGAATGGACTGCTCTATTAAATACACTAATGTAATTTCCGCTTTAATATCAGCATCATTACACTTCTCTCTCCATTATAGCAAATTGTTGTGTCTATTTATGATCCCTCCAATCTCTCCACTTTAATTAATACCACGTTTTTTTTGGCATTGTTAATGCTCATTAAAAGGATTTTCATATCCCTACTTCAATTTGTTGCAATGGCAAGTGGGTTTTTTTATACTCTTATAATTTCTGTGTTGATAACACTGATAGCTTTTATATGAACAGAGCTAGGGGTTATTATCTAGATGAAGTCTAATATTGATTCCATCAGTTGTGATCATCCAGGGGGAAATATGCTATGTTATTCTCAGAGATCGGGGGAAAACTGTTTAATTAATGGAATGAAAATGGAGATCGCGATTTGTAGATGAGTTTTCTTTTAAATATGTAGGAGGTGGTCCATGCATCTGCGTATTTAGACTTGATAAGGCCCTAAGCTATTTGAGATATGGGGCCCTTTATGAGTCCAGATATTATATGTCAGTGCCAAAAATAATATTTAGGGGCCCCAAGAAAGTAGGGGCCCTAAGCTATAGCTTGTTTCGTTTATACGTAAATCCTGCACTGGGTCCATCGTATGTAGGAGGTGGTCCATGGTATGTGAGGCAGGAGTTATCATTCTTCTTCGGCGTTCGTTCTCAAACTCCTACAGATTAGCAGGATGTAGTCCGAAGAACTGAATGCGTTGTGTCATGGTTTACAGCATTGCTAGGATATCTGCTACTTTCGGCCTGACACATCCGATTTCAGCATGGCTGTGGGTACTGACCCTATATGGGATGGGACAGCCAACTCCAACCCATAACCCCCTTAGTCGCCTCTTACGACATGCATGGAAAGTAAACAGTGTCGCTGTTCTTTGCTCCCCTTTCTGGCCCGGCAACACACAGGGCGAGGAGTTATCATAATTCGTAGTTTAATTTTTATAATTACGATGTTCCAACTTCGCAGGCGAAAATGACTAATGAGTTGAATTCTGACTCTGAATGACCTGTTGGCGCTTGTTGCTGTGTGAGTAAAAAAAAAGGTAATTGGTCATAAGATGAGGAGAAAAAGTCTATCTCTTGTTGATTTTGATGATCAGTGAACGAGTTATCACAATTCGTGATTGAATATTGATAAGTCAAAGAGAAATGTCATAATACATGCGTTTTCAATCCGGTATTATCGTAATGACGTGTAATTCTCGAGCCACGTAAGTTAAAACGTACTCGCGAGCCAGCATTATTTCTATTTACTATTCAAACTCTGTTCTGCAAACCAAAACACGGTGTTAGTGTGCACGATTATGGGGAAATGATGGAGAATATGGTGTGTCTAGATATACCGACATCACGCTTATAGATATGCCAACATCACATCTCTAGATATACCGACATCACGCTTATAGATATGCCAACATCACATCTCTAGATATACCGACATCTCGCTTATAGATATGCCAATCTAAAACCTCTAGATATAATTATACAATTCTCATACAATATAAAAAATATAAAAGTTTGAAAGGTACGACTAACAAAACAATTATTTAAGGATTCGACTAAAAACAGGCATCTAAGAAAAAAATCCAAACCACCTAACAGAAGAAGCATTTATTCAATACGCTTAATGATTAGAATAACATCAACTAAGTGAGAACTGATCTCCTGAACTATGGACATACAACCAAAAAAAACTACACAACTATTATCTGAAATATCAAACACAATACGTACCACGGGACCAGTCCTAGCTCTGCTCTTCACAGCGATTGTCTGGCCCACGGGAGCGTCTCTGCATAAAAAATTGTCGGGAATCTACAACGACTTAAAACGAACCCCTTCACACATGTTCAATATCGGAATTGATGCATAATGATTGATCACAACATTTAAAAAAAAAGAAGATATAAATAACTACCGACAACAGACAACTAGAAAATATTAACAACTTTGCAAATCTCAGGTCAGCTGTATGTCAGGTCAGCTGTGTGTCAGGTCAGTTGTGTGTCAGGTCAGTTGTGTGTCAGGTCAGTTGTGTGTCAGGACACATGAGATTGTTCAGTGAAGATAAGAAATGATTAGCAATGGCCCTACAATATGTAACACAGATGAAAATGTATTGTAAAGGACAAACAGAAACACACAATAATATATATTTTTCATTTTCTGAATTTTGCTTTTGCCTGCGCTATTCTGCTACTTATTTCTGTTGAATTTCTTCCATCTGCTGTAATCCTTGTACCTAAATAGTTTTTCTGCATTGTGAAAAATTAATCATGGAGGAAAAATATCCAGGGAAACAAAAAGGAGGTCATCCAAGATGTCAATGGACACAAGATATCAGAGATCTTTTAAAGAGACGCTGGGTGAAACACTACAGCTTGCATAGAACCTAGAGGTTTACAGATTGATAGTGAGATAATGTTCTGCAAAAGGATACGCCCCATAGAATATATATTATTATATTGTATATATATATATCTTCTTCATCTTCTGCGTTCGCTCTCAAACTCCTGCAGATTAGCAGGATGTAGTCCGGAGAACGGAATGAGTTGTGCCATGGTTTACAGCATTGCTGCGATATCTGCGCCTTTCGGTCTGACACATCCGACTTCAGCATGGCTTTGGGTCACTGACCCTATATGGGATGGGACAGCCAACTCCATCCCATAACCTTCTTAGTCGCCTTTTACGACATGCGTGGAAGGTAAACAGTGTTGCTATTCTTTGCTTCCTTTTCGGGCCCGGCAATACACGGGCGATATATATATATATATAGTGTCTTTTGTGGGGATTTGGAAAGATACGCCATATCCCCACAAATTTCTCCTCTTGTATATTCGTGTTCATTGGGAAAAAACAACAGGACAAGAATGATATCATAAAAGACATATTAATAAATGTATTGGGTTTTATTTTCAACCAGTTTTGTCTAGAATTTTGGTCCGTACCGAGGTAATGTGGCACTGGAATCGCACATTTTTTAAAAAAAACCGGGTATCTAGTTTCGCTGTAGAATCAACCACTTGCGCGAAGTCCGTTCTCGTTGTAATCTTCCGCGCCGATCCTAAACAACGTCGTTTATCTTGAGTGATACAAAAAATTTCATGACCTATTGGCTGGCGAATCAAAATATACATAGTGGGCATTGTCCATAGACATCAGCCACGGCAAGTGAAGCTGTGTGTATCGGCATACACGATTATTAAAGAGAAGAGTTTGCATGTATCTTGTGTACTTTCGTTAATGCTAAAGTAGATAGTATTTTTAACGCCGAGTTAGTTGTGCTGCGACTTTGATACATCGTATGCAGAATATAGATTCTTCTTCTTCAGCGTTCATTCTCAAACTCCCAGTGGATCTCTTATAGCAGGACAATGGTCCAACTAGATTTCCAGCAGGATGTAATCCAGAAAATGGAAATGTGTTCTGTCGCCGTTTTATTTGTGCCAGGGGGAAAAACGCTTCCTAGCCAAACAGTGAACTTTTTTAAAGGCATTATATTTCAACATTTTTATAAAATATTTTAGAAATAATGAATAATGTTTGCGTGTTATTTAAGGAGCGGTCGTAGTGAGAGATGTGTTACCGCAAAAAAAAGAAGGATTATTGCTTTCGTAAACATAAAAGGGCAGACCAAGAAGAAGATGAACGCAAGACATCAAAGACAACATTAACACGACAGTAACAGAAGCAGGAAGACTGGCTCAAGTTAGACAGAAATTTCGAAAGGCTACACCCTGTTCAGAATAGGCTACCTGATGATGAACATAAACGTACACCCACATTTTCCAAGAAAAAAAATGTGAATACTCATTTCCGAAGACGGGAGGTGTGGGGTCAATGGCGCAAATAAGATGGTGACACAACTCATTTACTGGACTACATCCCGTTAAAAATCTAACTGAATTATTTTGCTACTACAAGAGAGAACCGGTGGGAGTTTGAGAATGAACGTTGAAGACGAAGAAGAATAAAGTATAATTTACTATCACATATAGACGTATATGAATATTAAATAAAATATGTGTGTTATATGCCTATATATACGCATAGCAATCACACTGCAAAGGTCAGGAAATACCTCGAAAGTAAAGGTCACAGTGGAGAGTTAAACTAGGCTTGCGCCTATATCTGCTTCTTTTCTCGAACCCAAGGAATTTCGAGCGATTAGCTCTTACTTCCTATGTGCAATGGGGAGGTTTCTCCTAACTTTCTTTCATGCCTAGGATGCTTCAGCTTTCAGCTGTGTGCAATGCCTATTGAAGGAGCCTTCTACTCAGAGGGGGTATATGTCACGTGACGAGCTGATAGTTTGTCTGGATCTCCCATTATTTGTCTTTCAGACGACAACCAGAAGCTGTTTCTTGTGTAGGAAGACCATTCCATTACCACCCTTTGTGTCCCTAGGTCCCAAACCTAATTTCTTTATTATGTGCCGTGTTGGGTAACGACGACGCTCAAATTAGACACAGGATTGCTACACCTTCCTAGACGAGGTGCTGCTTTGTCAAACAAGTAGGGGGTCTAGGATTTTACCTGTGCATTCGTCTCGTCCGCTTGAGATGGTCTTTTAATCAATCACCAGGCACAGTCTGTGTATTTTGACTATTCGCCATTGCCTATATTACCCAAAGACATAGGTAAAATACCAATCACGGACTAGGAACTTCGAAGAGGGCCCTTGGATACTGAACCAAATTCTCTCTAAATGAACCGTGTTAGACATCGATCCACTGTCGAGTTGGATTTGGTTTGCAGTGTCGTTAGAGACTTCTGCCCCCCCCCCTTTTCACGTTGCCCATAGTGTCCAGAGTTCTCGTCATAACACTGCTTCCCTCAGACATTTGAAAAATGCACTCCACGACATTTTTTAAATGATTATCTTATGTGCAATGGGGAGTTTTATTCATATCTTTTTTCCATACCCAGGAGTGCATGTTCAAGTTGGGGTACCCAGTACTTGAGTCTTGACTCTTACTTTGAATGTGATCAATTTTGATGTGACATGGGAGCTTCTGTGTGTTCTCGAGCATGAACAGCACTTCCACCAGTCTGTCTCGTGCTGGACTATTGTAGTTTCGTTGCCACTGAATTGATTTACACACTACGCTGCCCTCTAGCGTGTGTTACCCTTTCCAGATTCGGTGTGTACTAGTATGATCACAGTATTTTAGGGACATTGACATTGGTCGCCCTTACAATATTTCTGCTTATTACGCCGGCCGAGACGGAATGCACATATGCCTGGCATCACTGTGTGCCGACAGTATTGTTGGATGTTATGGCGGAGAGGTTTCGGAGATATTTCCTGTCTCTCTGCAGGCAATTATTACTCCATCAACAGGATCCACATCCACGGACACGAGCCTATTAGTATTTTAGAGGAATACAGCAACAGCAGCTGTATTTCTGTTTCCAGGGTGCACCACGAGGAGGTACTTTTAGGATCTTGGTTACCAGCTAGCCCTGGGTTCGCACGAGAGCAATGCCGAGACCCTTTGCACCCCATATATATATAAATATATATATATATATATTTCATTCTTTCATTCATTTTCCTTTTGCGCTGAAATTAGCGCATAGGGCATAGGTTAGATCTCTCCAATTATGTCTGTTCACAGCTATTCTGTGCAATTCTTGAATAGTATGAATATCGGTTGATTTACTTTCTCTAAGTATTGTTCGTCTGAGTGTTTCTGTTGGTCTACCCCTTGCTCTTTTGCCTGTAGGTATCCATTCAAGAGATTGGTGGTGTATTATGTTAGTCTCTGCGCGTAGGACATGCCCGATGTAGGACCAACGGCGTTTTCAAATTTTGATGTGTCTCTTCTCTGATTTTATCATTCGATGATTTGAATTCACTCCAATGGGTGTTAATTATCATACGAAGACATTTGTTCTCGAAACTTAATATATATATGTTGCTCTGACTGTGTGTGTTTATAAATTAATGATTTCTGAATATCACTCTTTGATGCTGTTTCCTCAATGCCCATCAAAGATTAATAATATTCATTGAATGATGGTCAAATGTTGAAGATAAATCCAACACTGCATCCTAAGCCACGTGGAAGGGAGATCATGTGGACATTAGAGTTATTGGAGAAAGGGAGTTAACTTCAGTAAATTAGATTTGAAGTGCGTTGAGGTAAGATAATTGTGTTTTGAGCTAGAGATAGCAACAGTGGAGAAATTCCTTTGAGCACAACCTAATGTATTTTGGGCCATGGCTTAAAATGAATCTGGAAACTAGCTTCATTCTGTGAATTTTGTGGAGGGTTTTTTTTTAGTTTGTTTTGTGTGATTTTTCCCTACCAAAAATATGCATTAATTCTTGATGGAAAATGGAAAAGGCTGAAAGGGAAGATAAGAAAAGAAAGAAAAGAGAATTAGGGAGAAATATGTGCCTTCTATACAGTTACCTCTCTGTTAATCGAAATAGAACATGTAGTTTGGCAAACATTTAATTATTGATAGCAAGTAATGACTTGGCCATTGTGACACAACTCACAGAACTTCCAGCCTTCAATATTTTGTGTGTTATAATGCCCGTATATTTTTGATGGTTTACTTGTTTATTATAATGCCCGTATAAAGTTGATGGGTTTACTTCTTTGTTATAATGCCCGTATATTGTTGATGGGTTTACCTGTTTGTTATAATGCCAGTATATTGTTGATGGGTTTACTTCTATGTTATAATGCCCGTATATTTTTGATGGTTTACTTGTTTATTATAATGCCAGTATATTGTTGATGGGTTTACTTCTATGTTATAATGCCCGTATATTTTTGATGGTTTACTTCTTTGTTATAATGCCCGTATACTGTTGATGTGTTTACTTTTATGTTATTCTTCTTCTTCTTCTTCATCGTTCGCTGTCAAATAACCACAACGAATATTTCGTGTGATTTCCGCCGGGGAGCGTGAGGTATGTTGTGCTGCAAGTTCCACGGTAGAACTGTGATTATTTGCACCCCGGTTGGCCACTTGTGGTCAGGACGTCCGAAGTCCAGCACATCCGTTTTCGTCATTTCTTTATTTCGGGTTTGGTCCCTAGTCCGTGACAGCCTGTGTATCTGTCGCCGGGCACGCTGGTGTGTAGTGTCTCTTCGCCAAGACGCTTGTCGATCGCGTCTATCTGGCACGAGGTGCTCCACCGTCTATAAACCCATCTCGCGCAAATGGACGATCTCTGCCTGTGTCCATCGGGTACCGAACCTTTTCTCATCCGCGAGCCTGGTTCCGTATGAGGAAGAACTCGCCAGAAAAGTTGACCCTGGCTCGTTCGCCCTCCTACCCGAGACGTCGTTCACAGACATCGTGAACCCCTCGCACAAGTTTGAGTCTCACACCAAGCGTTTGAGAGCAAAGCGTTCTCGAGCTGAGCGACCTTGTCCCAATAGCGCCTGAGCCCATCAGGTACTGAACCCTTTCTCTCTGCAAGTGTATTTCCGGTATAGGAAATCTTGACAGTAGAGTTGGGCCAGGACTGTCATCGTTGTCCCCTTCTTGCCTAAGCCCATCGGGTTCGGAACCTTTTCTCTTCGCGAGCATATTTCCGGTATAGGATGGCTCGACATTAGAGTTCGTTTAGGTCTTCTTGCTTTTCCGAGCGTCCACGATTGGGTCTGGGTCTCTGCCTATAAGGATCACCGGTAACTAGAAGCTCGTCTCGAGCTAACAGAGCTTATTGTTCCCTTTCCTATGAATTTTTTACTTTTCATTTGCAGTTCGCGCTGCCCTCTGGCGCTGTTCTGCCCTTTCATTGTGTACTCATTGTGACATATATTTGTCTCCATGCACCCACCTTTACGTTTTTTTTTACATTGACCGCCCCTCCAATGTTCTGACTGGACTAACATGCGTCACTTTATGTCGACAATGTCGCTCTATGTGGTGATGCAAATGGTGTCGGAGATATTGTCTGTCTATTTTGCAGTCAAATCTCTTTCCATCTGCTTCCTCCACATTCTATGACACTATCCCTAAATGATTTGGCCAGAGTCAGCTCGAGCTGCTGTTTTCTGTTACCAGGGTGCACCGCGAGGAGGTACATTTGGGATCTTGGTTATCTGCTAACCCTGCGTCCGCCTAGAGCAATGCGTTCCCTTTGCACCCCACTTGTATGTTATAATGCCCGTATATTGTTGATGGGTTTGGTTGCTTGCTTGCGTTCGCTCTCACAAAACCAGTACGAATTTCCGTGTGATTTAAACAAAGAGAGTGACATAGATTATGCTACCGTTTCTTCTTCAATGTTTATTCTCAAACTCCCTCTGGATCTCTCCTGTAGCAGGACAATGCTCCTACTAGATATCCAGCAGGATGTAGTCCAGAAAATGCTAATACGTTGTGTCACCGTTTTATTTGCGCCAATGGCCTGATACATCTGTCTTCGGCGGTACGCTACCGTTTAAATTTCGTCATATAGGCCTAGCACATCTGTTTTCTGAAGTTTTTATTTCTAATGAGTTTCTCTATCATGTGACACCTTTCGTATCTATCGCAGGTATGAGTGTGTATTGAATCTGTTTCATTATGTTTTTTACCTACTGTATCCTTGGACTTTGCAGACCAAAACATGCCAGTAGTGTTTGTATTATCGGGACAGTACCGATTGTGGATGCTTTGTCGCAGTGTACCGGAACATTTCCTTGGGACCCAAAAATATATCAGTTTTAACAATAAAGTATGTCCATCATAATAAGAGTGGTATTATTGGTTGAATTTGTGCGAAAATTATACATGTATACACACTTTACCTGAAAATTATGCATGTATACACACTTTACTTGAAAATTATACATGTATACACACTTTACCTGAAAAGCCAATTACTTCTTGATTATTCTACCTCTTTAACGTTCGATCTCAAACTCCCGCTGTATCTCTCTTGTATCAAGACATTGATCCTACTAAATTTCCAGCAGGATGTCATTCAGAGAATGAAAGTACGTTGTGTCGCCGTTTTATTTGGTCAAAGGCCCGACATAAGCGTCTTCTGTGGAGAACTTCTGATTATTAAGAACAGAATGGAGTTGAAATTTAGAAATTGTGGCATGGTTTGTTGTTTATAATCAATTATCAATTATCAACCTAATGTTGATGTTGTGACAGATCAAAAGTAAATAAGATATACCCACTGTTAGAAATCTTAGAGGGAATGCAGCAGTTCAACTAACTCGTAGTCCTTTCACTCATCGTATCGTCATTAATAAACACACGTGAGATAGTGTAGTAACCTGGCTTCTAGTGGTATACAGCCTTCTCTTTTCCATACAACGGAAAAGTCTTGTCACTGCCACACAGCTCTTCGTATACCCTGTCACAACTATATTCACATAGGGACCTGGTCATGGCACCAGACGACGAAACTTCATTGTTCTGATGTTCTAATCCTGATAGAACTTCATTGTTCTGGTAGAACAATCACACATCAATACTGTTCCGTTACACTACCATAACGAACAATCGTGTTTCGTTACTCAGAAGCCAAAAGACAGCTTGTAACAACAGAAATGACTTGTCTGCGAAGAATCCTCGAAGTAACAATAAGAGATAGAATCAGAAACGAAAAGAGCAAAAGACTAACAATGACAATCCTGGATTACATCAGAAGGCAACATATGAAGTTATTTTCACATGCTTCCAGACTATCATCGGACAGTGGCCCTCAATAAACATTATTATACAGACATGATGGATACAAAGCCAGAGGCAGACCATGCAAATGATGGATTACAGAAATAAAAGAGTCAACGAAAACAAAAATATTTGAAGCACCCAATAAAGCCATCTCCATAGAATTATTTTACCCCTGACCTGCAAAGCACTTATGTGTATAAAGCGAAAATAAAAGACTCACAATTTGTCATAAGAATAATTTGCCACACGAATAACTAGTCGCACTAGTACAGGCAATTAAAGTATAATAATAAATACAATCTTCATACAGTGTGTTATGTAATGCTACACGTGGACATTAACTTATGAACTAGAGAGAAGGCTTACTACATGTGCAATGGATGTCTAAGAAAAGCAGCAAACAGAACAAGAAGATATCATGTGAGGAATGAAGAAATTGCAAAAACTGTTGAAACACATGTGACCTAATATATTGAAAAACACATTGTATTTGTACGACAACTTAATGAGAATAAAGTCATACTGACCAGCAGCAACATCATATAGCATAAAAATGGAAAGCACAAGAGAAAGATGAAGACCAAGAAGAAAGTGGATTTAGGGAATTACCAAACATTCTCAGACCTTACAATATTGTTGCATTTCAAGCGATCAAATGTGGCTTAGCATGAGAATGTGTCGTTACTCAATCCAGAGATACCTTACATCAAAAGCAGAAAGACGTGTATATATATATATATATATATATATATATATATATATATATATATATATATATATATATATATATATATATATATATATATATATATATATATATATATATATAATTCATATTTGTGTTTATTATGTTTCAGTTCATTGCTGATCACGTTGAAACAAATTCACTATTTCATGATGATAAAGACTGCCAACAGCTGATTATGGAAGCCCTTAAGTATCATTTATTACCAGAAAGACGTTCTTCATTCCAGTCTCCTCGAACCAAACCCAGGAAATCTACAGTGGGGGTGCTTTATGCAGTTGGTAGCATGGAGTGTACGAAAGGTAGGATGGAATATGAACGACATGTAGGATAGAGTGTACGGAAGGTAGGATGGAGTGTACGCAAGGATTGATAGCTGTATGCGGTTGGTAGTATGGATTGTATGAAAGGTAGGTGGGAGTGTGTGACAGGTAGGATCGATTGTACGAAAGGTAAGATGGAGTGTGTGACAGGTAGGATCGATTGTACGAAAGGTAGGATGGAGTGTGTGACAGGTAGGATCGATTGTACGAAAGGTAGGATGAATGTGTGGCAGGTAGGATCGATTGCACGAAAGGTAGGATGAATGTGTGGCAGGTAGGATCGATTGTACGAAAGGTAGGATGGAGTGTGTGACAGGTAGGATCGATTGTACGAAAGGTAGGATGAATGTGTGACAGGTAGGATCGATTGTACGAAAGGTAGGATAAATGTGTGGCAGGTAGGATCGATTGTACGAAAGGATTGATACCGGTATGCAGTTAGTAGTATGGATTGTATGAAAGGTAAGAGGGAGTGTGTGACAGGTAGGATCGAGTGTACGAAAGATAGGATTCTTAATCACTTTGATTATATCCAGCAACTGTGCCTTTGTTTTATCATGTTGTGTAGGTTTAGTTTGCTTCTGTTTTATACTGTTATAAAGCTGGTTAATCAAACTTCTTAATAGAAGGAAGCTCATGATATTTCTTCTATTCGAATGGCTGCTCCTTAGATTTTCCTTGAGTTGTCCACATACTGGTCAATTCTTTCATCGTGAGTCATTTCTTTTACAATCACATTCAAACTTTAGCCCGTTAGCAGAATATAGTCATGAGAACTGAATGTGTTATGTCATTGTTTGAAACCTGACTGTAGAACCTGTTTCTTTCAGTAATGCATATTCGACTATCTTAGCAAACAGCAGAGACACAGAAAACCAGACTATGATGAATGGACATAAGCTTGAGGGGGTGAATACCTTAAAATACCTCGGATCCAGTATATGCGGCGATGGTAAATGCAAAGCAGAACTAAAAATAAGGCTGGAGATGGCTTTAGCGTCCTTGTCAAGGCTAACTGTGATTTGGAAAAGCAACATCAGCGTTGGAGTGAAAATCAAACTGTATACGTCGCTGGTGCTTTCTGTTGTGTTGTATGGTTGTGAGAGTTGGTAACTCACTGCGGACATGGAGAGAAGATTACAGGCTTTCGAGTATAAATGCTACAGAAGAATTCTACGAATTTCCTATAGGGAACATAAGACCAATGTGTACGTAAGAAATAAAGTAGAGATGTGTGCAGGTGTCCAGGAGCCATTACTTTCAATAGTGAAACGACGAAAACTAGCATGGTTCGGACATGTATGCAGGCACGATTCCTTGTCAAAAACAATACTGCAGGAAACTGTCGAGGGTGGAAGAAGCAGAGGAGGACAAATAAAGACATGGACAGACAACATCAAGGAATGGACAGGGCAAGATATTTCCACACTCATCCGCATCGCTGAGGATAGAATTCGCTGGAGGACTCTGTGTGCTGAAGCATCCAATGTGGTACCCCTACGACACTGAAGGGTTATGGGTTTATTGATTGATTGATTGATTCGACTTCATTTTAGCATCACAGCGACTTTCTATCACATGTGATAACCAATTCTACGCCCAACCCTCCTTGGTAGATTTTTACGACTCATGTTAAGCTACAGTATTACTATTTATGTCTCATTTTCGGGCCCTGCAGAATATAAATGTCAGGTCAATAGGGGGGGGGGCTAGATCTATTCGAATTATGTTGAAATCTATAATAATAATCATCATCAGGTGCCATGCCGGGTGGCGTAGGCGGTCATGGCTCTCCACAGCTCTCTGTCCACAGTATTATGTATCAAAGTCGTTGTTGTTTCCTTGTCGCGCCAGGTTGTCAAACTGTCTAATATTTTCTCACGTTGTCGCCCTCTGTCTCTGATGCCTCATTTTTGCCTGTTGTGACTATGTTCTCTAAACCTGCCTGTTTCATGAAGTGGCCAAAAAAGAAGATTCCCTTTTTCTTATATTGTTGATTAAGGTCTGTTTCGCATTTGACTCTTTCAACACCTCTACATTAGTTTTTCTGGCAGTCCATAGTATTCTCAGCATTCTTCTGTAGAACCACATCACTGTTGCCTCTAATTTCCCACTTTCCAGTTTGTTTATTGTCCAATACTCGCACCCATATGTTAGTATAGGGGATATATAGCACTGCAGAACTCTCTTTCTCCCATCTATTGACAAGGTCATATTACACAGTAATTTTTTCTATAATCTAATCAATCTATAATCAAATATTATGACTTTCGCCAGGTCCCACCAGTATAGAAAAATATGATCTTCGAACCAATACTTGGACCCAGGTTGCGAACATGTCAGGACGAAGATTGCAGTTTGGTGTGGCAGTACTGGATGAAAAACTATTTGTAGTCGGTGGTCGAGACGGACTTAAGACTTTGAACACAGTAGAGTGCTACGATCCTAAAAGGAAAACATGGACATTAATGCCACCCATGTCAACACATAGACATGGTCTTGGTAAGTCTATGATCAGGTAAAGTTTATGTTAGTACCATGACCGCAAATACTTTACACGCTAGAGGTTTTCCCTAAATAAATTCCTGAATCTGCTGTTGTGAACATTTTTGTTCTTATCCTTCTCAGATCCGTTACGGTCGACTGATATAAAAGACATCACTGCTAAACCTAAACATGCCTTCACCTGGTACCCTTTTTGGTTATTATCTGGCTATTCATTGAACACTATTTATATAATTGGAGTCGCACTCTAAAAATAGCTTTAAAAATATTAAATTTTCGGCAAAAATCACAATCAGCCTTCTAGGTCATCAGTCCACAGGTCGTGACTTGAATTCGATCGTGCTCAGAACACACACTGCTCCAGGTTACATGGCCCTGCATGCAACGTCTCTCATCTTGGGATGTTGTTGTTGATATTCAAATGCTGATGTCTAATGCTATTCTTGTCAGCACAATACCATTCTTAAAAAATTGCAGGTCTTCTGAAGTTGTTTTAATGATCCCTACAGTAAGTTAGTGGTTACGGGTGTCTGTAGAAGTTTTTTTCCTGGCAGTTGAAAGGTAAGGTTAATAAATAAGGAGGTGTTCCACTGTTTCACTGGGATGAGAGAAGTATCTACAAGTATGTAGATAGGGTTTGATGCGGTTCAAATAGCTATTGATCCTTACATGTCCTGTTCGAAACTGAAAGATAAAGAATTATTTTGTCCTGCAGAGTTTGTTTATGTTGTCATTGTCCTTTGACATTGTTATTTCACTAAATACATTTCGACCATTCAGCCCATTTGCCCACCTGTTCAGCCAGATTTCCCTGGTGTTCTTTCTGAGAATCTGTTTGAATGTTCCCATACGACAAGGTCTTTGATTTTGTTGTTTTGAAGCGCCTCTTTTTACATGTCTTCCGCTACTTAATTTCCTGCTATATCGCTATGCCCAGCGATCCATTTTATATTCACACTGAGTGAATATGCAGAGATAAGACTGTGCACTGCTCTGCTGTGTGGAGAATATCTTGATTTTCACATGGGGTTATAGTTAAGTGCTTCCAAAACTGGCATAGTCAGTAAAAATCACTATCTGATAGTTTTTGTTCTATGAAATATAATTTATGGTGTATTAATTTAATGGCTGTCTTGGTGACCTCAGCCTCTGCTTCATAATATTGGATCAATTCTCACCACAAGAATCATACAACTCGCAGGTAGATCCATTATGGTATAGTATAATGGTGCCAAATCCTGTAAAACAGGTAGCCGTGAAAGCGGATCCATCAGTGTAGGACTTGATTGCTGATGATGAGTAGCTGTTTATAGTTTCTGGGCACATGTCCACGGGATTATTGGTAGTGTTCCATTATTGGTTGTTTTATCTAACAATTTTGTTTGGATAGATAGTTGATGCAAGTTCTTCCAAGGGAGTGGTTCGATGTATTTGTTTTCTAGTTCTCCCTCTATCTCTTGTGGTAGATTGTGTTTGTCATCGTCTTCTCCGGATATATCCAGTAGGGACAGTTGTTTTAGTCCTGTTGTTTGTTTCCAAGTGTCAATAAGTATTTTATTTGGATGGTCATTCTTTCGTCTCTTGTACCTTTCTACCTCTTCTGTCAGTTCTCTTTTCCGTCTGATATCCAGCGGCTCTACATTTGCATCTATCTCACATACTGATGTGGGTATCAATCGCATTCCTCCACATATTAGCCTCAGAGCTTGGTTCAGAACCCTATTTAGGAAGAGATAGTAGTATTGTTCACAAAGGTCTGGAGAGGAAGCTATAATCCAGTACTGATCGAGTTTGTTCTAGCTAGTCTCTTAATGAGGTTTAGGCGTTTACTTTCTTTTCCTCTGAGATTTTTCTATGTGCTCTTTTAGTGTTAGTTGTCTGTCTAGTTTTACTCCGAGGCATACAGTTGTTTCTTCCTTTGTTAATATTTCCCCACTCATTGGATATCCCCTTGGGATACAGATGTTAATTTTTCGCACATGACCAATCATGTTAGTCATCTACTATTGAGTGTTTCCATTATTGATGGTACCTGTGACTATTGAGTGTTTCCATTATTGATGGTACCTGTGACTATTGAAGCACCTCTGTGTCTGTGATTTTTTTTAAAATCTCCTTAGCGTAGTAGTTAAGTTTTTCATATTGTGCTCAAGAGGTCACGGGTTCGAAGCCGGCTAGTGACGTCATGTTTACAAAGTGGATTTTTTCGGAGATCCAAGGAAATTACCGCTTGAAGCTACGGAGTTGCGTGCTGTGAGTGGTACTTTCGACTGGCGAAGTGCGGCTTTGTTGAGAGGGAGGGACAATATATAGGGAAATCGAGTACGATAAAGTCAAGTATCTACGCCTATTGAATATTCTTGTGATTATGTCATGCCAGGTGATATTCGTTGTATTTCTGTGCATGATTATGTCCTTCCGAGTGATATTCATTGGATTTCCTGTATGTGATTATGTCCTTCCGAGTGATATTCATTGGATTTCCTGTATGTGATTATGTCCTTCCGAGTGATATTCATTGGATTTCCTGTATGTGATTATGTCCTGCCGAGTGATATTCATTCTATTTCTCAGATCCTAGACTATGATGTCCATGTTTCTGTGCCGTAAAATAAAGTAATCACAAGCCCTATAAATCTGTATCTGCAACTGCGTTGTTAATTTTTATGTTCTCCTATTTCTCTCTCTCTCTCTCTCGTTCTCTCTCTTCCTCTTTATGTATTGCTATTTCTCTTTTTATCTATTCCTTTCTATCTATTTCTCTCACTTTCTCTTTCTCCCTCGTTTTGTTCTCTCTTTTCCTCTCTCTTTTTCCTCTCTGTCTCTCTCGCATTCACTTTTCCTTTCGCTTTGTAATTCCTTTTCTTTATCTCTCTCTTGTTTTTTCTTTCCCTGTCTTTTTCTCTTCTCTTTCCTCTTCTCTTTTTCTCTCTTGTCATCTCTCATCCTTTCTTTCTCACTTGTTCATTGTCTGTATCGTTTTACCTTTCTCTTTCTATTTTTACCTGTTTTAACTATCTCCTTTTCTTTCTTTCACTCTTCTCTCTCTCTCTCTCTCTCTCTCTCTTTTCTCGATAAGCTATCAAAAGTAATTAGTAACGTTAATCATATCATATCCATGATGTCTTTATATGAATCCTGGACAAAGTACCAGACTACAAGGTCTTGGAAAAATCAACCTCAATAAGCATCCACACAATACTTATGAAGGCGCAGGCACGCTGGGCAGGCCATATTGTGCGTATGGAGAACTCGCGTTTGCCAAAACAAATATATTATGGAGAACTCAAGACAGGATTTCGAAAAGCTGGTGGACAGAAAAAGCGTTTCAAAGACACGCTCAAATCATCCTTGAAACATCTTAACATTGACGTAGGCGCTTGGGAGAGCCTCGCTCAGGATAGAACAGCATGGCGTTACAGCATTAGAACGGGAGCACTAGCGGCGGAAGAATTCAGACAAGAAACTGCAAGACAGAAGCGGACACGTAGAAAAGAAAAAGCATCTCAACCTCACACAGATACCTTCTATTGTTGTCAATTCTGTAAAAGAACATTTTGTGCGCGCAGTGGACTTGCTAGTCATTTAAAAACGCACTATTAACTTTATTATTTTATTATTTATTGTTATTATTTTATTTGGAGTTTTTGGTCATCGTCGATCACGACGGACGAACATCATATGAATCCTGACATATTCTTGTCAAATCATCATTTGAAACATTCTAGCCGAAGTATTTTTTTGCAAACTCTTGCTAAAACACATGTTGATTCTACTCATGTTATATACGTGAAGGAATGTTATATCTTACTCCCCCCTTCAGAGCCAGGTGACACGTCAGCGCTGTATAGTTTATATTATTGATGTTGTATATAGAATTAGTACTATACTCGCTTGAATTTTTATTAATGTTCATTAATTCGTGTCAGAAACGTTATATTTACAGATACACATCTCAGTAACATAGAAAGAAAGTATAACTATTGTAATAGCAAAGTTAACTTGTTACAGGCGTTGGTGTACTGGAAGGTCCTATGTACGCTGTTGGAGGGCATGATGGATGGTCGTATCTAAACACGGTCGAGAGATGGGATCCACAAGCCAGGCAGTGGAGTTATGTTGCTCCTATGTCCACAGCTCGCAGCACAGTTGGTGTAGCAGCATTACATGGAAAGTGAGTGTACCCATGTCTGTTCAGTTCTCTGCTCTGTTTGTATATTTGATTTGTTACTTTCTGGCTCAATCTGCAAGTGTTAAGAACATTAGAAGAGAAAAATGATTGTCAAGTAAACAACATTGTAACTGGAGAGCTGAGATTTTTCTGCAAATTAAAGATCCCAAAAGCGCTTCATGGTTGACGTCCTTATGCGTTAGTTACCCTATATTTGTTCCGTCCCTCTCAACGAAGCAGCACGCCGCCTGCCATGAACAACATTCATACATTCATATCACATCTAGTGATAGCCCCCAGAAATCTAATCAAATCCATGTTACAATCTTCTTGAGCACAAGGCGAACGACTTAACGATTACGCCAGGGAGATTCCCTAAATTTCATGAAACAACATAATAGGCAAACCAGTAATAAAAGATATGTTTGTTGGTAACAGGAAAAGAGGTTCTTAAAACGACGATGGACAAGAGTTCCATATTGCTTAAAAATGTCCTTGACAGCATGTTCCGCTCTGTGGCTTAGAAGTAATGAGCGTTCATAAAGTAATGGCAACCCAGTGAACGTAAAACATTATCTGAAAATCACTGCAGTCAAAATGCAGGGTTGACGGCACCTCCTTAATGTGATGTGCTACCAACCATAAAGAGGTGGGGGGGGGGTGTCCGAACCCCAAAAAGAAGACTAGACTCTGAAGCGCATATTTTATCTTGAATAATTGCTCACTTAATCAACAAATCTAGTAGTTCTCGTAAGAGCATACGCCTCAAACAAATGATATATGGTCTACCCTGACCTTAGATTGCCTCCCCATTTCCTTCCATGTGATGCCAATATCATTGAGAAATTGTATCGTTCTCTCCATCAAGTTGCTGTAGGCCTTCCCTGTCTTCTCTTCCCTTGTGTATTCCATATCAATAACTGTTTTGCAATACAGTTTTCTGACTTCTTATAGTGTGTCAATCCATTTTCATTTCCTAGATATATAATTTGTAGGCAAAAATAATCCTAACTTATTCTTGTGCAAATATGTTTGTTTGGTTTTTTGTTGTGTTGTTTTTTTTTAAATCGTATTTTACAATTTAATATTTACAATGTTATTCAAGCAGTTATTCGCAAATGGTTAGAATTGATGTTGGGTTGCCTTCTTATCATCCATGTCTCTGAGTTACAAAAGTCAACAGTTTTTACGTTTGTATTTAAAAGTCCCCATTAAGAGCAACCTCTTGTCATAAAGATGGGCTTAATTACACCACCATTGAGTCAAAAACTAGGCATGACCGGGTCCTCTCACATCAAAGCAAGATCACTGTCTGTTACCAAGTTAAGTCAAGTTCCAGGAGACTCATTATTTTTCCACTTATGACAAGAGATTGCGGGGGAAATCTGGCACATCACTGATACTGACACCGCTCACAATGACAGGATAAATGCAGTGTGATTGGAAGGGTGGGGGGGGGGGGGGTTTGAATGGCGGAGTCTCTCAAAAGTCTCTTGTTTATGTTGTCCTGTTCATGTCTATAGTTTCTGAACTCAATAATTATAAATATTTTCCTGTCAAACATTCTAGGTTGAAATATTTGTTCATGAAAATGTGTACTTATATTCGTAGGTTATATGCAGTTGGTGGTCGAGATGGTAGCTCCTGTTTGAAAACTGTAGAGTGTTTTGATCCACATACTAACAAGTGGACACTATGCACACCAATGTCTAAGAGGAGAGGAGGGGTTGGTACGGCTAACTGTAATGGGTTCTTGTACGCTGTTGGAGGGTACGAAGCTCCAGCTACAAACCCAGCGAGCAGCAGGTTTGATTGTGCTGAGAGGTGAGTTCCAGCATTGCTTGCTTGTTTGATTGTGCTGAGAGGTAAGTTTAGCGTTGATGATTGTTTGATTGTGCTAAGAGGTGAGTTTAAAGTTGATGGTTTGTTTGATTGTGCTGAGAGGTGAGTTTAGCGTTGATGGTTTTTTGTTGATTGTGCTGAGAGGTGAGTTTAGCGTTGATGGTTTGTTTGTTGATTGTGCTGAGAGGTGAGTTTAGCGTTGATGGTTTGTTTGTTGATTGTGCTGAGAGGTGAGTTTAGCGTTGATGGTTTGTTTGTTGATTGTGCTGAGAGGTGAGTTTAGCGTTGATGGTTTGTTTGTTGATTGTGCTGAGAGGTGAGTTTAGCGTTAATGGTTTGTTTGTTGATTGTGCTGAGAGGTGAGTTTAGCGTTGATGGTTTGTTTGTTGATTGTGTTGAGAGGTGAGTTTAGATTTGATGACTTTTGTTTGTTGATTGTGCTGAGAGGTGAGTTTAGCGTTGATGGTTTGTTTGTTGATTGTGCTGAGAGGTGAGTTTAGATTTGATGGCTTGTTTGTTGATTGTGCTGAGAGGTGAGTTTAGATTTGATGGCTTGTTTGTTCATTGTGCTGAGAAGTGAGTTTAGATTTGATGGCTTGTTTGTTGATTGTGCTGAGAGGTGAGTTTAGATTTGATGGCTTGTTTGTTGATTGTGCTGAGAGGTGAGTTTAGATTTGATGGCTTGTTTGTTGATTGTACTGAGAGGTGAGTTTAGATTTGATGGCTTGTTTGTTGATTGTGCTGAGAGGTGAGTTTAGATTTCATGGCTTGTTTGTTGATTGTGCTGAGAGGTGAGTTTAGCGTTGATGGTTGGTTTGTTGATTGTGCTGAGAGGTGAGTTTAGATTTCATGGCTTGTTTGTTGATTGTGCTGAGAGGTGAGTTTAGATTTCATGGCTTGTTTGTTGATTGTGCTGAGAGGTGAGTTTTAGAGTATCTTGTTACTACAATAGTTGCACATACCACACGTCAATGACAACAGAATTCCATATAACAAATGTCAATGACAACAATATGAAGCCGTGCTGAGTCAGATATGTCAAATCCAAATGGACAGATATGACAGCCAAGATACTCTTCTTCATCTTACTAGTTCATTCTCAAACTTCTGTATATTAGAATCTAGTCCAGAGAACGAAATGCGTTGTGTCGTGGTTTACTCGCCAAATGTGGTCGAAACCAAAACCACAAGACATAATTGTATTCACAGACTGCTCAGTCAACAGAAATTAAAATAAAGGTGGTTGGGGTTTTGTTGCCTACAGAAACGGCATGAAGTTTCTGGAGAAATCATATGTCTTCTTCTTCTTCCGCGCTCGTTCTCAAACTCCTGCAGATTTGCAGGATGTAATCCGGAGAACGGAATGCGTTGTGTCATGGTTTACAGCATTGCTGCGATATCTGCGCCTTTCGGCCTAACACATCCGACTTCAGCATGGCTTTTGGTCACTGATCCTATATGGGATGGGACAGCCAACTCCATCCCAGAACCTCCTTAGTCGCCTTTTACGACATGCCTGGAAGGTAAACAGTGTTGCTATTCTTTGCTCCCCTTTCGGGCCCCAGCAACACACGGGCGAATCATCTGTCTACTCCACTGTAACTTCGATTATGAGGATGGAGATAGAGGGAGTTACAGTTAATTGGTTGATAACTGATACATCAACACATTCAGTAATACTCATAGAATCTAAAAGTATGCTGCGCAAGATAGAAAAGTACATGCAAAGAAAAGAATGGTGGGATTTATTGAACAACTCAACTGTCCAGAGCATCACATGGATATACTGCCCTGGTCATGCTGGGGTCAGAGGCAACGAGAGAGTCGACTTATTGGCAGGCAATGCGGCGATAGATAGCAGACTGCTGAGAAGAGATAAAGCAGATTTGATCAAGGCAGTAATAAATTAATTTCAAGATGAAGATGATGTCATTGAGGCTAAGAACGTACACATACAGAGAATGTTAGAAATGGGAGTATCTAGAGATGAGGAAAGAAAATGAAATTTTTTTTGGAAAGACCCGAAGATCGCATAATCAACACATGACAGGGACTTTGAGTCTACATACACTAGGATGTCTACATACACTTTGAGTCTACATACACTAGGATGTCTACATACACTTTCAGTCTACATACACTAGGATGTCTACATACACTTTGAGTCTACATACACTAGGATGTCTACATACACTTTGAGTCTACATACACTAGGATGTCTACATACACTTTGAGTCTACATACACTAGGATGTCTACATACACTTTGAGTCTACATACACTAGGATGTCTACGTACACTAGGATGTCTACGTACACTAGGATGTCTACGTACACTAGGACGTCTACTTACACTAGGATGTCTACATACACTAGGATGTCTACATACACTGGGATGTCTACATACACTTTGAGTCTAAATACACTAGGATGTCTACATACACTTTGAGTCTACTTACACTAGGATGTCTACATACACTTTGAGTCTACTTACACTAGGATGTCTACATACACTTTGAGTCTACATACACTAGGATGTCTACATACACTTTGAGTCTACTTACACTAGGATGTCTACATTCACTAGGATGTCTACTTACACTAGGATGTCTACATACACTTTGAGTCTACATACACTAGGATGTCTACTTACACTAGGATGTCTACATACACTTTGAGTCTACATACACTAGGATGTCTACATACACTTTGAGTCTACTTACACTAGGATGTCTACATACACTTTGAGTCTACTTACACTAGGATGTCTACATACACTTTGAGTCTACTTACACTAGGATGTCTACATACACTTTGAGTCTACTTACACTAGGATGTCTACATACACTTTGAGTCTACTTACACTAGGATGTCTACATACACTTTGAGTCTACTTACACTAGGATGTCTACTTACACTAGGATGTCTACATACACTTTGAGTCTACATACACTAGGATGTCTACATACACTTTGAGTCTACATACACTAGGATGTCTACATACACTTTGAGTCTACTTACACTAGGATGTCTACATACACTAGGATGTCTACATACACTAGGATGTCTACATACACTAGGATGTCTACATACACTAGGATGTCTACATACACTTTGAGTCTACATACACTAGGGTGTCTACATACACTTTCAGTCTACATACACTTGGATGTCTACATACACTAGGATGTCTACATACACTAGGATGTCTACATACACTGGGATGTCTATATACACTAGGATGTCTACATACACTAGGATGTCTACATGCACTAGGATGTCTACATACACTAGGATGTCTACATACACTAGGATGTCTATATACACTAGGATGTCTACATGCACTAGGATGTCTACATACACTAGGATGTCTACATACACTAGGATGTCTACATACACTAGGATGTCTATATACACTAGGATGTCTACATGCACTGGGATGGCTGCTGGAGCGAAGAGCTGAGCATGTATGGATGTGTCATGCATGCTGTGAGTCTCTAATCAAGAATCAAGACGATACAGCCAACTCCAAGCCCAAACCTCCTTAGTCGCATATAACGATGTGCATTGCTGGTAATAGGGTCGCTGTCTTTGCTCCCCTTTATGGCTCAGTAACACACTGCAGACCTGAAATATGTAAAACAACCACAACGCATTTCACTCTCCAGACTATATCCAGCTAATATGCAGAAGTTTGAGAACCAACACAAAAGAAATGTACAGACATCTAATCATACAGGAGCATGTGTAAACAACAACATAACTCACAGACGCACCAACAGATGATATATCTTTTTTCATATAAACAAACAATATAACTCACAGACGCATGAACAAATGATATAACTTTTGATATAAACAATCAACATATCTCACAGACGCATGAACAAATGATATAACTTTTGATATAAACAATCAACATATCTCACAGACGCATGAACAGATGATATATCCTTTGATATAAACAACCAACATAAATCAGAGACGCATGAACAAATGATATATCTTTTGAGCCACAGACAACTTTAAGTGTTGGACATTATTTAAAAGCACACCAGTATCGACTCAACGTGTCATTCCAGATCGTATATCTGGAACGTGCTCTAAAGACACCGGATCAAATCCTTCAATCAGCCCCCCTCCCACTCTATCAAGAGAATGTTGCATACAATGTAGGATTAACGTATAAGCTACACAAGCTATAGCTTAGGGCCCCCACTTTCCTGAGAAATTCTTATATATATTAAATATATTGCAGCATTATTTGTCCCAATGCTACACGTCCGGAAAGTTTAGGGCCTTATCAAGTTTAAATCCGGCCCTGGTTGCATAGGACGTCCACAAGATGTCACACTTGAAAAGAAATCTGGGACACAAAAATGATCTACGGCAGAAATCAGATTTTGTTCATGAAAAGAATATTGAAATCTAATGCAGGCGACAACTGAATACATAATCACATATCTAATTATACTCGCCCGTGTAGATGGGGCGTCACAGGGGAGCAAAGAATAGTGATATAATCTGCATGCATGCCGTAAAGAACGACTCTGGAGATTTGTGGAGGAGTTGGTTTTTCATTTCATAAATGGTTTCACCAAGAGACCGTTCTGAAATCGGATGTGTCAGGCAGAAAGGCGCAAATATGTTTTACAACTACGATGTAAATCACGACACAGCTCATACTTCTCTCCGGACTACAACCTGCTAATCTGCAGGAGTTTGTGAACGCAAGCAGAGAAATAAGAAAATAATGTACCTATGGTCCGGCTCTGTGGCGAAGTGGTACAGATCGCGTCTGTAACGTCCAAGGTACCCAGTTCGATCCCGGCCACAGGTAATTGTGCATCCGGACCGTTCAGAAAGCAATGGCAAACTACTAAACGTGTTATTATTGCCTAGAAAATCACCACAGCCAACAAATGCTGGGTTGATAGCTAAGTCCTGTAAAGGATATGCTACCAATTTTTTTTTTAACATAGTCAAATATTGTTAGCTACGACCATTTAGCACTTTCAAATGTAAAGTTTGTTTTCAATAGGTACGACCCAAAAACTGACCAGTGGACAATCATAGCTCCAATGAGCTGCCCTAGAGACTCTGTAGGGTTGTGCCCTCTTGGAGACAAACTGTTTACGATTGGCGGTTATGATGGTGTTCAATATCTTAACGATGTGGAATCGTATGATCCAGTTAGCAACGAATGGGTTAAAGTAAGTTTGTTTCTTTTCATTGCTTTCATTTATAGTGGATTTTTTCCTTGATTTAAAACATAACAACTCTTCAACACATTCTTGCTAACAATGAAACAACAGTAAGCAAATATGAGAATATGAAACAAGATTTAGTAAGTATGAGAATATGAAACAAGAATAAGCAAGTATGAGAATATGAAACAAGAGTAAATAAGTATGATAATATGAAACAAGAATAGACAAGCATGAACATATGAAACAACAGTAGACAAGCATAAACATATGAAACAACAGTAGACAAACATGAACATATGAAACAACAGTAGACAAACATGAACATATGAAACAACAGTAGACAAACATGAACATATGAAACAACAGTAGACAAACATGAACATATGAAACAACAGTAGACAAACATGAACATATGAAACAACAGTAGACAAACATGAACATATGAAACAACAGTAGACAAACATGAACATATGAAACAACAGTAGACAAACATTAACATATGAAACAACAGTAGACAAACATGAACATATGAAACAACAGTAGACAAACATGAACATATGAAAAACAGTAGACAAACATGAACATATGAAACAACAGTAGACAAACATGAACATATGAAAAACAGTAGACAAACATGAACATATGAAACAACAGTAGACAAACATGAACATATGAAACAACAGTAGACAAACATGAACATATGAAAAACAGTAGACAAACATGAACATATGAAAAACAGTAGACAAACATGAGAATATGAAACAACAGTAGACAAACATGAGAATATGAAACAACAGTAGACAAACATGAACATATGAAACAACAGTAGACAAACATGAACATATGAAACAACAGTAGACAAACATGAACATATGAAACAAGAGTAGACAAACATGAACATATGAAACAACAGTAGACAAACATGAAAATATGAAAGAACAGTAGACAAACATGAACATATGAAACAAGAGGAGACAAACATGAAAATATGAAATAAGAGTAGGCAAGTACGGGGATATGAAACACGAGTAAAAAAGTGTTCGAGCAGTTTTAGTGTTCGTTCTCAAACTCCCAGTAGCTCTCACTTGTAGCAGACCAATAGTCCTACTATATCTCCAGCAGTCAAGACCAGTGAATGAAGATGCTGTAGTTTTATTAGCATCATTCACTAGACACATCCGACCGGGAGTTATGTACTAAATATTCAATCTCTTTTCAATTCCACTGAACAGTGAACATTGTTGAGACTAACGGGTATTGAAAATTGTTAACCATATTGCTAATAGAGTAATAGGCCAGCATGTAAGTCGCAATCTGTTTATCTGTGTTTCTGTCCAGCACACTAACTTACTTCCTCGTCTATCAGAATTAAGCCAATGGTCATCATTGCTTCACCTTTTACCATTGTCTATGTCGCTAACAACTGCAACACAAATTCTCACTACTGATGCATAAATGTAAACACGTGATAACTTTTAATAAGAAGCAGCCATGGCAATTGCCCCGAAACCTTTTCGTCCTGAAGATCGATGTATTCTTGTAAAACATTCAATCATTGAAACTATCTGTAAAATAGAAGAGTGTTTGTTAACTGATTACAAACAACAAGAGTTCAGACATGAATTCTTGAAGAAAGTTAAACCAAGCGTAAGGGACTTCCAATCAACTTCGCGAAAAAAGACTTGCAACCGGCCTAGGGGATTTGCAACCAAGCGTAGGGGATTTGCAACCAAGCGTAGGGGACTTCCAGCAAAACGTAAGGAACATGCAGGCACTTTATGGTACTTGCAAACAATGTATAGCATTTGTAGACAACTTAAGTACTTGCATGGAGCATAAAGGACTTGCGGACGACGTAATGAATTTGCAGACAACACAAAGTAGTTGCAGACAACACAAAGTACTTGCAGACAACACAAAGTACTTGCAGACAACACAAAGTACTTGCAGACAACAAAACGAACTCGAAGACAACTTAAAGGACATTAAGACAACGTAAAGGACTCAAAGACAATACAAAAGACTTGGAGACAATAGTAAGCACTTGCAGACAATATAAATGACTTTCAGACAATATAAATGACTTTCAGACAACATAACGGACTTGCAAACAACATAAGAGACTTATAGAGGACATGCAAACAACATTAATGAAAACATTACGGACTTGCAGACAGCATAAAGTGCGACTTAGAGACAACATAAACGACTTGCAGACAACTTAAGGGACACGGTAAATTGCATGTATGCTAATTATGTTTTGTTTAATAATATTTAACTATTTTCATGCTCTAAGATACCTGTTATCTTCACTCAGGTAGCTCCACTATGTACAGGTCGAGCAGGAGCCTGTGTTGTACATGTACCCAACAGCTGACTAAAGAAATCCTGCGCTACCACCAACAAAACTTTAGCCATTGCCTTGCTCAAGAAGTGGCCTTCTGGACTCTTCCCTCTGAATAAATCTCAGAACAATCAGCTGGGAGTGCGAAAATGAACTCAAAGACATAATTCTATAATTATAGTTCACTGTAGATTTTCCTTTAGAAAAGTGTGCACTCCTGCCAGATGACAAAATAAAATGATGGTAGCAAAAATATCAAGGATTATACCATGTAATAATTGTCTTGTTGCCAAGTCAGTTGGATCTCCACAAACATTTGTCCTGAATACTATATTCCGCCGAAGACGGATGTGTCGGTCCATTGGCGCAAACAAAACGGAGACACAACGCATTTCCATTCTCTGAACTACATCCTGCTGGAAATCTAGTAGGACAATTGTCCTGCTCCGCGAGAGATCTAGCGGGAGTTTGTGAATGAACGCTAAAGAAGAAGAAGAAGAATACTAGATGCTTACTTTTCTCTTCTTCTTCTCCTGCGATCTATGTATCAAGTCCGATATTGGTCATGTATAGAGTGTGTTTTAAATCGCTGTGGTTGAACACAAATTGGTTTTCTGAGACGTTCCTGTGGGTCAGACTGTCGCTCTGTGAACAGCGAAGCTGGGACAGTTCTGTATTATATGTGCTGGTAACTGCGTTGTTGCTCCGCAAATACAGACCGCGGAATAGCTGATACCGATTTGCTGAGTTCTGGGTGCTGACCATGTTTCCTTGCCATCAAGATAGGATATTCAGAAGCGTATATCTCTGTCATCCTTTATCTCATGCAGTTAGACCTATCAATTTTCCTGTTTTAAATTGCCTTTTCTTATGACAATCAAATGATAAAAGATTTGATTCCTCTCCGTCCAGTTGACAGGTAATTAATCATCTGATAACTCAGTGAGCCTCCCCCCCCCCCCCCCCAACCACTATTTTTTTTTAAAAAAAAGAGTTGTTTCAGCTAAGGCATTGAAACATATTTTCTTTCATCACTACGAATATAAACCAAGTTTATCACAACATAATTCAACAGCACATATTGTGTAGATGTGCGTAAATTCCTCGTGTAATATAGACACCGAACGCAGCACAGACCAGTAGATGTTGATAGGTGATATAATATCTCATGTGAATAAAACATTTTTTTTTAAATTATTATTGATCTAATGCCCCAGAAGCACATAATTTTATCAGTTATGTGCTATTCTTACATGGAATTCAGTCTATTATTTCATTAGTGTTTTTGTTATTAGAATAATGTGTAATGTCAAAAGTCAGATGTGTCTGGTCATTGGCTCAGATAAAACCAACACTACAAAACACCTCAATTTTCTGTATTATATCCTGCTGGAAATCTTGTCTGGCCATTGGTCACACTACAAGAGAGATGCTGGAAATCTAGTGTGCTATTGGTTGCTACAAGTGAGATGCTGGAAATCTAGTGTGGCTATTGGTTGCTACAAGTGAGATGCTGGAAATCTTGTCTGGCCATTGGTCACTACAAGAGAGATGCTGAAAATCTAGTGTGGCTATTGGTTGCTACAAGAGAGATGCTGGAAATCTAGTATGGCTATTGGTTGCTACAAGAGAGATGCGGGAAATCTAGTGTAGCCATTGGTCACTACAAGAGAGATGCTGGAAATCTAGTATGGCTATTGGTTGCTACAAGAGAGATGCGGGAAATCTAGTGTGGCCATTGGTCATTACAAGAGAGATGCTGAAAATCTAGTGTAGCCATTGGTCACTACAAGAGAGATGCTGGAAATCTAGTGTGGCTATTGGTTGCTACAAGTGAGATGTGGGAATTTGAGAATGAGTTGCAAGAAATAGAAGAGTGTATTATCTCACTGTTGTAAGTGTATGCCAGATATTTTTCCAATTAATGTACCGTATGAGAAGAATTTGTTCCAATTTTTTTTTAAAGTGTCTACTGTTATGTAAGAACTTGCAATATTCTTAGAATAATGTGCCAGTTTGTTTGAGAAAAGTTAATGACCAGTTTGTTATACAAGAATATACCAGTAGATTCATTTATGAGAACAAGGGTAATACGATGTCCGGGTTTTACAGGGACAGTCCCAGTTTGTAATTGAGTTTAGTCTTATGAGGGAAAGTTAATAAGTATGTTACAAATAACCCTAAATAGTACAAATCGAACATGGACACTATATAATTTTATACTAACATTGTTACTTTATTTCTCCAAATAATGTTTTGTGTTATCGAGTCGTTTGTGGTGTGCATTATTAAGATGGAACAGTATTCTTGTAGTCACAACCTGGACGCTTTCAGCGAATTGTCTCAATAGAACTTTATAATAGGATACTTCATTCATATTGTCCCCTTTCTTCTGGAAATTGGTGAACATCACTCCGTGAGAATCGAAGAACACTGTAAGAATAGCCGTTCCTGCTGGTGACACAATTGCGAATTTTTTGGCAGACAAGAAGGAAGCTTCCACGTCATTGAAGCAACTTTCATTATGGTTGATAGTGATGCATCCATTAGTCATGCCCAGTTATAATACATTCCAGCATGTTTTCTCCAACCGGCATATCGACAGAAATCTCGTAAGAATATGCCCATGCGGGTCATTTTACTTTCGTCATTAATACTCTGGGTTCCTATAGTGAGCACTTACAGGAGTTTCGCTTAGTAATTCATTATGTTGTAGTCTGATGCATCTTTCTTTCTATGTTCTTTTGGTGCTGAACACGGTGCTGAACACGGTGCTGAACACGGTGCTGAACACGGTGCTGAACACGGTGCTGAACACGGTGCATATGGCAGAAATCAGAGCTCTCCAGTGTGAGCGATGTGATGCTACTGTGTCTAATTCCTGTATGTTGTTGAGACCCATGGTCATACGCTCTTTAATGGTCGTTCTGTGAAGAGTACCCATTTTAATACTTGTAGTGGCAGTCTGTTTTCATTCATTCTAAGTACATGTCCGCTATAAGTCCATCGTTTTCTTCTTGTTGTTGAATAAAGGCTGAAGCATGCGGACACATAATGTTTCAACCATCAATGAATTTTTCAATTAATTATGCTGTAGGCTGAAACATGCGAACAGCTAGTATGGTTGCTATTCTTCTCACTGTTATTCGCCAGTAAGTATGAATTATTTCGTCACCCGTTGTGCAGTTGCTTCTGTTACAATTTCGACAGAACCATCGGGTCGCTCTTCATCAGCTGGTGATGCTCGTACTTGTGAAAATTGATTTGCCCAATGATGAACGGCGGTGCGCGATAAAAATCTCTCAAGACATGCTGCTACCCAACAGAATTTTAGAATGAATGCAAAAAAGAAGTAGAATCGTCCTGGACTATTATGTTTGGAATCAAGTATAATATCGATTAAACTATATATGACCATGCTAACAATCTCCAGAAAACACAAAATCTTTTACAGAACTGCCCAATGTATCACATTATAAGAAAAAAAGTATGGCCATTTTTTTTCTTCTTCAGCGTTCATTCTCAAACTCCTGCTGGATCTCCCTTGTAGCAGGATAATGATGCTACTAGATTTCCAGAAGGATGTCGTATAGGATGTAGTGCTATAATGGAAATGCATTGTGTCGCAGTTTTATTTGCGACAATGGCCCGACATATCCGTCTTCGGCAGGGTATGGCCATTTGAAACAGTTGCGACGAACAAGCTTTACATTCCCTTACTGGAACTAGTGACAAAATTACAGTTCATTGAAGAAATCCATATCAATATCTAACTTCAACAGGAGGACGATGGGGGAAAATTTAAAATTCACCAATTTATTTGTTACAGCATAATAATTGACTGTAAATGTATAATGAAGGTGAGTTCAGAATAATTAATACTGTAATGAATTCATAGTAATTGATACGGTTATGAATTCATGATTTGTTTAGAGACGCTAAAATATATGGGCAATGTGTCCACAAAGTATATGTACTAAATATGAACTTCATGAATTATGTCTTGTGTGCCTTATTCGTCTGAGCCTGGCTGTAAATGTGAGAGTTTATATTTCTATCTTAGTCTCTGTACTCGTGTGTACATGTTTCAAATGTAATATAATTACTTTTAATTTGATGTTGTCAAAGGATATTATTGGATATGATGCGACATTCCAATAAAATAGACCAGTTGTTATTAGAACTAGATCTCAGAAAATTGTTGCAGTTATAAATTATAGTATGATCTTATTCTTCTTGACATGAGTTTATAGTAAGTTTGCATCGGTTCATGTTCGGGTCTACCTTCCAACTTTTTTAATAAAATCTGCGCCGATCACAATTATTTTGTAATTATGTCACTATGACTTCAGTGACTGTCGGCTGATACAAAATGGCTAACGTGATCGTAAGTAGTTATAGATTACCAACGGTAGATAAACATGTAGTACGTCTGTTACAGTAGCCAGGACTGCTGACGGGTACACGGATGTGCGCGCCACACACTGAGAGCCTCCACGTATACAACCCTCCTAAATAAATATCTCTTATGTTCACCCACTGATGGGTAATTGTAGCCAATGAAAGTAGTCGCGGAAAAACTTGTCATTTATTACGTTTCGCTTTCCGCGATAAAGATGGGCCTGTTATCCAAACATGAACCCTTGTATAATATGCAGTTGGGGGTGTACGAGTCCAACATGTGTTCTTGTAGATCTGGTGATGAATAATCAATGTGATCTTCTAATCTATAATCAACGTGATCTAATGAGGAGTATGAGAACAATATATGACTGTACTGATACGTCTTGCATCTGAGTCTCCACATCCGTTGTGTACAAATTTGAGTCTAGAATTGTCTAACATCGTTAAACATGTGTTTAACCTGACGAAATTGTACACTGTACTACAATGAGAAATGAACGAATGTTATATGAAATCATCCTGCCAGTGCTATATGAACTAAATCAAATATAATTTTAACCAATGTCAATGTTACCACGAGCTGAAGACAATGTGAACTAAATTAAATTTGATTTTTGCAAATGTCAGCAAACTGAGAACTGAATATTTTAGCTGATGTCAGTACACAGAACTAAAAGAATAAAATATCGGTTAATCAATAATCTGTAAAAATGAGAACTAAATTCATCACATGCCATCACATTGAGAGGCGAATCTTGTCTGAATGCATTTGAAAAGAAATGTTTAAGAAAGATGTCTATTGTAATTAGTACAAGAATAATATTATTTTTATAAGAAACATGCGCATGCAATTAACAGTTTTATCAACAAATCATCAAAGACAATGGACAAATGTAAGACATATCATGAACAAAAATAGGGGCATACAATCATAAAAGAATACAGCAAACACTCGGGTGGCAGACAAACACAAGAGACTTTTCTTCTTCTTCTTTCGTTCACTTGAAACATGTCTATATCTGTAATTCTGTCTCCTTAATAAAACTCACTGTCTTTTGTAGTTCATACAGTGTCCCATTGAGCTTTGATTCCAGTGTTGTTTCCTCTGGCCAATATGTCTGCCTCAGCGTTTCATGCTCAGAACACTCTTGAAGTATATGTTTGGCACTCTGTGCTGCCTGTCCACATGTACACATGGCCGTGTTGCCAATCTTGAACTTTGTATACATGTGACTGCGGAGTCGGTTGTGTCCTGTTCTGAGACGAAGAATTACAACTTGTTCTGATTGTGTTTTGTGCGTGGCATCCTGATTATCTGTGCGCCTTTTGGCTGGATGCCTCCGTCTTCAGCACTCTGCTTACTTGGGCAGGACTATGGTCCTGCTCGAGTGGGACTGCCCGACCAGTCTTAGTTTCCAGCCCCTGATGGCTGAACTAAGCCCCATCACCTCTGCACGGTGCTGGTCTCGATGGAGACACAAGAGACAATGTAAAGGGCAATGTCAGGTAATGCTAAGATGAAAGATATTGACTTCCTTGCTGAGATTCGAGACAATTGCCAAAAACACAGAAGCATGGTGAGATGTACTATAAGCACTCAGTGCGTTAGTCTGACGGTACTACAGAAATGATTGCTATAAATAGAATATACAGTACAGTTACTACTACTCATTGGAAATTTTTGTAAACTATCTTTGTGTCGCTTGTGAAGAGTATTACAAATATGAATAAACTTACATTAAAAAGTTTTTAAATAATTTATATATATATAAAATAATAAATTTATATTTTACATTCAATGTGAATAATGCATGACATTTATTACACAATTTATTTTGTTCACAGAATGAAGTCTGCAATCGTTTTTCGAGATGTAGTTGTCAGTATTGTTTAGAGGCAGCTTTGCTCCTTCTTAAATATTCGTATTCTTACACGTTCAGATTATTTCTTGTAATTCCTGATTATTGATTAGAAACTAGCATCATGGCACGAGATATACTCTGATAAGTGTTCCGTTTTCCGTTAGAACTGCTATTCAATAGTATGCAATTGCCCATATGTCCTCCGGAAACGAAAGGGGTAGGGGGGGGGGGGGGACAAAAAATAGCAACACTCTTTATCTTCCCGTGGTGAATCTGTGGCGCTCTCTTAGTTTTAACAAAAGAAGATAAAACTCCGGTGTTGGAAAACAAACACTGTAAATGGGAGGGATGGAAAGTGTCACCAATTTGACATACCACGCAATTTTATGACCATGCACAGGCCAGGATTTTCAAGAGACAAGAACCTACAGTGCATTTATAACGTTATTTACATCAATCCATATACATTTTCTAATTAATCATGACATCCATCAAAATATCTTTAATTTTCAAACTGAACTCAATAATTGCAGAATATTTCACTTCATTTTTTTTTTAAATATTTTTTTTTTTAAATTAAAATTATCACTGGCACCATTGCCAAAAACTCACTTTTTATGCTTCCACTGTTCACTCTTTAATGATGGCTACACACGAAACATTCCAAAAGTTTGATTAGAGTTAAATTCCATCTCGATGTGTGCACTATTAGTATATGGAAACACCAAGTGAACATGTAATACTGAACTGTTAGAAGGCTTCATACTAAATCTCTCAATGTTAAACGTTATGGCTTAATTAACTGTGTAACAATAGAGATGCAGTGTCAACAACAGTACAGTGTAATCAAGACGAAAACAGTAAGAGAATGCGTAAGTGTATAATCACATTGTAAAGATAATTGGAGAAGAGATGAGCACCAACAGATAAACCTTTCACACACTGAAAATTGCAATGGATAATAAGACAAAGAAGAAATGACAAAGCTCTAAAACTAACCGAGAATTGCATTATCGGCACTCTTTATGCTTGCGGAAATGACCGCGACTTACACATGAACTTAACAGATGCACATGGGGACATTATGGGCATGACAGAGGTATGACCGTCTACAATAGGAGACATCTGCGCAGAATTAATTAGGCTCTCATTCGTTCCTTTTCTTGATTAATGTCGTGAATCCCGTTGGTCACTATTTATATACTTGGAGCCGAATGCCAAAAATAGCCAAGGCGACTCCAAGTATATAAATAGTGACCAACGAAAACACGACAATAATCAAAACAGTAACGAATGAAGGATTCATTAATTCTCTGCTGTGGTCTTCTATTTAAGACTGTCAAGGCAGAAGTAAGGTTGGCGAGATTCGATGAAACAACAACGGATGACAGTCATAACATCTTTTTTATAGCAGAGACGAATCAAAACTCCGACACAAAATTGAATTCAGTGGAGGCCTACACGAAACGAAAGATAATTCTATTATTTGCTACACATCTATAAACAGCAGACATAACAATAAGTGTAGCAAATAGACCCCAAAAACAAAAAAAAACATCACAATCATTCAAGTTTATAACCCAATTGCCGTCTATGAAGAAGAAGAAATAGACGTATGTTATGAAACCCTAAAAAAACATGATAAAGGACATCTCCAGAAAAGATATATTAACAGTATTAGACGATTGGAATGCAACAGTTGGACCTTACTCTTCTGATAAATTGGCTGGCACAATAGGGACATTTGGAACAGTAGAAACGAATGAACGAAGACTAAGACTATTGGAATTTACCAACAAATCTAAACTCACTCTTGCAAATACATTATTTGCACACAAAATTTTTTAGAAGAACAACGAGGCATGCTCTAAAATCAAACATACACAATAAAAATTGATTTTATTTTCCTTTTCCGCGAGAAGATATCGGTAGCGACCATGATATGGTGCTAATGACGATAACAATTAAACTCAAAGTGAATTATACTCAAAATAAATTCACGCGATTAAGAGTAAATCTAGAAAAAATGAAAAATCCAGAAATAGCAGAGATATTTGTGGCAAGTGAAAGTGTGTACAAATTATAGAACAAATATCATTATAACGCGCCCGAGTAAAGTCATCCTCAAAATAACTCCTGAACAGAGTCAAGCACAAGTCCGAAGAAGTAATTGAAGAAGAAAAATCTGGCTTCAAGGCTAACAGAAAGCACTGTTCAACAGATATTTAATATCAGAATGTTAATTGGAAAACATATTCAGCACCAGCGTGATCTAAATCACAGTTTAATTGATTTTGACCATATATGGCATGATGGTCTCTGCCACATGCTGAGACACTGTAATTTTGACACTACAATAATTGACACATGAATCAATTAACAGGAACGAAAGTAGTGCTATCTTAGTAAATAATACAATTGGAGAGTTCTAAGAAATGTGGGAGTTCTGATAATGTATTAATTGATAATTAAATTACATGTGTCTTTATCTTGATAAAGATCTTGTGGCCGAAGATTGATCCTGTATATATGTCTATTTATATATAATCCCGCCGGAGACAGATGTGTCGGGCCATTGGCGCAAATAAAACGGTGACACAAAGCACTTGCATTGGCTTTGCTATATCCTGTTGGAAATAGTAGGACCATGGTTCTGCTACAAGGGAGATCCAGCGGGAGTTTGAGAATGAACGCTGAAGAAGAAGAAGAATATATAATCACGAAATATAACTGTAAAACTAAATTTTGACGTTGTTTCTTTTTTTGGTTACATATCTTATTTCCTACAGACTAAATAGTTTAACTGCAGTCCATCTTTAATTTTTACGATAACTTCGGCACGTTTACAAGTGATGTCAATTTAGTTTCAATGAGTATTTCTTGTACCTAAACATACTTGTCATCATTTTTTAATTAGTATGTGTTGTATACTCTGTTCATTCTAAGAATAAAGTAAGTCAGTGTGTATGATTGTCTGCTGGGCACTAAACGTATAAAATGGATATTAAGTGCGCAATAATATAGTAAATTAGAACATAATATTGTTGTTAATTTAAATCAGTTGGTATTAAATGAAACATGTATATTACAAAAATAATGTAAATTTAAAATAAATTGTTATATATCTTTATAATTCCATCATAAATTCTTATGCCTGCTGTTATATCGTTGCGCAGGAGCAAAGAGGTCAGGTGGCTAATCACTATAGTTCCGTGTCTATTGTCTATGTCCAAGTGGAAGATGGTTGATATCATCCACACTTGCCGTTAAGCGTAGAGGTGGGAGCTGTAAGTTTCTGTTCAAGACCAGATGTGACGCTTGAGTCGTACTGAATACGTGTTTGTGGAAGGTGGTCGTGATGTTATCAATCAATCTTTTCTATGTCTTCCTTTGGCTCTGTATCCAGATGATCGTTCGTTATAAGTTATAATTGTTATTTGCGAGGGGACGTGGTTGCTATGGCGTAAGTTCCGAATAATTAATTATGTTATTGTTTTTAAATGACATCAGCCGTATAAGAATCACCTGTTGTCGCGGAGTAATATATGGGTGTGTTTTAACCCACTTCAATCTTAGAATGAACAGAGTATAACTAAACATACGTATCACCAATCATGTTTTAATGCGTATTTGTTGTAACTAAATATAGATGACTTAATGTTTGAACGAGTATTTGTTGTAGCTAAAACATACATGGCATCATATTTGAATGAGTTTTGGTGTACCCAAACATACCTATAATCATGTTTGAATGAGTTTTCGTGTACCCAAACATGCCTATAATCATGTTTGAATGAGTTTTCGTGTACCCAAACATGCCTATAATCATGTTTGAATGAGTATTTGTTGTTACTAAGCATATGTGTCACCATATTTGAATGAGTATTTGCTGTTACTAAACATACATGTCATCATGTTTAATGAGTTGGTGTGTTCTACTTACAAAACTATCACACAAATGCCTCCGGCATAACAACTATCATAAATAAATTTTATATTTTTCTGGATATTCTAAGGAAAATTTTCATGCAGTATTTGTGTTTTTTCTTTATTTGTTAATGAACGTGTGTGTCCGTCGTACAACAATTATATATATATTATGTTCTTAAATTATATCAGCAATTTTTTGCCAATGTTCGATCCTATTCCTTTGTCAACAAACTGTCAAGAAATCATCAGAGACCCCGCCCCCTTCTCCTGCTTAGGTATCTCAAAAACAATTAATGTCCTTGAGGAAAGCGTTGTGTCGTGGTTTACAAATTAGCAGCGATATCTGCACCTCTTTTGTCCGGACACATCTGACCTCAACGTAGCATATAAATAGTTTTGCCCTACATGGGATGAGACAGCCAACTCCACCGCCAAAACATCCTTAGTCGCCTCTTACAACATGCCTGGAAGGTAAGTCTCACTATTCTCTGCTCCCTTTGTATGCCCTATCAATTTATTGACGCTTTTGTAAGCAAAAATATTCGAAGTTCGAGGACCACATTTCTATTATAATTATATATATATTTGTGTGTGCGCGTGTTTGTACGTGTGAACGTGTATATGTAATGTATATTGTGGCCGTGGTTATTCGATCCAAAAGATAATCTTTATTTTTTGTGTTCGATATGTTGAACCTGAAACATATCAATTCATCGCTACATAATAAGAAATATGCTACCCAGATATTATATGGGTCTACTTCCACGACATGCATGTACTCCAGCATTGAGTGAGTACACAGACGTGCATCAATTCATCTGCAACGGGTGAATTGAGAATGGATATGACGGGCGTTTTAAGGTGTTTGATAAGCGCTTGCTGGATGTGATTATTTCAATAGAAGACAAGTCTAGGCTACGACTGGGAGAGTTCGGTATTACAATAGAAGACACATCTAGGCTACGACCGGGAGAGTTCGGTAGTATTGAGGAGTGGTACAAGTAAAAAATGGTTTCACCAAGGAGCCGTGGGCGCTATCAGCATGTATACACTTTGATATCTGAAAATGAAGCAATATACGTTAGGTATTGTTATTTTTTCTCTGCTTCCTTCCCAGCGTATAGTCTCTCACCTCCGGCAGGCAGACTCAGCGGATAAAACTCTTGGGCGGTTTACAGTTTATTGAATAACATTGTTAATCGCTGCTTTCGAAATGAGATGTTACAGAAGAACTGTAAGTATATCATGAACAGCTAAAAAAGACAAACCAAGAAATGTTAAGATCAACAAACGTCGGAGAGGGCTGGCTCTTAAACAACATCCTAACAAGAAAAATGTGTTGTTGCTTGTTGTTGTTGTTTTTTGGTCATATAAAGTGACATAATAGCATGGAAAGATTAATAGCTGAAGGCAGAGTTAACTGCAACAGGGGAAGAGGGCACCCAATGCGATGGCGCAATAATATATCAGATTGCTTAAATATATCTCTAACTGCGGCTTGATCAGCCAACTCACCCAGAATCACCAAGTGTTCAGAGAATCAATAAATAAAAAGGACCACGTTCTGAAAAGAATATGTCACATGAGAGGTCCGATAGCCTGTTGATCATTGCAAAACCATAAAATCTTGTGTGCTACGTAAATACTATTTATATATAGTTTTACAGCAGTCTTATCTATTATTGAATGTTGTATTCTGTTCCCATTGAATGGGATTCAGATCCTTATATAGGTAGGGGTTGGGGTGTTCAGTTCCCCCCTCCCCCCTCATAGCTAATCCGATCATGAATTTTAGCACTAGAAACTTGGCCAAAATGTGGGGTAAAAAAGCTAAATCCCCCTCCCTCCCCACACACCACCTCCTTAGTAAATTGTCACAAAAAAGTCATCCAATTTTTCCTCAGAAAGATCGTACACACGAAAACACATGAATGACCTGAACGTTGCTCTATAAGGTTTTGTGCATAAATTACAGTCATCCCTCGCTATTTCGCGGTTCATTTATCTCGGCTTCAGTACATCGCTGATTTCTAAAAACATATTTACAGCATGTACACTTTAGTTACATCTATGTATGTTACACACACACACGTATCATATTTATATTATTTATACATTATTTTATGTATGTTATTTATACTATTAATATTTTTTATTTACATGTTTGAAACTATTCTTTAATGTTCTAATGATAACATATGCACTTATATGGTTTAATATACACTTACTGATATTATACATACACAAAAAATGTACGTGTGTTAAAAATGAGAGGATGACACTACTCCGCGGTTTTTCACTTATCGCAGCCGGTTCTGATCCCTATTAACCGCGATAAGTGAGGGATGACTGTACGTCAACAATATGGGAAGAGAGTCTTGAGAGGTGGGAGGTTGACAAAAGTTGACCCAACAAAACCATTTCTATAAATCAGTTAAATTGTGTGAATTTCTATCTCACTATTAATTACATATATCGATTGTATATGTAAAATGGCCCACACCAATGAAGAAAACATCAAAAACAACAACCTCCTGGCGTAAAAACAATTTTCAGACAATCAAGCAATAATATCAACATCAGGAGAACAGCGACAACAACATGTAAATAGACTCCACACAACATGTAGGAACTTTAACATGAAGATAAACACAGAAAAAAAACGAGGTAATATCAATAGCAAAAAACAGAAAGAAACTACTATTTGCATCGATGACTAACAACGGACTGGTGAAAGAATTCACTTATCTTGGAAGCATCTTATCATAAAATGGAGAAAAAACATAAAAGAAAGCCAACATAGATGCAATGTAACATACCAAATTTTAGGACATATGTCTCCTATTTTCAAAAACAAATATGTGAACATGAACACCAAAACTACACTATATAAAACTATCATCAAAAAGATCTAGAAACCATATAACCAGATATACTAAATCAAGAAAAAGACGAAGCCTTAAAACATAGCCCAAATCATCAGGAGGAGAAGATATACCAAGCGAAGCAATAAAAATGTAGAAACACAGGGGTCCAGTGACTGGCAAGATTATTCAAAACAGCCTGGGCATAATGAAAAGCACCAGAACATTGACAAAAAATCATCAATTGTACTATTGGGGGGGGGGTGCTAGTAAGAGAGAATGTGAATCATATAGGGGCATCTCCTTATTAAGTCAAACACGTGCAATCTACGCAAAAATAATAGAACAGAGAATACAATACACTGCAGAACCACAGCAGAGTCCCGCTCAATTTGACTTCAGCAGAGGAGCAAGCTGTACAGGGGCACTATTCACACTGAGACAACTAAGTGAAAAAGCAATCGAATACAGTCAAGATCTAAACACAGTATTTGTAGACCAGGAAAAGGCATTCGACAGAGTAGATAGAAAAATTCGCTGGGAGACATTACAAACTTATAACATCAGAGGACAGCTGTTAGATAATATAAAAGAGATATATAAAAAATGTCAAAGCTCAGTAAGAACAATAGATGGGATGACTGAACATTTCGAAACAAGCTGGAGTAAGACAAGGCTACGTGTTTTCACCTCTACTTTTCAACATATACATGGACATAAAAGAAGCACAAACAAAGAGAAGAATATTACAAATAAACCTGATGAAGAACTTAATAATGAAATCAACGAACTATTATTTGCCGACAATCAAAGTATAATATACAAAGATGAAGAAACTTTGCTAAACAACATTAATGCATTGTTATTAGCATGTAAGAAGTACAACATGAAAATTAACGTACAAAAAATTGAAGTTATGAAAATGAACAAAACTGCAACACCAATGGATATAACAACAGACAACACCAATGGATATAACAACAGACAACACCAATGGATATAACAACAGACAACACCAATGGATATAACAACAGACAACACCAATGGATATAACAACAGACAACACCAATGGATATAACAACAGACAACACCAATGGATATAACAACAGACAACACCAATGGATATAACAACAGACAACACCAATGGATATAACAACAGACAACACCAATGTGAAGCAAACCAAAGAATTTCAATATCTAGGCGGCATTTTCCCCGAAAATGGAAGACTAGACAGAGAAATAGAAACAAGGCGTCAGAAAGCAAACACAGCGACATACTAACTTTCACAATTACTTCATCATCATCATCATCAAGTGCCGTCCCCGCAACGAAGGTTGGCTGTAATGGATCTCCAACATCCCCTGTCTCTTGTCTTGGTGGTGCACTCTGCTAGAACTGTAACCTGTCCATCTTGTGATGTTATTCTCCCACTTGTATCTCTGCCCACCTCTTGCTCGCTTCCCTTTGATTTTATCTTCAAGTAAGGTCTTCAATAAGGTGTCATGTCTTTTAATATGTCCAAAATATTTTATTGGCCTGATCTTTATTTCTTTTAGTAGTTCTTTCTTCATATTAAGTGTGTTTAGCACCTCTTTATTTGTTTTCTTCTCTTCCCGTGATGTTCTCCTATTCTTCTATATATCCACATCTCAAAGGCATCAATTCTGTCTTATAATTGTTTATTTAGTGTACATGTTTCTGAGCCATACATTACTTCTTCACCCAAAGATGAAGATAGAAATTTAAAAAACATATCTACAATTTGTATACCAAAATGCTACTATCAATGTCAAACATAGTTCTTAACAGCCTCGCAGCAGAGAAAAATCGTTACGTGTGAAATGAAGTGTCTAAGAAAAGATGCAATGTTTACTAAACTAGATAAATGAGAAATGAAGAAATTAGGAAAAGAGTTGATATAATATCATGTATTCAGAATATCGAAAGACAGCAAGTAAAATGGTTCAGTCACCTTGAGAATGAACCCAACCAGATATCAATAAAATCATATAACAAAAGAATATCCGAACATAAAGCTAAAGGTAGTCCAAGAAAACGGTGGATAGAAACCGATCCTTGAACAAACACGGACCAAAATGCAGTATGGGTCTCCGTTGTGACCTTTGTTCTACTTTCGAGGTATTACCTAACCTTGCAGTGTTAGATAAGTTGAGTAAGGTTATAGATTTTTTTGGGGGGGGGGCGTTAAAAGGACTTTACAGATTTGGGAGAAGGGGGAGAGGATTAGAATTTGTGTTTAGAATTAATAATTAATTCTCTATGAATTCTCGTCTAAGGCGTGAATCGATATGATTGGTTTTTCAAAGGAAATCCGTGTCATTATTGTAAACAATGCGCTATTTTTAGCCCAACCTATACCGCATGTTCACCCAATAATGGACTAAATGCAACCAGGGCGACACATCTGGCCTTGGAACGACAGCTGAAGTTCCCGCCGGTACGCTTAACGGCAAGTGTGAATACCATCAACCATCCTTCTCCTGGGGATAGACAATGGACAGTAGACGACGAAGAGTATTTGTTTTCCTTATTTCTTACTTTCTGATATGGAGAGCTCAACCGGAAATAATAATTTGTCTTCAAGGTTGTGTGTGCGTTTAGCGTTTGCATTAGTTTAGGAAGACACTTGATGCGGTTGTTGTCAGATATTTAATTTTGGTATTCCTTCAGCCTACCAAAACTGCATTTCATACGCTGTATGATTGACGGGGAAAATGGAGCAAGTAAAAATAACGCGTTTTTTACCAAGTATAAAAAAGATGAAGGATATGGCTGTGCACGAAGTTATATATTTAGAGAATCATCCAAACGCACGGTTTACAGTTGCTTCTAGACTTATTCCTAAATATGGAACATGGATAGATTTTTGGCGTAAGTTAGACTTTGTTATCTACCACCTTCCTAATCTAAACAGAATGGTGTGTTTATGTATGTTAAAATGTACAATTAAATGTGTTGAATCAACACTTTAAGACTGTGTAAACAACAACCAATCATTAGGACAAAATTTTCAAAATGGGTGTACAGTATTTTAAATACCACAGTTAGATAGCCCTTGAAAATTGCAATCCAACGATACCTCAACCAAGTCTCTACGTCAATTCTGAAAAACGTTACGAATTTTTTTCGTATTAATTTTTGCCTCAAGATAATTACATGGAACATATAAGGAAATATAAAATGACAGTTGTCAAAAAGTTGCGGCCCTGCCTTAGAACCGAGCCACTAATTTATGAATATCGTAGTTATTTGCATTAAAAAATATGACAAATTATACATTTTCTTGTTCGTGAAGACAAGACGCACCTCTTGATTACATTATGCTAATTTTCCGACGCATGCAGAGTTAATAAATAATTAACAATTGCGTCTAATTAGCATAATTGCAATTGAATGTATCATATACATTTTCCACATTTTTTAATTATTTAGGATAAAATATATAGCAAACTGTATGTTTTTGTGTTTGTGAAGGCAAGACGCACCTGTTGATCACATTCTCTAAGTTTCTGATGCAGCCAGAGTTAATAAATAATTAATAATGGCGTCTAATTTGCATAATCACATTGTCATATTTAATATATATTTATTAAATTTTTTAATTATTTAGGATAAAATATATTGCAAACTGTACATTTTTGTGTTTGTGAAGACAAGACGCACCTGTTGATTACATTATGCTAATTTTCTGACGCAGCCAGAATTAATTAATTTAAAATGACGTCTAATTAGCATAATTGAAATTTAATGTCTCATAAACATTTTTCACATTTTTTAATTATTTAGGATAAAAAATATAACAAATTATACATTTTCTTGTTCGGTAAGACAAGACGCACCTGTTTAGTATATTGTGTTAATTTTCCGATGCAACCAGAGCCAATTAATAATTAATAATAGTGTCTAATTAGCATAATTAAAATCTCTTCTATGCTTCCCTTTATGGCAACAATCATGTGGCTGGCAATCTGTAACCTCAGCCCTCTTTGTATCTGAAATATAATATTTGATTATTATTATTATTGGCATTTGGTACACATGTACATAAACAATTCTATGTCAAAGGTATGAATAAATTACCAGGTAGGTATGTGCACCAAATTTTCAAAATTTCCTTTTCGTTTTTCCTATTTTAGTGATACCTAATTAGCCCTATATAATTAAATACTTTATTACATTATTCTGTAGATAGGCTTATGTAGAACATTGAGCAAAATTGATAATGAACAACAAGAGACAAAGATATCAAAAAGAGTGAGAACGTTTGGAAGATGCTGCAGTTTACGTTGTCTGCATTGATGATTTGATTTATTAGGCCTACTGAAAGGAGAAAGCATGTCTCAATAAAAAGTGAATTTTACGAAATATTCATGAGAGAATTATAAGAAATTGGACTTCATAAACAATATAAATAATATATATTTAATTTGAAATGTGTTTCTTGTAAAATTATCAACATGAAACAGACCGATGTGACTAAGAAAACACTTCAGTCGTCATGGCGACGGACGCATGATAGTACATAAGTACGCGAACTCGGCATGGTCTTGTACCAATAATTTCAATTATTTTACATATAAATCTTAGATTTTTTACTAGTAGCATTTAAAAATGAATTAAAGAAATTAAAAGAGGCAGGAATTGTAGTTGTTAAACGTCAATTTCTTTAAATAAGAGACATTTCAGAATTATCAACGCGGCAGTAAAGATTAGCGGTATTCAAGATGGCGGCTGAGGAATGCGTGACCGATCTGCAGTGCGTTTGTTTAAAATTCGATAATAATTACAGGCAACTTCCAAAATTAATGAAATTTTGTATATAAAGAGAAAAATGGTTGTTTCATTTGTTAGACATGGTTACAACATTGTATTTTATTCAAATTAATGCATATACGTGTGCAAAGAGAAAAATCACTTACCTAGGCTTATTTAATTGCTTGGTGAAAAATGTACACAGCGTATTTCCAACTTCTAGTTACGTAATTTGATGCACAAATGAATGAGAAAAATTAAACAGTTGTCTTTTATCAACAATAAAGTTGCGTCGCGTTGTCTAAAGACAATTGCTGTGGTCAGTGTTTCACGTGATGCAAAAAATGGATTCTTGGACGCTACCAAAACAAGCGAAGTAATTTAAGCCACATTGACTTTCACGTCCCCTTACGATTTCCTAATGCCTACCAATACTGTCAATCTAATAATAATAATATTTTATTTATTATATTTGGTCAAGATGATCACGCAGGAGAGGGTCCTTCCCGAAGGCTTCAGAATCACACCATACTACTGCTTCACACACGCAGCACTGGTTAACTATTGTCTATCCACAAGTGGATAATGTCAGAATATCCACACTTCCCCTTAAGGCGTAGGGATGCTTTAAACTGGGAGCTTTAGTTGTCTATCCAATGCCAGGTGTGTTGTCTTGGCTGCGTTGAATTCATTGTTCAGGGTTGTCTTGATGTTATCTAAGTGGGAGAGTAACATAACAAGATGGACAGGTTACAGTCTAGCAGAGTGCACCACCAAAACAAGAGGCAGGGGATGTTGGTCTGTTGCAGCCAACCTTCATTGCGGAGGCAGAACTTAATGATAATGTTATTTAGGCCCTATCCATCTTTTTCTAGGTCCTTGCCTATTATTGGGATCTTCTTATGTTATATGATCTGTCAGTAGTTGGTTGTGGTTCATTCTCATAAGATGTCCAAACCATTTTATTTGTTGTTTCTCAATGTAGGCCTATGCACTGGTTAACACACCACTGATAGTTGAAGTATTCTGAGAGAAATAAAGTATAAAGCTCTGCAGGAACAACCCCCACTGCCCCAATGAGTGCACTAATGGATACACTAGCTATTGATACGATTGGCAAATTTGGTTGGATAGTATTACCATTGCACCTTCAGTCTTCCAATTGTTTGTTACACTCTGAACTACAAGTCTAGACACTTGCTGCACACACCTATTTAAAGGGTAGGAGTGGACAAGATCCAGAGAAACTGTTATCAAAAAGTCAGGAAGATTGATCCAATACTCCAAGTTACAAGAACTTAACAACATGAAAATTGAAATTGGCAGAGAAAATTCAACGAATGGTGGATTCAGGAGGAAGTGACAAAAATCCTGTGTACTACATTTTTACTTATCAAACAATATGATTTGCCCTGTCCTTGATACTAATCATCAGTAAGGCTTCATTCTTCTTGATTAGAAACCAACATCTCTGGACTCTGGACATTTCCATAAGATTCAAATAAGGTTCAATTCCCCAGTCAGGTGTTGATTATGTGATCTTCTTATCTTTACAGAGAGGAAACACTTACTTCCCTCAGGTAAGGGTATGATGCTGTAAGGCATAATTGGCAATGATCAATAAACATGTTACCACTAGATGACAAAGTTAACACATGGGGGGGGGGAGACTTTAAAAAGTCAAACTCCTCATCTACTCTGTATCTTATACATTTTGTTAATGTTCATCTCCATTTAATCTTTAAACTACTGTCATGTAGTGTAGTTCTGTGAGCCTGTATATTTTTGTATTGTCAATGGAGTAGATATGCATTATTTACGTAATATGCGTATTTACTAATTTTAATTCATACTTTTCATATATCCATGTTACCAAAGCCTCCAATTTTCCTTCTTGTTGGATTACCCATAACACTCTGTGATTTGATCTCTCTAGTATGTTAATAGAGTTTATCTATCTATGTTCCTTCAGTGTAAACACAGTGCATAGGGCAAAAACTAGAGCTCTCTAGTTCGAGTGATGTGATGCCACTGTGTGTAATTCTTGCTTGTTGTTGAGACCCATAGTCATATCCTCTTTTCCGGCGAAGACGGATGTATCGGGCCATTGGCGCAAATAAAACGGCGACAACGCATTTCCATTCTCTAGACTGCATCCTGCTGGAGATCTAGTAGTACTGCTACAGGAGAGATCCAGCAGGAGTTTGAGAATGAACGCTGAAGAATGAAGAAGAATATCCTCTTTGATGGTTGTTTTGCAGAGTACCTCTTTTTTTGCCATCTGGTATCCATTTTAATGCTTCTAGTGGCAGTCTGTTTTTATTCATTTTAAGTACATGTCCGATATAAGTCTATTGTTTTCTTCTTATTGTTGTAGAAACATATTGCTGTTTCGTGTTTTCTCTTACTTGCTTATTTGACTTGAATTCTTCTCAACCAATATTGAAATCTTCTAAGACATTCATTTTCAAATAAGTTCAATTTCTTCTCCATCGCCTTTTTGTCATTTTCCAACTTTCGCAACCATTCGTCATCACAGATATCACATTGGAGTTGAACAGTCATAGTTTGGTATGTTTACTTATTAATAGAGTTTAGGCTTACTGTTATATCTTGTATAGGTCCTGCACCCTATCTGTACAAGTGGTCACGAGAAGAGGAATCAATCTTGCCACAACACTACAAAGATCGATGTAGAGACTTCATGACCCGTAACCCTATTCCTGTTCACTGGAGACCTGACACAAGAAGATACAGAGTGGATGAACATTCTGGAGAAAGGTAGGCTCTTTCAATGTATTTTTCCATATGTATTTTATCAGACTTATATATATATATATATCATTGCCCATTTTATCTGTATTTTCTGGGCCTGTAGGGAGAGCAGCGACTTATAAGACTAACTTTAATTGCATATTGTTCTTCTTCTGCTACTGCATTCATTCTCAAATCCTGCTGGTTAACAGGATGTAGTCCAGATAATGGAATGTATTCTGTTATGGTTGTGGTCTATCTGCTAGACTTGTGGTCTAACACATCTTTTGGGTCACTGGCCTATAGGGTGGGACATCCAACTGTACCCCCAAACCTTTCTCACCTCTTGTAAACCGGACTTGCCGTGTAGATATACTACCTTATATTGATTGTAGATATGTTAAAGTGCAAATAAGAAGATGACTCACCACTTATGCCATGAAAGACAGTGACTGTGTTTGTAATTTTCTCACATTTTGAGCTCGGGCAAAACATGGATGGCTTGCTTACAGTAAATTGATTGACTGGTTAGAGCTTGTAGTGAGCATTCATAGGACTGTACTACAGTGGTTACCAGGAAATGAAAAGGCAGGTATGCTAGCAAAAGAGGGAGCAACATAAAAACAAAAGGTCAAGAAATCATCTACCATAAAAACAAGATCCTCATCAATGCTATTAGGAAAGTCGACCACCTCAAATAAACTATCACTATTTCGATAGAACAGGTGATGATGTTACGCTTGCTACAATAGACTAAGACTGGTCCCATTACCTCTGTGTCCATGTGGGTAGGCAGAACATATTTTGCAAGATTGCATTACACTAAACCAGTAGAGTGTGAAGCAATCACCCACAGAGACGGACATCCATAGAAAGCTGTATGTGAGTTGAGTAACTTTCAAATACAGCAACATTTATCAGGATAACTGGACTTGCTGTGTAGACATAGACAAAAAATTTAGTGATCGGAAGACAGCAGTAAAAATGTGCACCGTATGGTAAGTAATTATTGGAAACCAATATATAAATTGAACCACAAAATAAAATGGAAACTGCATGCACATACTAAAGCAATGTTACAGATTACAGGTCAAATTCGAATCCGCAAATTTAATACTCCACTATGCGGTTCCATAGCACCCTTTGCATTTCGATCATATGCGCAATTATGGACGTGATCACATGTTCTTGTTGCTGCTTTCAGTGGATGGGGCCTTCTACAGGGTTGCTTTGTTCTCTTGCAAATTATCATTTACTGTATTTTATTTATTTCAGGATTCCAGTAGTTAATGTACCTCTCCCTGTTGTGTACCCAGAAGAGTGTAACACTGGTCTGTGGGGAGGTGAGGGTATTATTTATGGATATTACAAGAAAATTAACAAAAAGAAAGAAAAGAAGCTTGCTACGTAAGTACTGATTAACTTCCTACGTAAGTACTGATTAATTTCCTACGTAAGTACTGATTAATTTCCTACGTAAGTACTGATTAACAATTGTTCTATTACATTATTTCATATTCAATCTTTGTGAGTAGGTCATATACATAAAAAATATATTAATTAATTGTGACAAATTGTTGAAACATAACAATAAGTCAACATATATCGTTAAACAGCCACTTAAATAGACTAAGATTGATCCCATCACCACTGTGCCCTTGTGGGCAGGCAGCACAGACTGCTGAACATATCCTGCAAAACTGCAATACACTAAACCAGTTATGGGAAGAATACTGACCCCATAGAGATGGATATCCACAGAAAGATGTATGAGTACACTGAGGAGCTTTCAAACACAACAGCATTTATTAAGAAAACAGGACTTGCTGTGTAGACATGTCAAACTGAGAAGAAGAAGAAGAACATAAATCGTATTATAAATGATCTTACTATGTTTTCAAGAACAGAAAATAACAAACAATTTGAGCTTTAAGAGGTCCAAATTTGTGTTTTGTTCACACAAGATAAATTTGCATAAAGGCAGTGAAAGCAAATTTGTCATCATCAAGTGCCACCTCTGCATCAAAGATTGTCTGCAACAGACTTCCAATATCCTCATGCCTTGGTGGTGCACTCTGACAGACTGTATCCTGTGCATCTCATGACATTTCACTACCACTTCTTATCTCTGCCTACCTCTTGCTCACCTACCTCCATCTTCATTTAAGGTCTTCAAGATGTCATGACTTGTAATATATTCAAAATACTTTATTTGATTTGTATTTTCCTGACTAATTCTTATTTCATATGCAGTGTTGTGATAACCTCTTTGTTTTCTTATTTCCTTGATTCACCCTGTGTGGCAACCGGGGCTCGAACTTCTAGTTCATTATGCACAGAATAAGACAACAGTCCTCTTTCCAGGCACGTTGTAGGAGATAACTAAGGAAAGTTGGGGGATAGGCTGACAATCTGTCATTTGTGATAAAATTGTCAACGTCACATCTTGTCTCAATTTCTTACTTTTATTATCTTCTATTAAATATTCTTCACGGATTACAAAAAGATGCAGGCAGAAGACTTTGCACCTTTGTCCTTTTGTAACAGGCAACTAGTTGACGGGTAATGCTAAATATGCTATAACTGTGGTTGGGGTCAACAAATCTAACAGAAGAATGATGATGTGTGGCCCAGAAGTGTGTGCTCTGCTCCTGGCAGGACATGGTAATCCTTGGATGCTGACACACTAGAATGCCTCCCTTCTGGGATTAAACTTGCTTCCATAAACCCATCCCCCCCCCCCTACACAACTATACCTTGGAGATACTTTACCCGAGTCCAGGTGTAGCCTCAGTTACACTCTGAGATGAACCTGTACTTTTGTCAGAAAAGATATAAACTGTCAAGAGCTACCTGCTCACAGCTAAAGCTATTATTTCATTATCATCATTTCTTTCCTTGAAGTTCTTTATTCTTCTATATATTCATATCTCAAAGACGTCTCAGTAGAAATGAAAATACGAGACATATTTGAAAATAAATGTTTCAGAGATAATCTTTTTAAAATTGAAAAGGTGTGACTTCATTGTACCTAGATTATCCCATATGTATTTATTCTCTCGCGAAAAAGTGGAAAACAGCCTGCCGATGATACCACTCATGGAGTGTCACTCTGTAGGGAATCTATCTGGCATAATGGTTAAGCCATTTAATTTTCGTTCAAGAGATTGTGGGTTTGATACCCCACTTGCAATGTGTTGTTTATAAAGTAGATTTTTAGGAAAATCACTGGGTATTATTGATGAAGCTACAGAGTTACGTGCGATGAGTGGTACTCTCAGCAGGCGGCGCGCCGATATCATTTTCATTTATAACTCTGTCTTTAAGCGATAATCCCAAGGAATCTCGTTTATAAATCCACTTATAAACAAGACATGAGGGAGATTCTAACCTGCAATTTTTTTTAGAACAATGTAACCACTTTTTTAAAACCACATCGATGGGGGAATTTTAGAATTAACGGAAAAAAAATTTGTCATCTGCTGAAACAGACTAAACCAGCGTTTCCCAAACTTTTTTTTAACCATGCCCCTTTCTAAAATTGCGATGCCATACTATGTAACATATATACATTTGTTTTATATTCAAAAATTAAATTATTCCCTAATTGAAGCCTAATTACAACTTGTTCAAATTGCCCCCCTGAATAATCGAATTTCTCCCATGTGAGGCATGCGCCCCATATTGGAAAACACTGGACTAAACGCTTAAGCTGTCATATGTTGAAACGGACTAAATGCTTAAACTGTCAATATGTTGAAACAGACTAAATGCTTAAACTGTCAATATGTTGAAACAGACTAAATGCTTAAACTGTCAATATGTTGAAACAGACTAAATGCTTAAACTGTCAATAAAAAACAAACATTCATCAGCACTATTGAAGTAGCAGCTTTATAAAGCTTGTATTTGATGACTATTCTATTTTGATACATTCTTCAACCTGCAGACTTCCTAGACTGTGGCGGCCATATCTCAGTAAACATGTCCTCTACAGTGAGATCCTCGACCGTTGGATGTCTGTCAGCATTACTTCAAGAGCACTTTACCTCATTGATGAATCATTTGGCCTTGATTACTATATCCTCAAGGTTAATTTTCATTTTATGTGTATATATATTTTTTTTTGTTGGTTCTTTTTTCGTTCATTCTCAAACTCCCACTGGTTCTCTCTTATAGTGGGAGTGTTCCTTTAAGATTTCCAACAGGATTTAGTTGAAAACGGAAATGCATTGTGTCTGTATTTTATTTGCGTCAATGCACGCAAGTCACCAACAACAATAGATATTACAATAGACGATTCAGCAGTGGAATGAACAAAATTCAAATATTTATGAAGTGTTTTTTCCCCAGTAAATGGGAAGCCAGACAGAAAAATAGAATCAAGATGCTAAAAAGCATCAACTTTCACCATTACTCCTGCATCCAAAGATCAATATGGACATAAAGAGACATAATATCTACAATTTTCATACCAACATTTTGTTACCAGTATCAAACATAGTCTTTAACAACCTCACAACAGAGAACAATCATCACGTGTGAGTTAAAGTGAAGAAAAGCAGTTATGGTCACCAAACTAGACAAGAGTAAGAAACAAGGATATCAGAAAAAAGTAGGAATAATGTCTTTTATCGAATATATAGAACATCAGCAAATAAAGTGGTTTGGTCACCTTGTGCGAATGGACCCACGTCAATTATCATTGACATCTTATAACAAACGATCATCTGGATACAGAGCCAAGGGAAGACCGAGAAAGAAATGGATAGATAACATTACGACCACCCTCCAAAACATGGGCTTAGTACCACTCAGGCATCACACCTGGCCTTAAACAGAAACTTACAGCTTCCACTTGGGGATAGATGATGGCAAAACACATCCCACTTCAGCGATTTTTGCTGCTTTTGATTCCCAGGAATTACAAGTAACTCTTGTGTCCTTTTCTGCAATGGGGAAATTTCTCCAGAAATTTGTTTCAATCCCAGAATATTCCAAACCAAAGTTATATACAATGCTTTGACAATACATCATCTACTCAAATACATTTTGGGGGTAAATATTAGGGGTTCTGTGCTGATTCTACCTTTCTGCCACATGCAAAGTTGATGAGTTACATTTCCCTGGAGAGCATCCTTTCCTGTCAGAAGTGTCAGGGTATATCCCAGTTCTGAGTCATGGTCACAGGAGAGAGCGAAACAGCCAGCATCCAATTATGCAAGACTATTATTTGCCTGATTCTGGGCTATCTCAGAGAATTGTCTCCTACCTATTCATAGCTGGAGCACCCCATACTTGCTGACTGTTAGTTATGAAGCTCATCTCGTTCTTCCAGCGTGATGTGCAATGCTGAGTTCTCATAATGTTGCACTCCAAACGGAAATTTCATTGTGCAGATGACGTGCTGTTGGAACTTCCACTAGAGGAATGCCTCACTATATTGTCCACGTCATCTGCTGGACTGTTGTGTGGTATATATAGATATCTTTGTCAATCTCCAGAAAATGCGAATGATTAGCTTTTACTTCATATGTGCAGTGGGGTGATTTCTCAGTGCTTTCACTCATACCCAGGAGACTTCAGCTTTTGGCTTAGTTCAATGACTTTTGAAGGAGACTTCTACACAGAGGGGTAAATATCATGAGATGATCTGATAGTCGCCCTTTGTGTGTGTCTTTCCTCTTATGGGGTGCTTCGCAGCCAGTGAGCTATTCCTTATCTAGGAAGACCATTCCATTACCACCCTTAGTGTCCCTAGGTCCCAGACCTAATTTCTTCTGTATGAGCTGTGTTAGACCACAGTGACAGTTGATTTAGACTCAGATTGATACACCTACCTAGACTAGGTGCTGCTTTACCAAAAACGTAGGGGGGTCTGGGATTTGACTAGTGCATTTCTTATGCACTAGTCTGTCTGTGATGACCTTCCTGTACATCATCGCCAGAAGCGACCTGTGTTTTGACTCTCCACTATTGTGTTTATCAACCAAAGAAGTAGATTGCTCCTAGAAGAAATAGACCAACCAGGTAGATTGCGCCTATCCTGGATGAGGAGCTTTGCATTCTGCAAACAAATTTTGTGTATGAAATGCACTCCCCTCTTTGCCTTCGAAGACAAGGACTTGCTTCCCATCTACATTGCCCAAAGAGTCTGAGTCTCAACATTGCTTCGAAAAGAAGTTTTGAACAATGTGCTCCCTGACATTTGTTCAATTCTTTTTCTTTGTGCAATGTGGAGCTGTTTTCCATACCCAGGAGTGCATGCTCAAATTGGCATATCCAATACCTGAATCATGACTACTTTGAATGGGGTCAATTGTGGTGGGACTTGTGGTCTTCTGTGTGTTCTCAAGCATGAAAAGTACTTCTGCCAGTCGGTCTCGTGCTGGACAATTGTAGCTTTGTTGCCACTATATCATTTTACATACACAATGCTGCCATCTAGCATGTTTCCTTTTTCAGATTAAATGTGTACTTTTAGGATCACCATATCTTGACGAGATCTACCCATTACGTTACATTGGTCGTCCCTCAAATTTTTCTGCATTTTTGGCGTACCGAAACTTCTTCTTCTTCAGCGTTCCTTCTCAAACTCCCACTGGGTATTTCTTGTATCAGGACCATGGTCCTATTAGATTTCCAGAAGGATGTAGTCCAGAGAATGGAAATGCGTTGTGTCACTGTTTTATTCGCGCCAATGGCCCGACAGATCCGTCTTCGGCAAGAATCTTACCGAAACAAAATGTACAGGTTTCTTGTCACTGTGTGCAGACAGTCTGCTGGGTGTGTTGGCGTAGAAGTCTTGGAGATGTTGCCTGTTTCTTTGCAGGCAATTCTCATTCCATCTACAGTCTCCACATCCATGAACACGAGCCTAAAAGTTGTGACTAGAGAGACAGCAAGAGCAGCTTATTTGTTTATAGGGTACACGATGAGAAGGTACTTTTAAGATCTTAGTTATCTGCTAACCCTGGGTCCGCAAGAGAGCAATGCGATACACTTTGCGTCACATTATGTTTCTATTTTCATTAGTTACTCATTACAATCTCTAGTAATTTGTTCAGTTTATTGTTAATTTGTGCATTTTGTCAGTATACAACAATCATCCTGCATGGAGATTTTATGGCTGGGCCAAATTGTTATTGGCACTGACTTTCCAAGTCTGGTGATTCAGGTTTGATTTTCTAGTTCAACTGTACACATTTTTTTATAACATCATGAGATGGGGGTTTTAACTTTGATTTAACATTTTGCACTAACTTCTCACCCTGAACATCCAAGTTTCTATTCATCAATGTGATAATTCCTTCCACACACACACACACACAAAAATCAGAAATGAACACTGGCTTATGTTCAACAAGTGTCTAGTGCTATTGGAAGATGGACCATAAACTCAGAGTTCCTGCGTGGAAAGGCACATTCATTGAAATAATCCACGACAATACAGAAATATTTGTAGAGCAGTTGAAAAAAAGTATTATGTCTGGGCAAAAAAAAAATAATTGACAACAAAGAGTGTTCATAGACATATCTACTAAATAATAACTTATCTGTTGGCATCTTCTCATTACTTGTTTTTTTATCACATTCACAGACCCACGAAGTAGACCTGTGTTCCCGCTTTGGAATGACACTCAAGAGAGAAATGCTGCTTGCTCTTGCCAGAAAATCCATGTATCCAGATGACCCAGTCAAAAGAGATAAAGTCTACAACAGATACAAAGAATTTGTGATACCAGTATGTATCATTGTCATGCAACTACAAGGGCTGTTCCATAAGTTCCTGGACTGATTTTTTTCTACAGAATAGCATATGTAGAGCCTTGCTATTTACCAAGGGCATGTAATGAATGACCATGTGCCATTGTAAAATATCAGAAGAATGTAGCTAGTATATAACTCCAGTCAAAAATGAGAGCTATTTCGAAGAGCTTCTGCTGATAGTAGATTAGGAGAGCTGGAATAAGTGTATACAATCACAAGAGAACTACTTTGAAGTAGATCGAATCAACTTGTTTATAGGGGGGGGGGGGGGAGAGAGAAATCAGTCTAGGAATTTATTGAACAGCCCTAGTATTGTTTTCTTTCTTCAGGTATCACTATATCATTATGTCTACTTTCTGACATCTTATCACAATTGCTCTTATTTGCAGAGAAAAGTAATTGATAGTTATTTCTGTTTTAATTCCCTGAATGTTAAACATTTTATGCCCTCAAAGACATTTTAACTGGTTCTAATCATCTGTAATGGATATGTAACAAATGACTACTGTGTTGTTCACAAAAGGGATCATGATCCCAGCTATTGTTGTTATGATGTCAAAGAACTACTGGCTATAAACTCTTGCTTCCTAAACACAGTGGGGCGGTTTAGAGATCCAGAGCTCTCTTTCATGCCTATAAGATTTTAGTTGTGTGCAATTTCTTGAGAAGCATCTTACTCAGATGGGGGTCTATGTTACAAGACTTTTTGTATTTTGCTTGGGTCACTCACTGCACATTTGTCTTCTAATGAGGTGTTTTACAGCCGGTGAACCATTTCTCCTGTACGAAGATGATCTCATTGTCCACTTGGGAGACTGTCCAAATTTTCTCTGTATGCCTGTGTTAATAATGGGTGTCAGTAAAATTAGACTTGGGTTGGAGGCTCCGCCCCCATGAAGCTTGCTTCCAGCTAAAATGTGATAAGTAGTGCTTAGGGAATAACACAATGTGTGTAGTACATCTCATTACAGCAGTTCCCCGCTGAGTAGACTTTCTTCTCCAAGCATGAAATACATGTTGAGTGTTGAATTAAAAATCAGCATCCAAAATTCCCATAAGTATTATGATGTTCCATCAAACATCCAAAAGTGTTCATGGTCCCAGTCTTCTTCTCGTTCGGAGTTTGACGTGTCTACACAGCAAGTCCTGTTTTCTTAATAAATGCTGCTGTATTTGAAAGCTCCTCGGTGTTCCCATAAAGGTCTCAGTCAAATGGTATTCAAGATGGCAGCATGATCAGTCTTACTTTTATGCACTATGTATATTCTTTATTCTAAAATATTTGTCATAAAACTTCTGCTGAATCTCATTTGTAGCAGAACAATGATGATCCTACTAGGTTTCTAGTCTGATGTCAAACAGAGATTAATTGTGCTTCTGTTTAATTTGTGCCAGTGACCAACACATCCAACGTTGTCTTTACTGTACTGTGCTTATCTTGATCTTACCAGTCATTGTAGTCATACAAAAATGTTGCCATGGTGATACTGATATTCTGAAGTGGTATCTGAACCCAAATGCTGAGATTTAGAGTCTTTTGGTTAGAAAGCTATAGAGAACAATAAACATGAACACACACAGTATATAAGAAAAAATAAGTAAATTGTAAATAAGAGATAAAACGTGTCTGGGAACAACCCAATACTGGAAATGCAAGGGCTTGGGTAACAAATAACACACAAAAAACAACAAAAGTATGTATAAGGGTGGTTATATATTGGGGCATATAATATTTGGACATATTCTTAATATTTCAAGTAAATATATTTATTATTAATATTCACTATTTTTTGTTACTCTTGGGCTGCTTTTGAGTAGTTTGTTTCTTATACTGTTGGGCTGCTTTTGAGTGGTTTATTTATCATACTTTTGTGCTTCTCTTTGGTGAATATTTTTGTTACACTCTTGGGTTAGTTTTTTTATTACACTCTTGAGTTAGTTTTATATTATACTCTTGGGCTGTAGGTTGCTATCATGGGACCTACCTTTACCTTACCTTCGGCTGTAGGTTGCTATCATGGGACCTACCTTTACCTTACCTTCGGCTGCTGTTGCTTTTGTATTATATGATAGATTACATCCCTTGATCACTATTTTTATTGCAAGCTTGCTTTTATTTAATTCCTAATGTCTTTTTTTCCAGGAAGAGGAAGCTGAATGGGTTGGATTGCAAGTTGAAGAGGCAGTGGAGAAGGCCAAAGACATACAATTTAAAACGCCAATGCCACTGAAAGATTTATATCTGGTAGAACTGGTCCAAAAACTGCAACAGCTGGATGTTACTCCTAAAGTTGGTTCATTGACAAAGTTGAACCCTTTCACCAAAAAATCTGAGAATGAAGCGAACACGTCTTGATGTATTTGTATACTGATGAATATATGGAAGTACAGTATTAAATGTTAATGTGATCTGTGTAAGAACATATATATATTATGTCTGTCTGAAAGGTTTCTATCTTCTGATTTGTTATTATATTAGATAATACTACAGTTGTAGTGATCAAGCTCTTTACCTACTTGTTTATGTATGGTTGACCAGGTCATTATTATTGCACACAGTGTACATGTCCATTGATGCTCTCTGATCTTCCCTTGAGTATCTCTGCCACTACACAACAACTGACAATTATATGTTGGTTAATGGACAGTTAAGGAATTCCAGATCTTGTATTGACTTATTCGTTGTGCACCCAAAAATGATATCCATAGCCTCATTCTGGATTCTAACCATTCTTTAACCCCATAACCTTTATTTGTGTTAATTTGTAAAACTGCATATTAAAATTTTAAACTTATGCATTCATTATTTTGTTCAAAAATAATTGTGGTTGAAACCCAAAAAATATTTGTTATTGAAACAACTCAGAATTAAAAATTGAAATAGCCACAAAGTAAAATCTTTGTATAAAACTTTAATATGAAAGAAGTGAATTATAGATGAATCCAGCAAGAATAATGGAACTTTTATAGATGGAGTCTTACACAAGTGTGTGACAAATTCCACATGGCATTACACACAAATGCAAGAACAGAACTAAGTCTACAGCAGTAGGAATTTTAATCAAGATGTTACTGAGTTCGTCTGTGGTGGCCAAGTTATTAGTTTCTGATGCAGGCAGTTCTGAAGGAAACAACGTAATAACTGTCAAGAAAATCCTTGTAGCTGAAAAATGTGTTGACGGATACCAATTGTTTAAACTAGTTTATTCTGTACCAAGTAGCTGGAGTAGATTATTCTGTACCAAGTAGCTGGAGTAGATTATTCTGTACCAAGTAGCTGAGAAATGTGTGACTCATCCAACAGGCTCTATCCAAATTGAACTTGTATGTTACTAATAAAATAATTTTCTTCTGACCTTATTGCTGTTGTGTTGTTCATTTATATGTCTTAAAAATCGTATCCGTCTATGATATTGTTTAATGTGAATCATAAATTTGTCAATGTTCTCTTGACCATTATCCCTTTTCAGTGTTCAGATGATGTTTTTTAAAAAATGTAAATATTGACATTTCCATCATCTGTGAACAGTTACATATAATCAGAATAAATTAATAAAACAATCTTTTTCATGAATGTGGTTGTCTGTAGAAGGTCTTCACAAGTATTTCATAGATATTTCTATCTTCATAGCCAGGCTTTTGCCCTGACTGAAGTCACTAAAGAAAACTGACATGTTTCTAAGGTATATATTGCTAAAGACTAGAACCAACTTATTTCTGGTTAAACTAAGGTATATATTGCTAAAGACTAGAACCAACTTATTTCTGGTTAAACTAAGGTATATATTGCTAAAGACTAGAACCAACTTATTTCTGGTTAAACTAAGGTATATATTGCTAAAGACTAGAACCAACTTATTTCTGGTTAAACTAAGGTATATATTGCTAAAGACTAGAACCAACTTATTTCTGGTTAAACTAAGGTATATATTGCTAAAGACTAGAACCAACTTATTTCTGGTTAAACTAAGGTATATATTGCTAAAGACTAGAACCAACTTATTTCTGGTTAAACTAAGGTATATATTGCTAAAGACTAGAACCAACTTATTTCTGGTTAAACTAAGGTATATATTGCTAAAGACTAGAACCAACTTATTTCTGGTTAAACTAAGGTATATATTGCTAAAGACTAGAACCAACTTATTTCTGGTTAAACTAAGGTATATATTGCTAAAGACTAGAACCAACTTATTTCTGGTTAAACTAAGGTATATATTGCTAAAGACTAGAACCAACTTATTTCTGGTTAAACTAAGGTATATATTGCTAAAGACTAGAACCAACTTATTTCTGGTTAAACTAAGGTATATATTGCTAAAGACTAGAACCAACTTATTTCTGGTTAAACTAAGGTATATATTGCTAAAGACTAGAACTAACTTATCTCTGGTTAAACTAAGGTATATATTGCTAAAGACTAGAACCAACTTATTTCTGGTTAAACTAAGGTATATATTGCTAAAGACTAGAACCAACTTATTTCTAGTTAAATTTTGTTTCCATTAAGTTTTGATCTAACCTGAGCATCCGGTTACTTTACAACAAAAGCAACATACTGGTAGTAAGGACAAGAGCTAGAGATATATGTGAGGAAAAGCTGAAAAGTAATGCTCGCAAACAGAAGTTGAAAATGAAATAGACTTTCCCAAGTTTTGCTGGTGCCCGAAATCGGAGAAAAGAATTGCAACACCATGACCTGATATGCATGTTGTAGGAAGTAACTATGGATATTTTGAGGATGGTGTTGGCTATTTTATTGAACATGAAAGTGACCCAAAGGCCAGTCAGATTCTGTATGCAAACAAGCTATAAAACATGACACAATATATTCAGTTCTCAGATATTCTGAAAAATTCAATTCTTACTCTTTAATAGTCACCATTTTAAAGTTAAACATTTCTTTGAATGCTGAACTACTTTTCTCATATTTATGAATTATGGCAGTATTTCCTTGTTCCATGATCTCATGGCATTTGTGATAAAGTGGATGCCCTTAAATATGGGAAGAAGTGACAATCACAGAGCAGCAAGTATGGAGTGTGTATGGGTTCAGTTTCAAAGTTCTGAAGAGTCTCTGATGTAAGCATATAATGTGTTTGGGCCCATTGTTTACACATTTTGCAGTAACCCAGTAGTTTGTATGTGTTCAAATATTTCATTGGACATTGCCGGCTGGGGTGGTCTGTGATGAGGTGATCTCTTTGAATCAATTTGTAAACTTTCTATAGTCACAGAAAGTGGTAGACCACTGCAAAGTTATATAGTCTTTTCTCTGGTGTTGCAGGGTTGAAGGACCATCAGTTTTCAAGCTACGACATATTTCATCACTTGATATACAGTGATATTGTGACACCTCATAATGTTGGTAACTCCTTCTATCCACCTTTTTTTAGTCTTCCTCTACCTCATTTGCTATTTCCATTCTCATGCTCTATGCTGCTGGCTAATAATCGTTCATTCTGATTAAATGGCAAAACTATTTCATTCTTTTTTTCCAATATATTTGACCACATATGTTTCCATCAGTTCTTGTAATCTTTTCATTCCTCACATGATCTCTTCTTGTTCTGTTTTTCTTACTGCATAGTTGAACTGACAATATTTTCATTGTCTGCTTCCAATTCACAAAATGTTATTGCTTACCTATTCATAGAAGCACAATCAAGAGTTTCATCACCATAAACAACTGGTAAACAAGGATGAATGTCAATAGTGTTCAGTTTTTAGCTGTTAAGCTGACATTGCAGTTTAGACATCATGACAATGGCTATTATCTGTCCCCAGGTGAACGATGGTTGATCATATTCACACTTGCCGTTAAGCGTAGGGGTATTAAGTTCCTCATCAGGCTTATTTGCAATGTTTTTCTCTTTGTTGATGTGAGCTTCTTTTATTATTATGTCGAAAAGTAGAGGTGAAAGTATGCAGCCTTATCTTACTCCAGATCTTGTTTTTAAAGGTTCAGTCTATTGTTCATTTACTGAGCTTTGGCATCTTTGATCTATCGCTTTTATATTATCTAACAGTTGTCCTCTGATGTTATACATTTCTAATATCTCCCAGAGAATGTTTCTATTTATTCTGTCGAATGCCTTTTCCTGGTCTACACATACTGTGTTTAGATCTTGATTGTATTCTATTACTTTTTCACTTAGTTGTCTCAGTGTGAATAGTGCGTCTGTACAGCTTGCTCCTCTTCTGAAGCCAAAGTGACCGGGACTCAGCTGTGGTTCTGCAATGTATTGTATTCTCTGTTCTATTATTTTTGCATAAATTTGACCTGTTTTACTTAATAAGGAGATGCCTCTATATGATTCACATTCTGTCTTACTACCTTTGTTTTTCTATAATAGTACCATTACTGATTTTTTGCGAGTCGTCTGGTACTTTTCTTTTTGTACAGGCTTTTGTGAATATTCTTGCTAGCCACTGGAAAAAAATGAAGGAAATTCAACGAGTTTCTGGTGGGGAATTGTAAACTAAAAGATAGCAACATCACTGCTGTGTAAGATATTTTGTTTTCCATTTCATTAGACTATGTATTGCATAACTTTTTGTAACTCTGGTACTATCGCATAAAAATATAAAGTTATCACAGTATATAAATTCAAAGGATTCAGGGCATGATGACAAAATTTTCAATGCACGAGCTAGAGAATGTTATAAAACAAATAGATCTGTAATATAGGGCAATACTCAAGGGGGTGCAGAAACGAAGAAGCGAGCAACTGTGCTCGCTTCGCTCGCCAGGACCAGGAATCATACTGGTTCAGACCTTGATCTCCTCGTGGAGTACACGGGCAACAGAGCAATCTAGCTAAGTTATCAAGGATCGAACGATCTCCAGCTGAGGTGGGAACCTGCTGTGGACTTGGAAACTTCCAAGAGAATAACGACTTTTCTTATCCGCAGTACGTCCCGGGATTAAAAGCAAACTTTCGACAGCCTTTTCGCCAAGGCTCAAGAACTTTTCGTCAGTTCCCTGTCCGCACCCAGCGTCGCGATATAACCAAAAAGTCCTTCTTAGGACTAGGTTGAAAGTGACGTGACTAGGCATCCCGAGATGGCCTAGTCGAATCCAGTACTCAACAAACAAGCAATACTCAAGACAGACACTTGATAATATCCAAGCATGTTGGCTTTAGAAATTTAGATCAATCTCTAATGAATATATACACAAAATTAGTAGCATTCAGCAACCCAGCATTATTTGGATGTAATGATTTGCTAATATAAATATGTCTAGCAGTTTGCCATTAATGGTCTGGATGCAAGACTGCCTATGGTGGGATTTTAACGTAGTACATTGTCCATCACAGACGCTCTCTGTACCTCACCGCCACAGAGCTATATATATTCTGTAAGCTTAGCAAAAAAATGCCTTGTCTTGGGCTCTGGGCTAGTTTATCAATTTCAGAAGTCAATGCCCACTACCTAAGATGGTGACTTAATAAGTGTCTTTCTCTATCAGCTTATTTTTTTTTTCCCCAGCTGTTTCCTAGCTGAGAGTTTTGTGGTTCTTTGACTATTTCATCTCATCCTGTGGTCAATATATGTCCATCTAAGTGATTATTAATGAAACTGGTTGAGTCTTGTATGAAGTCATGTAAGAAGCCTGCTTAATATACTTTTTTTGTCGTCTAGTGTCAATATCTGCATTATTGTCTCTCGTGTTCAATACAGGGATCAGTGACCAAATCATGTGACAACATGCCAACTTTTTAATTTCATATGCTATTGCACAGAACTTCCGTTACTCTGTAGTGTAAAAAGTTGTAACTTGGAATACCAATCTAGCGATTTGCGCGCAACACACTGGCTATCCACCCCCACCCACTCAGTGTGTAGCGCACATATCGGGGGCTCTTAATGCTTAGAACATTGGATCTGCATGTATTTGAAGGTACGCCCGTGCACGGCAATACTGTAATCTATGCTCAACTGTTGGGCAGTCAAGTAGGTATCGCATAGCTCTCGTTGATGTGTCTCTTGTGCATCCCAGAATGATACGCATTGCTGCATTCTGGACTCTATCCAGTCTTTCGATCTGAGTTTGGCTAAGAGTCAGAATTGCCAGTGCATATTCCGCCACAACCAAACCCTGGTACAAAAGAAATAACAATCTTTGCTCACATGCAGATAAGGAACACCCGTTGCATTCCGAAATACAGAAAGTTAAAGGCAGCAGACTCAAGAGAGGAAGGTCGTGGATGGGACGTGCTGAGGATGTCATACAAAGCGTGTGCAGATTACAGGATGTGGCAGCAGGTGCGGAATGGATAGGTCTACCCACAGATTTCGGAACTTGTTTGAGAGTAGTAATATCACTTAGCAGGGAATGCAGAGAATGGTGTCCCACAGCTGTGGAGAAAGAAGTGCATGCTTTAATCAGTGAGAATACCAAAGAGGGAGATGTGATTATATATACTGATGGATCTGTAATTAGGCATGTTCGCAGTGCTTGGGCCTTTACAGCTCAGTGCGCAGGTAAAACGATCAAAGAGGAAAATGGTGCCTTTGCGGTCACTACGAGTAGTATGACCATGGAGACTATGGCGGTGACCAAGGCATTTGAGTGGCTACGCACACAGAAGGTAACGCAGGTCTGCATCTTGAGTGACTCTATGAGTATGATTAAGAAGGTACAGGTGGGTCTCGTTTGCGAACAGTGGATTGAGGCCTTGAGAAAGGCGAGCTTGAAAGTGGTTACATTTATTTTCGTGCCGGGACATGTGGGCGTTCGAGGCAATGAAAGAGCGGATCAACTGGCATCGTGCGCGATGGGGCAATGGATCGCGCTGATGTTTTGAACTCCTTAAGAGATATAACACGCGAGAGTGAGACTAATGTGGATGATGATTCCTTTTCAATGGAAGGGATTGAAATGCGGTGTTGCTAGAGGTGAACATTTTGGAGGGCGCAGAAGAATGATGGTCAACCAGCATAGGACCGGTACTGTCAGCAGAAGTGTGATGGCGGATACACTCAAGGCAGTGGCGTATGCTAAGCATAAGCAAGGCAAGCATTGCATGCCTTCAAGAGTTGCGAAAATGATAAACCAGTCAGTGATCTATCCCCCATCCAAACTTAGCCCTTGCAGCATTGCTCAAAAATATATTTTAAAATATTTTTCTCACAAATCTGAATTTTTCCGAAAATTAGTGCTGGCAACACATATGAAAGTATAGTGGCCGCACTGAAGCAATTTTGTTTTTGCTTTCGTTAAAATAGTCCCTTTACATATAAGCGCAGTGATATACTGTGTGTTTTTTTATAACCTTGTCTCCAGAGTAAGCTTGCGATGAAAAAAAAATTAATACATTTTATGATTCAATCACTATTATAACAATTTAGCACTGGCACATAATAAATTGATTGATGAACATTTATTTACTGGTGTGAAACAGTGCAATTTCTATGTTCTAGTACTTTTATTTGAATGTTAAACTAATGATAACAATGCAAGCAATTATAATCTTGATTGCATACACACACACTTGTTTAGTAAGCCATTTCCGGTAACTTTTGGTACACGTCACGTGATCTTACTCAACACACACGCACATTTACACAGCGATGTGGTTTCAATTTCATTTTGTTATTATGGCTGATTCTATTAATGATGTTGTTGTAGATTTATTTGAGCGACCGTTTCAATCGCGAACATTTAATGAAAAATTGGACTTGGTAAAAATGGGCAGACCGATTCCTGCGTTAAGCAGTTTGAAACGAGAAGGAACAAAATGTGTCCGTTCATTTAACAATGATTTATATAAGAAAGTCGTTTGGCTTTGTGGTTCGGAATCATTATGTAAGTTATTTTAATATTGACAATTCCTGCATCGTCGTCTTCAGTGGAACGTTCGTTTTCTGCATTAAAACGCATTAAAAATGTCATAAGGAACTCGCAGGGGCAATGTCGTCTTTCTGCTCTATCAATGATGTCAATTGAAAAAGACCTTCTTGTAGAGATGAAAGGCAATGATGACTTTTATAACAAAGTAACAGAGGACTTTAGCAGAAAGAGCCGCAGAATAGAACTGAACTTCAAATAACTGGGTGAGTAGAAAATTATCATTTTTTAAAAGTTGCATGCTCTCTTTCACACCCCAGGATACGCCACTGACTCAAGGAGAGATCGGAGCAACTATGGATGTGTCCAGTTTGCAGTGATGATGATCTGACGACTAACCGACAGAACATTGGATACGTCGCTATACGCTTCCTTATCGGAATTTCAGTCCGTTTCATTATGTTAGCTTTTTGTTCCGTAGAAATCCGATCCCTGTAGAGTACCATCTCTTGCATAAATTAAATGTTGGTTTTTTTTGTAATTTCTTGTTTTGTACAACAAAATTCAACATGTAGGCTTAATATACAATATATATACAAATTTTAAAAAGAACAGAAAATGGAAGGAATAAATAGGGAAATAAAACATTGTGAACATAATTTTTCTTTAAATAACACTTGAAAATCATACCAGAAGGATATGATAAACAACAGTTGATTAGAAAACAATAAAAATGTAAACAATACAAGCCATGAGATTCAGTAGTATTCCTGTCAGATAAATCATTTTGTTAATTTGAACTACTACAATGAATCTTGGAGAAATGTATGGAAATTAAATACTGAATTAAAAATCAAACTGAAAAGACTAATGGCTCAGAAGTACTGGGAAGGTGTATGTATGGCCTTTTACATCTTGCAGACGGTCATTTAGCAATATGAAGCCATCTGTTGAATATTTACTCAGGAATGTGGACTTTTCAAGCGATCATATCACGACAATGAAAGATTTTTGTTTTCACGTTTCTCTTTTTTCTTCCATATCTTTAAACATATTTCTGAACAATGCTGCTCCAGCACATAGGTTCTTCTTCCAGATATCCCAAGTTACTGCAGTGTTTTCCCAGTTTTTGGATTCAATGTGGAAGCCTTTCAATGAGGTTTACAGATGCCTTTATACCTCAGCATTGGTCTACAGAGGGATTGATGGTCTTCAGCCATAATAGTACTTGTTTTGAGATCAGTTTGGCATTCTGCAGACATGACCCATGCAGAGTGTTTCCATTGCATAGTAGCTGAGTTCGGCGCAACACTTCCATATTGGTGATCCTGTCATGCCATTTAATGTTAAAGATCTTGCTGAGATGTCTCCTCTCATGTTTGGTGTAGGTAGTCCATGTCTCAGATCCGTAGTATAGTGTACTCAGCCAGCATGATGATAGATCGGTACCTTTGTTTTCAATTTTGTTTTCAGGAATGTATTCAATTGATAAAAGTAATATGAAAAACCACAATTGCAGCAAATAATTCAACAAACCAAAATTCTTACCAAAAAAAAACACAAGAAAATAATAAATTGCATAAGGAATATTCACCGGTGTTACAATTTGTTTGCACTATTGCCAAAAAGTGCTATGTAAAAAGTAATGATAGAAACTAGAGGAAATAAAAGTTTGTCGATCTTGCATGGTATGCTCCATATTGGGGCTTATCTAGTACAGTACATTCAAATCCCATTATAACAACTTGGTCTGGACAAATGAAATTGTGTTAAAACAGATATTCGCTGTATGCAGTGTAAACAATAAAGAATATATATAATTGGGGACTGAAAAGTGTAAAATAGGGAAATTTATTATAAAAGAATGCGCTTTAAAGAGATTTTACTGGGTTTATTTTTAATGAGGTAGCTTTCCAGATCTTCTGCTAGTTCCAGATGACTATCTTTTGTAGAGTGCAATGCCAAGAGCAACGTACCGGTAGTCTTCCTTTAGAGCAGATTTTGCCATAGCAATATCAAAACATGCTGCAGATAAAAGGGCTAATCTCTCTTTTCAGCAGTCCTGAAAAGGGTCTTCATTACTGCAGAGTTCATTGGGTGGTGTAGCCAACTTCATGGCCAATCTCCTTAGTTGCATCTTTTACAACATGGATGGTAAGTGGAAGTATCACTATTCTATATTACCATATCAGTTTGTGTAATATATGTACATTAACCCCTTAGCTGTGGAGGTATCCCTAAGGATACGATGAATGGTTGCCGCCATTTTGCAGAGATCTTCTTCTTAGTTTTCCAGGGAAACAATTCGTCTAAATGCATTCTTATAAACATCCAGACAGATTTTTTCGCTGGGAAGCTAAGAAGAGGAGGATCTCTGCAACATGGCAGGGGTTTTTTTTTCATATCCTTAAGAATGCCTCAGCAGCTAAGGGGTTAAATAGAACCAGCAGCTACTGGTCATAAGTAAATATTTGACTCACAGGTCAACTCGCAAGATGGAAATGGTACTTATCTTGTAAAAGTGAACAATAAACACTAAAAAAAAAGACTCAAAAAATGATACAGAATATACACATAGAATATATTTCTAGTCCATGCTTTTATAACAAATGTATGTATTTAACAACACTTCAAAATTACCAATTATATTTTTTATTTGTACTGTATTTAGCAAATATGGTATAACATACATATTTCTTCAGTCAAGAACCAAGTTGATGTAAATTGGATTTGACTGACTACTCATACACAGATGAAATGTCCATGTGTGGAGCCGGAACAAACTTCGAACACATACTTCAGGACTGCCCAACATACAAAGATCGGAGAATGATGAAGTCTAGCCGGAGGATACAGATTTGAGGCAAAAGCAATGGGAGAGTCTCTCTGATATGGAGAAGATAGTGGACTTTGCCATGAAGGCAGGTCTGACAATCTAACATGACCATAAATGCTGAACACAGAAGAAGACTGTCTAGATTAATTCTAAGGTAAATGTTTATGTCATGATGTGATCTCTCGTGTTATCAGGACTTAAAAGGAAGAATAGTCACCTTGCATGTATGTTGTATGAGGCTGATCTCTCGTGTTATCAGGACTTAAAAAGACAAAGAATATTCGCCTTGCATGTATGAGACTGAGCCCATGTGTTATCAGGATTTATAAGACAAAGAATATTAATTGGGATGTATGTTGTATGCAGCTCAGCAAGCGGTTATGTCAAGTCCGTAGATTTGGGGGGAACCCCCCTCCCTCCAAACCAGAACGACTTAATACTAGGAATTTAGCCAAATGGTTGAACACCCGCACACCCAAAGATTTATATCAAAAAAGGTAATCAAATTTATCATGAAAAGAAGGAATTACACATTAAGACATATGAATAACTTTTGATTTTAAGGTAACTTCCCCCCCCCTTTACTGAAGACGTATCTATGGACCTCTGATACTACCCCACCCTATGATCTTCAATGTGATAAAGGCTAATGCCTGAACTTATGGGAGGTAATCATTTTATCTGAAACATGTCTGGAGATTGCAAGAAAGTCGCAGCAAAATGCCTTCTGGAGTTGAAGACTGCTCAGCTTATGGCATTTCACCCTACAGTCAAAGTTTGTAAAACAATCATATGAGACTTGTAGATGTTCTGGAACACTTTCTCATACAAAAAAAGAATGCTTGAAGATCAATGCCTCTGGAACTGAAGGTAAAACTCACTGCCTGGTATAGGAAACTGGAGTGACACACTCATGTTTCTTTATAGTTCTATCATCATCATCATGTGATCTAGGCCCTATTGGAGTTCAGGAAATCATGTTCAAATTTAAACTTGACTTTCTAGAATTCTGGGATTCATTCACAAATTTGCAATAACTTTAATTTTTTCAGTTTTCTTATAGAAGTTACTGCTAAACTTTTTCCACTTCTGCACTAATGAGTTCTTGTTTTTGATTTTGGGTGGACCAATTATTACTCCAGGTTTCATTACAAATACTGAATTCCTGTCAAGAAAATTATTCCTAACAGACACTGGTCTCTCTGTTCTGGTGCTGGCAGTGACATCTTGACTTGCATCTCTAATGGAAACCTTAGCATTGGATGTCAGTGGGTATACATGCTTCACTTTCTTACTGTGACTTTGTGTCCTAGACTGAGGTGGAGCAGCAAAGACAGTCTTCAAGTTTTTCTCATCAATTTGTCCACTATTGAGAGGAATGATACATCCAGGCAGAGTCCTGATATTATTTGAATCACTTACGAAACATGTGTTCACTAGAGTAGATGCAGTATCACAGCTGGATGATCTGCAGTTAACAACATGAGAACTCACACGTTCAAGAGTGTATGAATTGTCTGGAGCAAATATGCCACTGAAATTGACACTTTGTGGACTGTCAGTCAGAATAGAATCCAGCAGATCTTGTCTTCCTGACTGGGTGCTGGATTCTGTGAGATGAAGCTTATGTGAAGGTCTGTTAGCAAGTTTTGAACTCATTCTGGAAGCAGGACGTAATCTTCTAGAAACAGTTGATTCTCCAGAATTGCTCTGTGGATAATCTAACATAATTTCTGATGTAGCATTCAAGTCATCAGAGATTACAGAACATACACCATTCATATCATATTTCTTATATTTCTCACAATTCATGTCAATAGAGACTGTGGTATGTTTGGAATGTGCATTGGAATATGCGAATTGGTTTTGATTTGAAATGTCACTATCTTCACTTGAAGTGCAGACAATTGATGATTTACGGTTGAACATCATTGATGAAGTATTTGCCCTGCTGTTACACACATTGGAAGACTTACCTGAATTGATTTCACTATACTGTAAGTTCTTATTTCTTAGCGCCTTATCTGCAGTTTTAACAAATGAATTAGCTCCAGCCAAGATAAGGGTGTTTGCATGAGTCTCATTTATAGTAGATCTGGACTCTTCCATTGTTAAATCGGACCTGTCTCTAGGTACAAATGTGTTCACTTCTCTGACATTGCCTATTTGTTTACCTAAAATTACTCTGGAACTGTTCGTTGCACAATCAATGTGTGATACCATAGTAGAGATTTCAAATGTATTCCGAACTTGTGCAGTTAAGTCTTTAGGACTCTCCTGACCTTCAGATATCGGTCGCCTGTAATATTTAATACTGTTTTTAAATTGCTGTTTCTTCTCTTTAATTGTGTTGCAATGGAAGGATTCATCGCGACTGTAAGGTCCTTCATCAACAGATAAGGTAGAAAAGTTTTCTACTTCCCTTTCTAAGCTAGAATCTAGAATCATTGTTGAGGAAGCTTTAGGGTGTGTTGTACAGGACTCGTGAACTTGACGAGGTCTTGATAATTCTGATGAACATCTAGTATCGAATGGACAGTGACTATTACTGGAGACAGAGTTACCTCGTCTAGTATGTTCTGAAGTGCACTGAGAATTTTGAGAGGTTAATTTTCTGTGATCTTTTCTTAAATGTGATGGCCTATCCTCCATTTTTCTCTTGCCATTTGATACATGAGACCTGCATGTAAGCTTCTTATTTACACCAGTACTATCTCTATGTGAACGTAATTGTTGCATGTAAACATGAGTGGCTTGGTTACGAACCCTTGAATGAGATGGTGCCTGGAAAGCAAAGCTATAAGATGAATCTTCTGCCCCTTCAACATTTCGTCCAAATGTTTCACTGCTTTCTAAATCTTGATGTGTACATTGGTACTTATTTTCTTCACATACATTTGAAGTAACAACTTTTCTAGAAATAAAACCATCAATTTTATGCTGCCTGTCCACTGTGAAATCACAATAGTAAGCATCTCTACTAAGAAGTTCTTCTTCACGACTAGGTAGAATTACATCATGGGATGTTTTCTTTGATTTAGCATGGTTTCTAGGTGACAAGATGAGTTTGTTGGAGAATGTGGATGATGCATTTGTTTTATCAAGGCTCATATTGCTTATCTCTGCAAAAGGTTGTCTGCAAAAGGTACTATCAGATGCAGATTGGGAGCTATTTTCTTTCTGTACTGTAAGGCTTCTGAAGGAAAATGTACTGTGGTGATTACCACATTTGCTCTGATATCTAGCAGAGTCTGAGGATGGCACTGAAATTAAGCTTGTGAAGTCTGACTCTGTTAAAGTGGAGTCAGCATGTTTGAACTTAGGAGGAGTTTTGAATGAGAGTCTTTGTCGTACTGGTCTTGGACTTGAATGTTGGTTGGTGTCAGCAGGTATAGTTATCATATCATTGCCCTTTCTTCGTTTGGGTGCACTTCCATTTCTAGTATCTTGGAGAGTCGCATAAGAAGTTGAAGGTAGCTTAGGCCTGACAGTAATGAAAACGTCATTATTCAACTTGTGTTCTTCATTGCAATAGGTTAGACAGTTGAATGTGTTCTGTGTAGTATCAGGAAGGGCATGGTAAGACCAGGATACATTTCTGGCAGATAACGTATTAGTTTTCTCTGCACTATCACTGATCATGGTGTTCTGTGAATTATTGGTCTGTTTTACTGGCACTCTAATGTTATCCCCCTGAAAGATGTCTGCGGAAGCTGGACTCAGTAAACTGATTTCATGTTTCTCAGTCAGACAAGATGATGAAAACGATAATGAATTGTCTGTCAATGACTGTGACATTGAAAAACATTTGTCTGTCTTTGCATCTTTGACACTTCTCTGTGGGTACCTTTGGCAGCATCTATCAGTCACCACTAGATGAGGTTTAAATTTGTTGTCGATGTTCAAGTCATGGTTGATAGACTTCTCTGAACATTTGGTCTCAGATAGAGCACATACAACTGAAGGTTCACTGAAAGCAAACTCATGTTTGTGGAAAGTTTTGCTATAGGAGACTGTTGCTTCTGGTTGCTGGTGTTCATACATAGACAATGCTGATCTGGAAACAGAATAACTTGTAGAAGAATCTCTGCTGGACACAGAAGCATGTGCATTGAACACAGAAATATCTGGGCTCATTACAGAAGAATTTGTATTGGAAGAATGTTTACCTGGAGGAGAGTTGCATTTTTGTTGAACTACTGCTCTAGGAGTGCTGAAACCTTCTAGGAAATCTGGAAAATCAGTTATGTCAAGCAAAGAGGCAAATGGTATATCTAATGAATCTGATGATTCTGAAACTGGCAGTTCTGGGGTGGAACCAAATGTTTCATTCAGGGTCAAGTCAAAATGAACGTCTTGTACAAATGGAATTGAAGAATATGTCGGAAAATCTAATGAATGATCTGATCTTATGACTCTGTTGTCTATATTGTGTCTCTGTACTTCTTTGTCACAAATTGGAGTTAAGGGTGAATAAACTTGTAGCAGGTCTGTATTCTGAGTGCAATTTTCATTTGGTTCATCATTGAGATCATAGTCTATGCTCTGAAGAAGTCTAGTGGATGGTTGTGGTGTAACAATAGGCACATGGGATGTTGGTGTTGACAGACTTGGAAAATGCTTCTGAGAGATCTTATGAGACTCAGAATGCATGACTTTCACCATTATGGCTGTGTTATTGTTGATAATTGATGAGATTCTGTCTGAGCTGGACTCAGGTAATTGCTCAATCTGAATGTCTGAATAAGACCAAGAACCATGTATCTGTTTATTACTCTCAAGTTCAGTCTGTGAAAAATTCTTTGACATGTTTCAAAAGCTAGTCATCATAGATGGATTATTCTGAAGACATGGACTTGATCTGTCAATAAAAGGATGTCTAGGTTATTTATGCCAATGAATGTCCACTGGTCAATGGATTTGCTTCTGCCCATTAAAAGTACTTCCCGATGCTCTGGTCAATTTTATATATAGTATCCTGTAGATTAGAAACATATTTAATATCAAATAATGCAAATAGTATATTTACTTAAAGGAGAGAGAGGAGGCATGTTAAAGAGGGAAAGAAGGAAATAATGTGATAATGTATATATCAACATATGTGAAAACTTTATGTAGAGTTACTCCTCTACGGAGATACTTGAGTACATGTATGAATTACAATTTGAGCACTCTGTTGGTGTATCTCCTATAACATGTATGAAAGGTAAAGAGTGTTGCTATGAAAGGTAAACAGTGATGCTATGAAAGGTAAACAGTGTTGCTATGAAAGGTAAACAGTGTTGCTATGAAAGGTAAACAGTGTTGCTATGAAAGGTAAACAGTGTTGCTATGAAAGGTAAACAGTGTTGCTATGAAAGGTAAACAGTGTTGCTATGAAAGGTAAACAGTGTTGCTATTCTTTGCTTCCCTCTCGCGATATGGCAACACTGAGGTTTTTAAATATATACACATGACTTTGATATCTTTGCAAGCTGAGCTATTTGTGAGTAGGTCCTTTGTGCGGCTATTTTTTTTTTACAACAAAGCTGGGATATTGAAGTCCTTTCAGCTCATCAGATTTGAGTATCTCCGTGGTGTAGTAGTTGAGCCGTTCAGTCTTGTTTATCGAGTGATTGTTTTTTTTTTGGAGATCCCTGTCCCTTGTGAATTATCACTTGAAGCTATGGAGTTCGTTCTATAAATGGTACTCTCGGCATGTGATGTGCTGCTTTGCTGAGAGTGACGGAGTACATTCAGAATAATCCAAGTACAATTAAGTCAATTTGAAGGTCTTCAAATTACCCATCAAATAGTCATTTTCTTTTTAGTAATAAGAATTTAGTCAAAAGGCGGATAACTCCTGTACGATTGTTATCCCCCTTTATTTATTTTTATTATTGTTGAGTTTCGGTTGGTCACTGTTTACATACATGGAATAGCATGCCAAGAATAACGATTGCGACACCCAAGTATATAAATAGTGAACACCGAAAGTACAAAGGCGCCTCCCCCTTTCCGGTCACGTGACAATTCTATATACCAGGTCTTATGGAGACAGTCGTGCTACGGCCATGTGTGGAAAGTTCCGTAGTCTAATAATAAAATAATGGTGGTTTTTGTGTGTGACATTTGTTGGTAAGAATCATTTGTCAAGAAGTCATACGTTTCCTTTTCTTCTTAGACAGGCGTTTGGTCGTATTGAATATATACTGTACGGTCAAAAGTAACTAACATGAATGTCACCACATGGGTGCAGGCTTTCATGTGTATAATACAGAAGTGGCAAACAATCTCAGTACAAATCTTCTCGATGCATTGTATAGCAAGGTCCTACACAAAAAAAGAGGGGGGGGGTGTTTGAAGGGTATGAGAGAGTTGATGTCTTCTGGGTGTGAAAAAACGTTCTGAAGAAACCTTCCATTTCTTATAGGAAACACGAGTTTAATGGCTCGTAATTCTTGGTGATCGAACAACCTTGTACAATGACCTTTGATTTATTAAACACGTGTATTAGTCCATCTGCTATGTCTTCTAGATTCCTTGTTTACTAGACGGTCTCAGCCTTTGTCATGTAATTTCCGGTCGTTTTAAACAGGATAGAGATAGTGTGCTTCAGCTGTTCACGTGAAAAAGGGTGGAGAGGGTAGATCAGTGTCGCGTTCGTAACCACCGCGCAATAACCATTTCAATGAACAGACAAATTAGCAGACGATACCTCGTTTAAGAGCACTTTACAACACAGAGAGAGCATAAGAGAGCTTCCTAGTGGATACAATCAGAAAAACGTGTATCAGATAAGTCCATGATCGTTTTCTTCCCACCCAAGCTCTCTTTCCCCCTTTCCCAACCATCCTTTTGAACCAAGAAGAAAGGAATACAAAAATTAATGCCGCACAAATGTAACCCAACACGCGAAACTTGAAAACTGGGTTTTCTGTTTCCTAATTTCGCCAGTTGATGTGATGTGGGTTCTTTCAGAACAATAATGTGTATATTGTGAAAGCACGTGCCCCACCCTCATTTTTCCCTGAGATATTAAAGTTTCTCACCGATACATTTAGCAGAATGAGAATCGTATTCAACTAGTCACACGGACTATTAGCATACACTTCAACTTAATCATACACTGCGACGTGAGCACATACTACTCATGGTAGTAAGTATGTAAGCAGAGGGTATGTAAGCATACCCTCGGACTTCATCATACACTGGGGCGTGAGAACGCACTTTGATATAAGCATACCATTCGACATCTGCTGAAGAAAACTGGGCACCTATTGGTCTGCCCGAAGTGAGATGATGCCGATGCATAACCAAAAACGCCCCATCGATGCCAGCACTTTGAATTGGTGATAGGGCTTAGTTCAGCCATCAGGGGCTGGAAACTAAGATTGGTTAGGCAGTTCCACTCGAGCAGGACCACAGTCCTGCCCAAGTAAGAAGGGTAATGAAGACTAAGGCAACCAGCCAAAAGATGCACAATTAATCAGGATGCCACGTACAAAACACAATGGGAACATGTCTATATCCTATAATAGTTATGGTGCCTGCCTTGTGACGAACGTTCAAGCAGGGACTGTGCAGGACCCTATAACTCGAAAAGGCCCAACTCCAATTACTGGAGGTCCTTCTCAATTGCCCCGAGGAGCCAGGAAACAAGGGAATATAGCTACTGTCCAAACAAACCACCGACAAAATAAAAATAATGCACTGGAACGCTAAGGGTGAAAAGGGATAAAAGAGATGGATACAGCAAAAAATTGGAGCTTGAAAATATCCTATGTGAAGAACAAATGAATGTGTGATGTATTCAAGAAACACATCAGCAGCGATATATCTTTTAAAATCAGAGGCTACCAGTGCTACTATCACACGCACCAAACGGACAGACGAAAGAGTATAATTCTGACACTTGTTAAAAACAATATCAATGCATGTCAGCTGGAAGCTTATATGGAGGGAGGGGGGATAACAGATGCTCCACCTAAAAACAGAAAGTACAGAATTCCATCTCCTGAACTACTACTGCCCAAATGATAGACCATTGGCGCTAGACACAATTCTAGAAAAAAAGAGAGACTTGTGGTGTGTGATGACTTCAACAGCCACTCTCAGAGTTGGGACTACGATCACATGGACAGGAGAGGTAAGGAACTTGAAAGCTGGAAGGATGAAATAAATTCGTGTGTGTGTCTCGCATATTTCTTGAAGTATCACACATTCGTGTGTATGTCTCGTATCATTCTTGAAGTATCACAGATACGTGTGTATATCTCGTATCATTCTTGAAGTATCACAGATACGTGTGTATGTCTCGTATCATTCTTGAAGTATCACAGATACGTGTGTATGTCTCGAATCATTCTTGAAATATCAGATTCGTGTGTATGTCTCGTATGACTCACGATATATTTATATCATCTCCTGTTGGTTTGTTGTTGCACAGTGGTTGATCTAGACTTTGTGAGACCTGCCACATGCGGTTACTGTGAGGTAGAATATACCTTTAAATAAAATGTGTGATGTAATATGGGGCTATCAATACCACAAACAGTAAAATCTCACTTTAACTACACTTAGCGCTAACACAATCCGTACCAATTCATTTCAATGACATTTAGTACTAGCAGTGAATAAGTACAATCTCACTTTAAGTACATTTAGTACTAGCACAATCAGTACAATCTCACTTTAACCACATGTAGTACTCACACAATCAGTACAATCTCACTTTAACCACATGTAGTACTCGCAGAATCAGTACAATCTCACTTTAACCACATGTAGTACTCACATAATCAGTACAATCTCACTTTAACCACATGTAGTACTCACATAATCAGTACAATCTCACTTTAACCACATGTAGTACTCACATAATCAGTACAATCTCACTTTAACCACATGTAGTACTCACATAATCAGTACAATCTCACTTTAACCACATGTAGTACTCACATAATCAGTACAATCTCACTTTAACCACATGTAGTACTCACATAATCAGTACAATCTCACTTTAACCACATGTAGTACTCGCACAATCAGTACAATCTCACTTTAACCACATGTAGTACTCGCACAATCAGTACAATCTCACTTTAACCACATGTAGTACTCACACAATCAGTACAATCTCACTTTAACCACATGTAGTACTCACACAATCAGTACAATCTCACTTTAACCACATGTAGTACTCACACAATCAGTACAATCTCACTTTAACATTTTGCACCTACGAGCTGTAAAGACATCATACAAATGACAAAAAATGCATCAATTCACTCACCAATCAGCAATCATGTGAATGCTCCATGCATTACCAATGCAATAGTAACAGTGTTGTCGTCAAATCAATTACACAGCAGAGTCCGGCGATTATTTTATGAAAAAATTACATGTACTAAAATTCAATAATTTACCAAAGAGTAGAATATCCAACAATCACGCGAGCCGTATGTTACACAAATGCGAAAGTAAATTCCTTGGAATTGTAACATTCAATTCGTTCTAAAAAGATAGACTAAAAACTCTACTCTCTATATTGGACTATCGTGAATAATAAGGAAACAAATCTCCATTCCATTCGTGAAACACAATAGTAGCTAGAGTTAAGTCTCCACAGTGGTTCTGATATTCAGCTTCTCTAATGCTTTAATACTTTTAAGATTCAGTAACGGACGATGATATGTGTAACGCTGACGCCCATTTGCGCAACGTTCAATGATTTGACAGGTGTCTGTAAACCTTTGAGTGGGTGGAGTCAACTAAATGAGCGTTGACCATTTTCGATAGCACATTTTGATTCCGAAGATTGGCGGCTCCTATTTATCTAAATAAGTCATAATATTATTTTTGTCTTGTGTTACTGCATTCGAGACAGTCGCCAGTAACGACTTCTGTACAGAAAGTAAACATGACCTGAAAGGCTTCTTTTTCAGTCAGATATCAGGTTACACCGCCAACATTTCAAATGAATTGTGATTTCGATTCAGGTCATCCATGGAACCCCTCAAGTCTGGAATCAGTGCCGTCTCAGTAGGCCATATTCTCTCCCTCTCTTCTTTGTAGAGTTGGCAGGCATGAAGAATGTGTTATGCAGTCTCTGGGCTCAGTCAACAGTTGCACAGGTCTGTCTCGCCAATCTTCAGCTTTCGAAACACGTGACATGAAAGACTGATTTTTTATTATTTGAGTGCATTTCGTTGTTTTACTTTTTTGGCATGCGATTCCAAGTATATAATTAGGGACCAAAAAACACGACAATAATAAAAAAATAACAATGTTCTGTTGACAGTTCTATACTGGAGTCCGGTGGTGCCTATTCCCCTATATTTTCAACTTGTTCGATTATCCAAGTTCTTCTCCAATATAGTCCCGCGTGCTGATCCCAAGCAGCGTCACTTATAACGAATAACATTTTTTCCTGTTCTTTTCACTGGTTAGCGAAACACACAAAAAAGTATACTCAAAGTAACCAATTATTAGTCGTATTAGTCAAGATATGTGGGATCAGCGTGCAGGATATTCTGGAGAAGGATTTGGGCACTTTATTGGTGTATCTCCCTAATTGGATGCATTGTGCTACTAATGAGATTGTTAAATCACTTTCACACAAGCTGTATCCACAAATTTATCAGGATAAAATGCCCAGATAAATTATATGACACTGGAAGTCTTCACTAGAGACAACATCCCAATGATGTGTACAATGCTGAAGAAAGCCCAAATGAGCTAGGCCGGTCATTTTGTGCGCATACTTGGCAAAAGCATCTCAAAACAGTTAATGTATGATAAGTTCCTCAATGGCAAAAAAGGACTGACTGGTGGATAGAAGAGATGCTTCAAGAACTTTCCCAAAGTGTTTCTAAAGAGCTTCAGCATAGACGACACATTCTGGAAGTATATCGCACAGAATCACCCAGTGTGGAGGAGCAGCACCAGCACAGATGCTTGCATCGACAAGAAGCATCAAATCTCAGAGGAACGGGGGGGGGGGGGGGGGGGAACATGATCCACGAAAAGACAGAACATCCAACACACAGATTTCTAATTCCGATCATACATGTCCTAAATATGCCAGGGGACAAATGTCGCTTTAGAGATTCTGTTGTTGACTTCCGCATCAATACCACCGGCCCTGAAGATAATTCCTTCTTCTTATTCTTCTGCGTTCGTTCTCAAACTCCTGCAGATTATCAGGATGTAGTCCGGAGAACGGAATGCGTTGTGCCATGGTTTACATCATTGCTGCAATATCTGCGTCTTTCGCCCTGACACATCCGACTTCAGCATGGCATTTGGTCACTGACCCTATATGGGATTGGACAGCCAACTCCATCCCATAACTTCCTTAGTCGCCTTTTACAACATGCGTGGAAGGTAAAAAGTGTTGCTATTCTTTGCTCCCCTTTCGGGCCCCGGCTTCACACGGGCGAAGATTATTAATAAACCTAAGAATAAAACTAAATACCGCCACTTATCCCTAGGAAGACAAGTATTATACCCCCCCCCCCCCCCGATATGCTAGGAATGGATTTTTCAGTCATCTCCACACACACACCAGAAAGAAATAACAACACAAGTCTAAAACTGTTGTCATCATTTCCATACAACCTGAGAGATGTAACAACACAAGTCTGAAACTGTTGTCTTCATCGCCTTGTTTGTTTGTTAAATGGGGGATTAAAGCCTCTTAGCTGAGGCACGACTCTTTCAACCTAAGACATAGGTCTATTTTGGTTATATCAGACCGTCTTCATTGCTCGTGATAAACATATTATTATTCGTCGGCTCGACCAACCAACACTTGCTAGACAGCAACCACAGGTATAATAAGACATGTTGCTAAATTATGAATCATCCTTTTAACGTGTAGCATTTTATTTTTCCTGCGATTTTCATTGGTTGTCGACACAAAGTGTACATACAAAGTGACTAATGAAAATCTCGTTATGTTAAACAAAGTCATGTTAGAAGGATGATTCCGATGAGTCAGCAGGTCTATATAATTACGAAGACACGACTAGACTGACATGAGAGCCCGAGGATATAAAATCATCGGAATGGATTTTACTCCTTCCACTACGTTAGACGGTCAGAATGAAGCTGAGAAATTGTAATTTAAATAGCGACATGAAGTGATCCTCAAAACAAATAGAGACAAGGTAGGAGCTCGCGTGGGTGACATTCAGGGAATGAAACGGGGCACAAGGGAAGAAAAATATTATTAATGTGATGCCACAGTGATATTATCCAACTTAATTACGTCCCGATATTCACAATCACCTATAAATGTCGTCCGCCAACGTTAAATATCCAATGAACAATGTTATAGTCAATAAACAGAGACAGCAGACATGCTTGACTCTACGCTAGTTACACAATGTTACACAAACAACTGTGGCTGTAGATATGCTCTTCTCGACGATAGAACGGTTGGGGGGCAGGGGAGACCGATATACAAATATTTCGTATTTAAGTATGTAAATACAAGTATACTTATATTTGTATGCACATATATTTGATGAAAAATTTGATTGCCCTTTGTGTGTAAAAACTCTAGGGGGGGGGGGGGGGGGGTCTTTAGCTTTATACCCGCCTATTGACCAAATTCCTAGCACTAAAAGTCATGTTCCGATGTCCTGGGTTGAGGGAATGTTTGTACACACCCCCAAAACTTTGACCATTATCTGCGGATCTGCAAACAGCTTCTAATTGTCATTGAGTGACTTAATGAGTATGATTCTTCTTCTTCTTCTTTCCTTCCTCTTTTACTCTTTACGGGTGTCGAGGGAGATACAATGTTCTTGTTCTCGCTTTTCTGGCAGCTTCAGATAATTTTATTTGGTGTTCGTGTAATGTCTTTTTGATGTTGTCGATCCATCGCACTCTAGGTCTACCCTTGGCTTTTCTTTCTGCTTCTCCTCTCTTCGTATGTGCTTTATAAACTAATGAATCACACAGCATTCTTTCCAGATGACTAAACCATTGTATCTGTTGGTTTTGTATGTATTATAGAATTGATATGACACCAACTCTTTCTCTTATGACATCGTTTCTAATTCTGTGTCGTCTGGTCATTCCTGTGGCTTTTCTCAGACATCTCATCTCTGTTGTAACCAGTTGTCTCTTATGTTTTGTTGTTAAGGACCATGTTTGACATTGGTAGCACAGGCTTGGAATGAAGATACTTTGGATAAGATGTTTTTTTTGGTTGTCATTAGTAGCATTTTGTGTTGCAATAAAGGGGATACTTGACCCAGTATTTGATTCGCTTTGCTACAACGAATGTCCATACGCCTAAGTATTTGAAGGTGTTGGTATATGAGTATGATTAGAAAATCAAAAATGTGCGTAGACAATGGATGGAGTCATTGGAGAGCGCTAAAAAAGTAGACCTCACTGGGGAAAACCCATATCATCTTTGTCCCCGGTCACGCGGGTGTGTAGGGAAATAAACAAGCAGATAAATTTGATAGCTTTGCCATAACAAATGGTCAGACTATGAATTAGACATACTCAATACGCATCGTGAATCCGCACGATCGGAGAGTTTTTATGTAAATGAGAATGAGCTAATATCGAGAATGCATGAATTGGGAGTGAGTATAAGCGTGGTCCGCAGAGAACACTATCAGAAACTTCAAAAACTAATGCTGTACTAAGATATACCTGGAAATATCAGCCGATATACCCTCATTCACTAACACAAAAAAATAATAATGTACTAAGACAGAACTGGAACTTCTTCTTCATCGTTCATTCTCAAACTCCCGCTGGATATCTCTTATGGCAGGAGCATGGCCCTATTAGATTTCCAGAAGGATGTAGTCCAGAGAATGGAATTTCGTTGTCTCGCCGTTTTATTTGCGCCAATGGCCCGACACATCCGTCTTCGGCGGAGAACTGGAACTATTAACCGATATACCCTGATTAACTGAAGCAGATATATGAGAACCTATGGCAGACATGTGTGCGTGCGAAGACGATAAACATCATACCCAATCCTAAATAATGTTGAGATGAGGACTTAGTTCAGTCAAGAGAATCTGGAAGTGAAGACAAAGACAAGTCTGACCTAGCATGTGAAGGTGTTAAGACAGAGGCAACCTGCCCAGAGAAGCACCACGGTATTACGGATGTCAGGCACACACAATTAGCGAGCAAATGAATAATGATTGCATACACGTTTTAAAAAAAATATATTTAGGTCTCAATGAGGGAAACTAGTCGATAAATGAGGGGGAGCGGGGTGTTCAAACTCCTCCAACTCCTAAGAAATCATAGCATAACTTTTAGTACTAGGAAATTAGCCAAAAGACGAATACCCCCTCTTCCCCATTTTTTTGCTCTCTTTAATAATTTTTTTCCAAAAAGGTCACCATAGATCTGATTAAAATTAAGAATGTCACATGAAAATATGCATAAGTGCATTAACTTTAAGGTAAACGTTTAATTTTTTTACATGAAAATATGCGAATGTACATTGATTTTAGGGTAAACGTTTAATAATCCGTTTAACAATTTCTGTGTCGATACCACACAAGCTCGCTCACCGCAACAGCAGTTCACTCTTACTGAAGATGTATCCACGACTCTTCAAAGAAGCAATGGAAAGTATTTTTCCTGAAAGTTGGTCACGGATGAAGAAAAAGGTTGAGGATCACTGCTGTTGTGAATGTATGTCTGCTATCAACAAAGAAATTCTTATATTGTATATCACAATGATTATTAAACATCGGTCGAATGTTCATTTCTGAAATGGGGGGGGGGGGGGGTGCATAAAGAGAATAATCATAAATGGGAGAATGCCAAAGTAACTTTTCGGATGTTATCAAATAAGATATGATTTTTAAATATTAAATGATAAATTTTTACTTTATATCCCTGAAATATTACGAAGAAAATATGCCCAAAACGGTGGCCACTGGCAAAAAAAAGTTTGGGAATCATTGGTCTATCACATTGTTAGCGACTAATCAACGAACAGCGCCGCTTCTTACTACAATTCATCAACTTTCATTAGCGCTGATAGACCGCGTAAGCGCTTCCCACAACTCAAGCATCAAGGTGTACCCAACGATAATTATTTCACATCACCACAATTTGCCCTACTATCTGAACTGTTGCTTGTTCCACTTCCAGATCTTAAAAAGACCAATGAATTGGAAAGTTGATACTGGTGAATGGGAATACAATGATTGTATCCGTTAACAAATGTGTCAGATTTTGGTTGGAACGCTGCGCCATGATCGCAGTGAGTGTTTACATTAACCTTAAATTACGTCCAAGTAAAATCCAAATACTGGCAGGTATTTGGTAAAGGGAAGTGTTATGTTATGTTATGTTCCTCCAGGGCCATAGGCGGCGCATAGGGCAGAAACCATAGCTTTCCATTTCTGTCTTTGTGTTGCCAGGTCTTTCAATTGTTGCGTGTTGTTTAGGTTCATTGACATGCCTTCTCTATTAATGGTTCTTCGTAGAGTTTCTCTAGGTCTCCCTCTTCTTCTTACTCCAGGTGGCACCCAATATAGTGATTGCTTGGGAATTCTTAGGCTGTTCATTCTAAGAACATGGCCGATGTAAGTCCAACGCCTTTGTCTAATGAAGGAAGATATACAGGTTTGTTTGCTTTCCTCTCTTATAGTAGTGTTAGATTTAAAGTCACTCCACTGTCTATGCACGGTGTCAACATGCATTCGTCGCTGAATAAATTTTTGTTCAAACCGAAAACCTACCAATAATTAAAAACGTAACAAATGGGGTCCTAATTACACTGCGCAACACATAAAAAATTACAGACATGAAAATAATCATTTCCTACTGAAAATGTGGTGAGAAAAACGAATATCACATTAAAAATTCTCAGTTTGCTCTTATTGTTGTGATATTCCTTGTTTATTGTGTCGAAAAAAGGGAAGTAAAGGGAAAATAAACATCTGACTCAGGACAGTGGACGAGAATGAAATATAGAACAGTGGAAGTTTGTGCACAACCGTCTCCAGCATGATCTAGAATTGTCATGTGATCGACCAATATGCGCATTGGCTATTTTGGGCAGGCGATTCTAAGTAAATAGTGATCAACCGAAAACCTACCAATAATTAAAAACGTAACAAATGGGGTCCTAATTACACTGCGCAACACATAAAAAATTACAGACATGAAAATAATCATTTCCTACTGAAAATGTGGTGAGAAAAACGAATATCACATTAAAAATTCTCAGTTTGCTCTTATTGTTGTGATATTCCTTGTTTATTGTGTCGAAAAAAGTGGAAAATTTTTCTGAACAAAAATTTATTCAGCGACGAATGCATGTTGACACTGTGCAATGGCCGCTATATTGTTTAAATCGTGTGTTGATGTAAAAAACAAACCACATATTTCAACATGTGTATATAATTAATATTTTCAAGTAGTATATATATATTTTATTTTCCAGTGCTATAAATGTCTGAATTTGTATAAAGATTGGATTCCATAATGTCACGAAAGGGCGTTAATAGTGCTAACAATTTTTGCTATGTTTGTGGCGAGGGGACGTTGTCGTCTCAAAAACGGAAAATTACACCTTTAATTAAAACTGCATATCATCTTTACTTCGGCTGTAAGATAGGTGATCAAGACAAACCCTGGGCACCTCACATTTGCTGTATTACATGTACTGTGAAACTCTGTGGTTGGCTGAATGGCAAAGTGCGGTCAATGCCTTTCGCGATTCCTATGATATGGAGAGAGCCGAGAGATCATGTAAGTGACTGCTATTTTTGTATGGTGCCTCCTCTCCAACACGGAATATCTAAAAAGAAGAAGTGGACTTTGAATTACCCCAATATTCCATCAGCTATACGGCCAGTACCACATGGAAAAGATCTGCCTGTTCCTACCTCACCCAACCAGAAAGTTATAGAGCTTGATGCAGATTGTGGTCAAGAAATACAACCTGAGTTTGAACAGGAAGATACTCAATTCACACCAATAGGTTCTGTTGATATTCTACATAGAATTTCTCAAAATGAACTAAGTGACTTAATTCGAGATCTTGACTTATCTAAAACAGAAGCTGAACTTCTTGCATCAAGACTTCAGCAGTGGAATCTCCTGGATAAAAATGTTAAGGTGTCTATGTACAGAGAACGTCAGAAATCTCTAACTCCATTTTTCACAATGAATAATAGCATTGTTGCTTGCCATGATGTTAATGGGCTTATGGAAGCTTTGAAAATAGAGCACATACAACAAGAGTGGAGGTTATTCATTGACTCATCAAAGTTAAGTTTGAAAGCAGTTTTGCTACACAATGGCAATTCATTACCTTCTATCCCTATAGGCCATGCTGTCCACATGAAGAAGACTTATGAAAATATGAAATTACTTCTTAAAGCAATAAAATATGATGATCATCAGTGGCAGATTTGGGCAGACTTGAAAGTTATTGCAATTTTACTTGGCATGCAATTAGGTTACACAAAATATTGTTGCTTTCTGTGTGAATGGGACAGTCGACACAGAACTTCTCATTACATTAGGAAAACTTGGCCTGATAGGAAGGTTATGGAGCCTGGTGAAAAGAATGTACAGCAAATTTCTTTGGTTGATAGAAATAAAATAATTCTACCTCCTCTTCATATTAAATTGGGGCTAATGAAGAACTTTATCAAGGGCATGAATAGGGAGGGAGAGGCATTTAAGTACTTGAGGAAAAAATTTCATTACCTTAGTGATGGTAAAATAAAGGAAGGATTATTTGTAGGCCCACAGATAAGGGAACTGTTGAAAGATGAGCATTTTGATGCCATTATTCATGGGAATGAGAAAGGTGCATGGCAATCTTTCAAATGTGTTGTACAAAATTTCCTGGGCAATCATAGAAGTGAGAACTATCCTGTTGCTATTAATGAACTTCTGACAGCATATCAACAATTAGGTTGCAACATGTCACTTAAGATCCACTTCCTGGATTCTCATCTTGATTTCTTCCCTCCAAATTGTGGTGCAGTAAGTGATGAACATGGGGAGCGTTTCCACCAAGACATTGCATTGATGGAAAAAAGGTACCAGGGTAAGTGGAATACATCCATGTTTGCTGACTACTGCTGGAATGTCACACGAGAAGCTCCAGAAGTGGTATACAAGAGGAAAAGGAAACAATAAGAAATAGGATTTTTAATACAAATATTGAAATTAAAATAACTCAAAAACTAGAGCTAATAAACATTTTCTGATGTCATATTCGTTTTTCTCAACCCATTTTCAGTAGGAATTGACTAATTTTATACTTGTAAAAAAAACAAAACTGTTTTTTGTTGCGCAGTGTTATTTGAGTTGAATTATTTCGGTCTTTTTTGGAGACCCATAGTTTATATACGTATGCTTATGGAGTATGTATCCTACAGAATATTACATTGTAAAGTTCTATAATAGAAGCAGTCGGAGATACAAAAATACAAAATACAAAAATAGTTGGCATCACTCCTAAGGGAGGGAGGTTAAGACCTATGAGTGTCTGCAGTGTTCACCCATGACGGACTTTAGATTAAATAATATATGTGAGCTAATTCATGGCACTTCAAACCTCTTTGCTGATTCAGCTGATCCTCTTTTTTGTTTTTTCATTTGTCACTTTTTATAGCCAGCCAATTTTTTTTAACCGATAAGTCTGATCAGTAGCGTGGCTGAGCGCTAAAGTTTAAACTAGAGTCGGTCATGCTTACCCAACCATGCACTTTATTAATTCAGACTTGATATAATGATTTTTTTTTAAATGTAATATAACGTCAAAGAATAACTAATTGTGATTGTTCACAATGTCAAACAATCAAGTCATTAGAACAAATGTACAGATGGTATGAAGGCACAGCTTGCTGTTTGAATTACTAAAGTCAATTCTGCGTCCGAGTTTGTATCAAACCAATGTTCATTATCAGGAGGCAGTAGAACAAACTATATCATTCTATATTATGTGGGGATTACGTTCCATGTGCATGAACTCCAGGTTTCAAGGGATTGTGGGTTGAAAGGAGTTTCTCACTATAAGATGCACATTGTTTTATTCACTTCTGGCATAGTGACTTGGTAGGACTTGAGAACATCGGCAACTCCATCCAGTGCCTTTCAAATTGAGTTTCAATTTCCTGGTTTACCAGAAACAATATTTTAGATCAATTTGGAAAAATATCCCGTATATTTCAGCCCTTTGACCAGCCTTAAGCAAGTAGGAACCACATTTTCTTGGAAAATACAAATGGCGTGTGTAATGCTGACTACACAATGCATAGTTATGCAGCTGGTGACCCCAAAAAAAGTGCGGGCTTCACACCCCTATACACTTCAACGACGTAAAAACGGCTACTTCTAGCTCGTAGAAACGGATCTGGCCCTGCAAAATGTTGCATCTGTGTCCCTCCTGGACAATTACAATTTACGTTTGCGGGCAATGCGTGAAACATGAGATATAGGTCTATAGTTTAGGGGTTGTCCATAAATTACGTCAATATTTTTTGGGTACATTTTTTATTCCACCCAGTCTCCCTTGTCAAGAGTAGTGACCCCCCCCCCCCCCCATTAATTATGTCAAAAAATGTTACCCTCATCCCTACGTGAATTTTTTTTAGAAGCAAAAGTGCGGAAAAGCGACATAATTTTTATAATTTGTACAAATAAATTTCACGCACAAAATGTCACTTGAGTGTAAAAAAGGTTCTGTTAACATTAACTTTGTCACCCCCACCCCTTTTTTTAAAACCCGCTATGCCAACAACTGTAAAGTTTTTATTTAGACACCCTCCTCTCCAAGCGTTAACGTTACGGGGACAGGACCCAGCAGGCATGCGCATCTTACAGTATTTGCTTGGAAAGACTGAGGTATCCCGCGTTTATCCTTCCTTTAACATTCATATACAATAATAACCACCAATAATTATGCTAGTGGAAGAATAGCACATTTGCTAACAACCAGCCTAACAAAGGACTTGACAATCAGACACTGACATCTGACAGAACCAAGCGTTAGAACTACTGACTCGTGGATGGCATGTACCATCTGTTCACGTTTCACTGCGTGCGATTTTAGATACAATTACACCAAAGACGCGTGTATGGCGCGTGACTTGAATATTTGTGAAACTTCAGATCTTCTGATCTGGACTAAGAACAAGGATTCCGCTCGGCAAGTACTTGCCAACTTCTATGGATATGTCTGGTTCTGTCAGGTATTTAAGACAGATGCTTCATTAGAGCAGTGGTCCTCAACTTTTCTGTGCCGGAGATCCCCCCCCCCCCGTTTGGTAAAATTTGTCTTCCGTTGTCCCCTTGATGCAAAAAAAAAGGTTACTTTCTGTACATATTACCAAGGCTTTTTTACAAATGTATAGATATCTGACTTGTGTATTGTTCTTAAACTTGTGTATTGTATCATAAACCTAATCTTCTGTCACAAAAGGTAAGTTTGGGGTTGCATGGTACGGTATGCGTCAAAAGAAACAGTACTGAACGCCTGCTTGTCTGTTTCCCGACGGGGTACAACTCCAGATGCACTCACAAATGATAACAGAGTAATATTGCTGTTTTTTTCCCTTTCAGTACTGAACATTTTAGTGCATATTGTAAATACGACTTAATAGAAGAGGAAAAAAAACCATCTTTCTGAGAGCTTATTTGAGGAATCAATACTGGTAGTTTGTCATTCTTGACTATCTATTCCCTAAACCCGTTGTTGTCTTTCCGCTACAGGGTTAGAAGAGTTTACTGGAGACGGCCCTCATGTGTTTTCTTGTACTATCGTAAAAGAGATTTGGTTTGCTGAATTTATTCATTCAATGTCAGTATTTTTGTCATCATTATTATTAGAAGAGAAAGAAACAAAATAAAACTAGAATTTGCCAAGAACAATGTGGTTTTGCAAAAGAGCAAGAGTAACAACAATGCGTGTACAACAAATTATATATTAAGAACACTAGAGAGAATAATAGAGAGGACTTTAGAAGCAAAAATAAATCTATATTTCTGTTTTATCAACAACGCACATATTTGTGACACAGTTAGACACAGTGTGGTTATCTACATGCTAGATAATCTGAACATTGATATAGTAAACATCTAAGAATAATCAGCAACATATATTGGAAGCAGCTATATGAGTAGACAGGTTTTTCCTTACTTGACTAACCAAATCCCCAAAAACTGATGCGATTTTGTTTAGCCATTCAAACTGTGTACTCAAGTCACTGAGAACGGACCAATAGAGACAATGGCTATTACCACAACAACGAACATCCCGTACAAATATTGAAGTATCCCCAGTAACACAAACATACTACTTCCGTATTCGTACAAGGTCCTTCTTGTAAACATAAATAACATTGAGACAGTACGATGTTGCTTCAAATATAGCTTATACAGGTACATTCAAGTAGGAGGAATGAGGATAAATTAAACATTCTTGAGACTAACGGGAATGGAACCTGTTCGCTTTAGCGGCACCGAATCATCTTGCAACTCGAGTAAACGATGTTCAAGAATTTTTAATTTATCATCATGCCTCCTACTTGAATTTATGAGTGGACAACCAAATTTGACCCTTTCACACAGATAAAACAAGGTGTCAGACAGGGATGTGTACTTTCACCAGATTTGTTCTCCATGTACAGTGAAAACATATAGCCAAAAATTATAATATTTCAGGAATCTCAGTAGGTGAACGTAATATAAATAACTTGAGATATGCTAATTCTGTTCTGATTGTCATAAAGATATACAAGAACCAATCAATATAGTAGTAGCAGAAACACAAAAACAAAGGTGTTTTCTTAAATAACAAGAAGCCAAGACGTCGCTGGGTATTCAGTAATGTATGTACATGTCGCTAGAGGAAGCGGGACAACTTGTCAGAGACAGCGGGGATTTCAGGAGATTCATATGGAAGACTATATTCTAGAAAGAATATGTGAAGTGATGGTTGTAAGTTACAAAATCTTCCAGCGTGAAAAATCAAAGTGAGTGACAAATACTCAAACAAGTCAATCTCTTCGAATATTTAGAACGCTGACATTAGGTGGAAGAAGTTCAATAGAGATAAGAAGCAGAATAGGGAAGTCAAAAGTAGTTTTCATACAAATGAAGGATATAATGTATAATACGCTCCTGTCATATGTACGATGAACAAAAGCATGGCACAATAACCACCATACCTCACATCTAAGTGTATGTTCATGTATTGATTATAATGAGGAAGTAATCCCTTTAGCTGTTGTCATGGGATGAAAAAAAGAGAAACTAAAATATTATAAACACAATGAAGATTCCAGAGTGTTGGTTACTAAAAACAATAGCAAAAAGAAAACTTACGCCTGTTTGGTCATATAAAATGATAAAACTGTTTAGAAAGACAAATAATGGAGGGCAGAGTACTTCGGTAGAGGAGAAAGGGCAGACCAAGAAGACGATGGACTGACGACATTAAAGATAACATTAATACATCGTTGAAAAATGCAAGCCGCATCGCATCGTCCAAGACAGATGGGGGTTCAGAGAGTTCATTAGGAAGACAACGTTCTCGACAGAATACGTCACATGACACACAATCCCTTTAGCTGTGAGCAGCTAGCCATTGACAACCAATATCCTTTCAGACAAAAGAACAGGTCCTCAGTTTGATAAGAGCTTGTACAAGGTTGTCATCTCAAAGACGTTGCTGATGGGTTTATGTCCCACATGGAGGCATTTCAGTGTGGCCGTATTCCAAGATCAAGACGTTCTGTCAGGGGCATAGCATATACTTCTGAGTCACCATCATCATTCTTCGGTCAGCTTTGTATACCCATCTGCAGTGATAGTACATCTGGCATCACAGCCACCTAGGAGACTCACAAATGGACAAAGGCGCAGTGTTAGATGTCCTAATTTTCTTTGTCCTCCATGAGTTGTTTGATAGAAGACAAAAACATGAAATTGAGACAATGCATGTATTTTACCCATGAGTGAGGATAACAGGACATGCAATAAGAAACATCTATAACTGTCGTAGATGAATGTTGGAGGGATGTTCGCTTAAAAAAAAATCCCTGTGAGTTGCCGTGTTTTGAAAGAGAAACGAATAAGCGATACTGTTACCAAACATGCATGTAGTAGCATGCTACTAAGGAGGTTTTGATGTGGAGTTGGCTGTCCCATCCCAGTGTCAAAAAGACCATGAAGGTACGTTTGTCCAGTTAGGGGAGCTACACAAATAATAGATCAAAACAGCAAGTCCGCTGTAATTATCCACTGCCTCAACAGATCACTTGAGACGGTCACTACCTCAACAGATCGCCAGCTAACAAAGTGTCATAACTACTCCAATCCTCCTTATTCTCACACATGAATAGAAGATCAAACCTAACCTCACTGACAACTAACTGTTACTTTTACAAGTGGCGACTGAAACATGAAATACCCTTTCCGTAGTCTTCCTTTGTCTATTATTTCCAGGTCACACTCTGGTCAGATTTAATCTCTGCCAACCAAGTTACCACACACCAGACCCAATTTACTAGATAATTGCAGATTTCCACTGACTGATATTCTCACCTTCCCAATCTCAGACTGTGTTTGTTTTGTTTCTTTCAGTGGTACACGTGAAACAAGCATACAATATATATATATTGGCCCCTATAATCTTATAATAGAAATAGAAATATGTTCGTATACTGTTCATTGCATATATAGGGCAAGGTTTTACGTGTACACACTGAAGTCGGATGTGTCAGGCTAAAAGGCGTAGACATCGCAGCTAAGGTGAAAATCATGACACTGTATATTCTGCTTTCCTGGATGCAACCTACTAATCGTGAGGAGTTTGAGAATGAACGCCTAAGATCTGTAAGAGAATCATAGTTATATAGTCAAATCAACTACTAGGACTATGTTGCTACATGGTACACCGCATGTATTTGTAATGAAAGCAGGGCCGTACATACTTTTTCAATAAGGAGGGGAGTGTCTTAAGTTGAAAAAACAAAAGTGGGTGGGGGCATTAGCTTGTTTTAAGTGTAATTCCCACTTCTTGAACAGAAATTTTGTGATATTTTGGTTAAATTTCTACTATATAAAAAGTGACATTTTGATTTGCTAGGAGGTGTGGGAAGGGGTGAACACTCCCAACCCCCCCCCCTCTCTCCAACCAAATATACGGTTTTGAATGCATGAAAGTCTACAAAGTCAATCCCAGTGCCATATGTTTGTTCAATTCACCATCTTCTTTCGTTCTCAAACTCCTACTGCATATCTCTTGTAGTAGGAAAGTTTCGCTAGATCATCAGTATAGAGATTGGAAATGCGTTGCCTCGATGTTTTATTTGTGCCAATGGTCCAACTGCGGTGGTAATTAATCGTATACGCCAGTGGTTCTCAACCTTTTCTATTCCGTGCGCCCCCCTCCCCACTCAGAAAATGATAATTAACTTTCTTTACATCAAACGTTATCGCTATAATACTTGATGTTTATAGTTAAAATAGCTACCTTCTTCTCTCCCCCCCCCCCCACCGGACGCTCTGTGGCCCATAATTTTCAAAAATCTTTCTCCTGACCCTTCTTACAGTCTTCGTGACCATCATGGAGGGGAGTGGGGGCATATGGTCGACGATCCGAATCACCAGTCCAAGGCAATAACGCAGTGAATGAAAGACGATAACCTCAGGGTTAGCGAACCCAAGCTGACCAAGACCCTGCACGATCTTCAAGGGGTGACCTTAGTAAAATCACTGATAGAGAACGAAACAACACTGCAGGATTCAATAAATGGATGTCAGAGCAGAATAGGCGTAACGTGCTATGATAGAGACCACCTGCCAGTCTGTTGCAATGGACAGAAAGATGAACAAAGATTATTAACACTGTGACCTGCATGTCGTAATAAGAGGCGACTAAGATGTCTGACGAGGGATTGGATACAATCTAACAAAATATATGATGCTGAAGTCTGATATGTCGGGCCAAAGAGCGTGGATGTCGCAGCCAAGTGTAAATCACACAACACAATTTGTTGTCTTATACATCTGGTAAACAGTAGGACCTTGAAACTGAGGAAAGAGGAGACAGGGTTACAACTAAGGAACGCCATATTAGCTGAGTTATGTGATCGTGAACAGTATCATTCCTTACTCATCATGTGCTATGTTGTGCACTTAATGAAAACCTTTTGGTAGAAACGTCGATTTGTGTATGCTTTCCTGTGCGTTTTCGGTGCTTACCACAACAGTATTACGATTTGCAAGTTTCGATGACCACCAGACATCATTGTAAGACGGACATTATCTAGAATCCTCAGAGATAAATACAACTAGGAATTATCATAAAGACAGTTGTGTGACATAGAAACAAGTCCGTAGATAAGAGTGGGTTATGAAGAAAGAGTTAGAAACAAGCACATAGATAAGAGTGGGTTTTAATGAAAAAGAAACAAGTAGTGGGCTTTGATGAAAGAGTTAGAAACACGCACGTAGATAAGATGGGCTTTGATGAAAGAGTTTGAAACATGTAGATAGATAAGAGTGTATTTTGATGAAAAAGTTAGAAACAAACACGTAAATAAGAGTGGATTTCGTAATTTTAACCGCCTCCCCCCCCCCCCCATCCCAACTTATGAAAATAGAACATGAAATTACTAGAGTACAAAAAGGGAGCAAAGAATACCAACACTTTTTAACCAAAAAAACTTCTAATAATTTTTTAAAATACATTTTCTTTATCAACCAATGCACGACCTGAAAGTGAATTATATAATGTATTTTTTTTTTAAAAGAACAAACCGATTGTACTCATATCATCATCATCAGTTGCCGTGTCGACTGGCGTATATATTTGTTTGTTTTGCGTTCGCTCCATTGTAACCAGCATGGATATCCATGCGGTTTCCGCCGGTAGCGTGTTTACGTTGTGCTACCGTTATGCACCTTGTAGGCCTAGCACATACGATTTCGGCACGCCTTGACAATTCGGGTTGGCTACCCTAGCCTGTGACAGCCTCCCTATCTGTCGCCAGGCACGCGTGTGTGTGACTCTTCGCCCATACGTTTTTGCTCACGTCTGTCTCGCACGAGGTGTTCCACTGTCTGTGAATTTGCCTCGTGTAATTTGACGTACTGTGCCTGTGCCCATCAGGTACTGCACCGTTTCTCATCCGTGAGCCTGGTTCCTTAGGAGGAAGAACTCACCAGAAGAGTTGGACCCTGGCTCTTTCGCCTTCTTAGCCGAGTTGTCGTTCATCGACATTGTGAACCCTTCGCCCAAGTTCGAGTCTCACACCACGCGCTTGAGAGCAAGGCGTTCTCGAGCTGAGCGACCTTGTCCCAATAGCGCCTGAACCCATCAGGTACTGAACCCTTTCTCTCTGCAGGTATGTTTCCGGTATAGGAACACCTGACAGTAGAGTTGGGTCAGGCTAAATCGTTGTCTCTTTTGTGCCTGATCCCATCGGGTACGGAACCCATCCTCTCTGCAAGTGTACTTCCGGTATAGGAAAGCTTGACAGCAGAGTTGGGCCAGGAGTGCCATCTTTGTCCCTTTTTGCCTGAGCCTATCTGGTATTGCAAACCTTTCTCTTCGCGAGAATGTTTCCGGTATAGGAAGACTCGACAATAAAGTTAGGCCAGGTCTTTTGCTTTGCTAGACGCCCATTATTGGGTATGGGTCTCTGCCTATAAGGAAAACAGGTAACTAGAAGCTTGTCTCGAGCTAACAGTGCTTGTAGTTCCTATTTCCTTAATCGTTTTCACTTTCTATTTGCAGTTGGCGCTGCCCTCTAGCGCTGTTCTGCCCTTTCACTTTTTTCATTGTACTCAGTATGAAATCTTTCTGTCTTTCGCCATGCATTCACCTTTTCACCCTTTTTTTTTCTTTGGCCGCCCCTCAAATGTTCAGACTGGACTAACTAGCTTCACTGTATGTCGACAGTGTCGCTGTGTGTGGTGTTGCTGGTGGTGTCAGAGATATTGTCTGTCCTTTATGCAGTCAAATCTCTTTCCATCTGCTACCTCCATATTTTCAGACACGATCCCCAAATGATTTTGGCCAGAATCAGCTCGAGCTGCTGTTTCTGTTTCCAGGGTGCACCGCGAGAAGGTACATTTGGGATCTTGGTTATCTGCTAACTCTGGGTCCGCAGAGAGCAGTGCGTTCCCTTTGCACCCCACTGGCGTATATGATCTTGGATCTCCACAACTTTCTATTTTCAGTATCTTTGTTGACTCTCTGCCATGCCACGATGTCAGATTATCTAATATTTTCTCAATTTTTTTTTAATAACCACCCACTTACTGAAAACCTATCTGCAACGATGATTGTTATGCTATTCTGCATGTATTTAACTTTGTAAAAACTATTTTTGCCACAAAATTATGTAAAGAAAAAAAGTTGTGCTTTTTAAATGATATATTTTTCTTATTTCACGTCAGTTATGTTTCCTAAAGTGTAGGCCTAATATCCAGTACTGGTACCATTTCATTTGACTTGTACATTCAGTTTTTGATAAAATAAATTCCTTCCCGTCCAAACCGCACATTACAGAGAAATGGGTACCACATACAAACATGCATATATACATTTTGTACATGTTATACATACTTGAACATAATACACTAGAAATATTCAGTAGGGTCCTAAACATATTTTTATCATGGAAAACCTTAAATGGAGGGTTAAGCCGTGACCTTGGAAAGTACTTATAAGACCTCTGCGCGGAATTAGGACCTCCTTCGTTACGTTCTTGATTATTGTCGTGATTTTGGTTGGTAACTCTATACTTGAAGTCACCATGGCTATTTGTGGCATGCGACTCCAAGTACATAAATAGTGACCAACCAAAATCATAATAATAAAAAAAGCAAGGAATGAAGGTCTAATTAATTATGTGAAAAAAATGTGCAGAGGTCTTCTATTGCAGACGGTCATAGTTAATTTAGTTAAGCCCTTGGTCGGATGACGTTGGACTACCAAAATCAAATAAATGGCTGGTCTTCCGCAAACCAAATTAACAATATCGGGCGCAACTACGGTATAAGTCTTCACTGTGACCTTTGTTCTAGTTTCGAAGTATCACCTAACCTTTGCAGCGAGATTAGTAGAATTTGTATTTAAAACTATGGTATATTAAGTGAAAAGACATATTAATTTCGTATTAGTATTTACATTAGGGATGGGGGTAAGGGTTAGGATCAGTTATAAATGGAAAAAAAAATTAGTTATCAAAATTATAATTATAAGTGTCGTTTGTGTCGGGATGTGACGTGACGGCATCCATTAACTCCAATAATTTCATTGGTGTTACATGGAAATCCATGACGTCAGCGTCTGAAACATTTTGTTTGTTATTGTTTTGTTTGTTAAGTAGTGGATTCGACTAGGCCATCTCGGGATGCCTAGTCACGTCACTTTCAACCTAGTCCTAAGAAGGACTTTTTGGTTATATCGCGACGCTGGGTGCGGACAGGGAACTGACGAAAAGTTCTTGAGCATTGTCAAAAAGGCTGTCGAAAGTTGTGCTGAAGCTTGTCTACAATCTCGGGACGTACTGCGGATAAGAAGAGTCTTTCCTCTCTTGGAAGTTTCCAAGTCCACAGCAGGTTCCCCCTTCAGCTGGAGATCGTCCGATCCTTGCTACCTTAGCCAGATTTCTCTGTTGCCCAGGGTGCTCCGCGGGGAGGCGTAGCAAGGTCTGAACCAGTATGAGTCCTGGTCCTGGCGAGCGAAGCGAGCACAGGTGCTCGCTCCAACGTCTCTGCACCCCTCGTCTGAAACATGTAAACAATGTGGGCTATTTATAGCACAGTGAAGACTTATTCCGTAGGTGTACCCAATATCTGACTGGATGCATAGTAATAGTGACTGCAGGAAAAGAAATTATGGAATTGCATACATTAATAATCTACTCAATATTATTCAAGAATAAATGTTTAAGTACCTTCCGCCATGGCGTATCGGATGTGGAGTCTTCTTTCAAATTCTTCAGCAACATATCACACTAGTTCAAACGTGATGGGAGCCCAACTCTAAATCATCTGTTAACACTGAAAACACGCTTTGATCAAGACTAAGTATCGGATTGTACATTATTTTTTTCCTCAGTTTTACGTTCTTCGTTTAATCTCAAACTCCTGCTGGATGTCGCTCGGACAATGCAACTATTTTTTTTTACTCACAAAAAATTAAACTTAAGTTATCCTAAGACACTCGGTGTGAGGCTGAACGGTTGATCCAAATCTAATTTAGGTTAGGTATAAACTATAGCGTCAAATGTGTTGGCTTATTCAATTAATATGTGAAATTGTTTCTTTTCGTATCTTCAAATAATCGATAACAAGCTGAAACGTACCTCCTGGACTGAACTAGAGAAAATGATCACTGGAAATACGTTGCAGTAAGGACTAAGTCACCGCCAAAATTGCCAGAAAAATAATGAAACATCGCTCCTTGAACATTTATTTAAAGGAAATGCAAATAGTGGTCATTCTGAGCAGTGGCTATCCTCACCAATGATTTCACGCCCCTTGCTTTGTCTCTTAGAAATGGGTAGCCAAGTACGAGCAATCTGATAATTAAATGTCAAAATTACCTCCCCTGAACATCCCCAATCAACAACGTCCGGTCAGCACACAAAAGCTCTGGCCAAACACATTCATAATAATGACCCCTCCCTCCGCGATGGCACTTCAAGTCTGATTTATAAACAACAGCTGTTACAAAAAGACTGTTGCAATAGAAAGGTCTTCAAACTAGACAGATTTTAGACAGTGACAACAAGTTGTTTATTTGATCACTCTAACAATTGCATTCCTGTTGTGTACGTGTACTACATACAATATGAGTATAATGAACAGTTACCAAGGACGCTGTACTGGACTGGACCACTGTAGGCACGACTTCCTAACGAAAGGGGTTTCGGAATTTATTACCATTTATTTTACAGCCATTAGGTGGCAGTAACAGATCTTGATGGCCCCCTTTTAGTCTCTAATTCAACTAGTCCATCCGTGTCACAAATGTGAACAAATAGGGGACGGGTCTGCCCGTGTGTTGCCGGGACCTGATAGGGGAGCAAAGAATAGTAACACTGTTTACTTTCCATGCATGCAAAGAGGCGACTAATTAGGTTATGGGGTAAAGTTGGCTGTCCCTTTCCATATACAGTAAAAAGGACACATAAGCCATGCTGAAGTTGAATTATCAGGCCGAAATCGACTAATATCGCTGTAAAACATGGCACATCGCATTCCGTTATAAGGACTACATCATGTTATTTCAGGAGTTTGAGAACGAATGAATAAGAAAGGGACAGGTGTATCGTCTATGTAGGCCTAATACTTTAATATTATTATATATTTTCTAAAGCAATGATTTTCAACCTCAACTTAATGGGCCCGCCAGTAGACCACAATTTACCGTTAGGTACCACAAAGAACAAATTGACAAATCGAGAGGGGAAGAACCGAAACTAGGCATTAGGACGCTTTGTGTAAGTTATGACCCCGGAGGACCCCCAGCCCCCATCGCAAAAACTGAATTCTTTTCGGTTATGGAGTCCCTGATGATTGCCTTGGCGTCTTTACTTGTCTGACCAAACCACAAAAGGCCACTGTCTAAAATTCGTTAAACTTTCGCTACAGTGTGTTTTCGTGTTATGATTTTAGTCGTAATGAAGCCGACTTTTTCGAAGATGTTGCCAGAGAAGCGCGTATAGGCTTTTTTTTTTTTTGGTGTGCCCTGATGTCGTCGTCTGTTTCGGCGGCATTAGACTTGAAACACCAACGAGTCGGATGGCTGCTGGAACAGAGGACGGAGCACTTACGGGAATGCCCCACGTGTCGTGAGGCCAGTTTCTAATCAAGAATTACTTCTGGTTAGTCGTCGTTAGTACCCTTCAAAAACTGGCTACGGTCAGCTGATCTGCTCTCTCATTTCCTGGTATTCCACAGTGAGATGGTATCCACTGCATGGCTACATTATTCTGGTCAGTAGTGTTTGTAGGTTTGGTCGTGTTTTTTTAGACTGGAGCGCCTGGAATACTGATCATACGCAATAGTGATTTAAATCGGAAACCTTGTTATTGTGATATCGACGTTATAACGATTCGGCATCCGCTTCACAATGTCTTGACATTAATTGTAAAATGTATAATAAAATATTTGTAAACTGCTCTAGATTTGACAAGCAAGGATTGTAGATATACTTTACTAAGCCCCAAAAAGCCTGCTTGGGAGAGCGGGGGTGATGGTTTTATCTTTTCTTGAAAAACTTGCTAACGTGGGGGGGGGGGGTGGGGTATTTACCGTCTTTTGCCTAGTGCTAAATTTATTATTTTATGTTCTTAGTTAGAAGGTGTGGGGGGGGGTTGAATTTTACAAATACTCCTTTTTACGTCTCTACGGGGTTTTTTTGTGTACATATCTACGGGTTTTAGTGACAATATCCTAATGAAACCAGCGGACACGCATTCTGCAGGAAAAGAGACAGTGTAACTATTGTATGACTGGCATTTTGCAGGTAAAGAGAGACGGTGTAAAGCAATGTAAGACTGGAATTCTGCAGGTAAATAGAGAAAGTGTAAACTATTGTAAGACTGGAATTTTGCAGGGAAAAAAAGTGTAAACTATTGTAAGACTGGCATTTTGCAGGGAAAGAAAGTGAAAACTATTGTAAGACTGACATTTTGCAGGGAAAGAGAGGCAGTGTAAACTATTGTAAGACTGACATTTTGCAGGGAAAGAGAGGCAGTGTAAACTATTGTAAGACTGGCATTTTGCAGGGAAAGAGAGGCAGTGTAAACTATTGTAAGACTGGCATTTTGCAGGGAAAGAGAGGCAGTGTAAACTATTGTAAGACTGACATTTTGCAGGGAAAGAGAGGCAGTGTAAACTATTGTAAGACTGACATTTTGCAGGGAAAGAGAGGCAGTGTAAACTATTGTAAGACTGGCATTTTGCAGGGAAAGAGAGGCAGTGTAAACTATTGTAAGACTGGCATTTTGCAGGGAAAGAGAGGCAGTGTAAACTATTGTAAGACTGGCATTCTGCAGGGAAAGACAAAAATATAAACTAAGAATAGTGGATAGAATTTCAAATGAACTACATGGAAGATGAAGTTTTTAAAAACCATTGAACCTCGGGCAGTAGAAAATGAAAAGAAACAGAATAGAACATGACATATCAGACAGCGACATGACATGTACATAAATATCACACATAATAGATACGTGTACCTGCTGTGATCGCATGGTGATAGCAAGATGATCGCATGTTTCTGAATGACCCATATAATATATGCTATACTAATATACTATATTAGTATATTCTCCTACCAGTTATCATATTGTAGTCTGGAGATCGGAATATTGCAGAACTGTGGTTTACAGCTTGTAAACCCTGCACTCCACTCCTTCCCTCTTAGCGAAGTAGCATACGGAGAATACCACACCAAAACAACTCCACTTTCTAAACAAGGCTTGCTGGATTTGAATCCGTGAATAACTACGGGGATTCCCACTTATACCGAGAGCAGTGAAAACAAAGTGATAAAATCACGGGAAAAGTCAAATGCTTCCCTTTAGGAAGAAATATTCCCGATACCCTTGTAGTTCTTATAATTAACAAAAGACGCGAGTGAACCCTGCCATTGTGGTATCTTAGAGGTGATGGAGTTTACAAATTTAATCCACTTGTCGCAGCCATTTCTAATCCCTAAACAACATGGGTCAAGTAAACATTTCCATGGAAACTAGATACCAGATAGACTTACACAAGTCCAACCCAGTATGCGGCATGACAGTAGCTAAATTTATTATGTACAAAGTCAAACATCCCCCCCCCCCACATCCCAGCGATGTTCCACACATAAAGTCATCAAATATGTCATCAAAAAGTAGATCTGTTACAAAAAGTAGATCTGTTACAAAAAGTAGATCTGTTACAAAAAAATCCCATGAACGGCCATTTTCAGGTAAACACCCTCCCCCCCTCACTTTGAGGAGAACTTATCTACGACCCTGCCTATCCTATATAGTACAAAGTTACAGAGAAGCCAAGCTGACGTCAGATGTATCAGGCTGAAAAAGGGAGTGGGGTATCCATTACAGCTAAGCTATAAAACAACGCATTCCGTTGTCTGGACTACACTCTAATATACAGGAGTTTGAGAACAAACTTAGAAGTAGACACTCCTTCGGTCAAAGGGCATGAGCCGATGGACTTATGAATCGTGACCAAGCTCAATAGAAGGAATGATGGCTCTTTGGAAAAAAGCCCTCTGGGGATACTTTAAATTACTTTTCTGTAATTTTCATTTGTCACTTTTTGTCAACAGCCAATGAAAATCATGTGAAAAGTCAAAACGAGTCACTTTATAACGCGGTTTCCAGGGAGCCTTCATGTATATCATCATCATCAGGTGCCATATCGGCTGGCGTAGGCGGTCATGGCTCTCCACAGTATTATGTATCAAAGTCATTGTTGTTTCCTTGCTGTGTCAGGTTGTCAAACTGTCTAATATTTTCTCACGTTGTCGCCCTCTGTCTCAATTGCCTTCAATTTTTCCTGGTGTGACTATATTCTGTAAACCTGCCTGTCTCATGAAGTGGCCAAAAAAGAAGATTGCATTTTTCTTATATTGTTGATTAAGGTCCGTTTCGCATTTGACTCTTTCAACACCTCTACATTAGCTTTTCTGGCAGTCCATGGTATTATCAGCATTCTTCTGTAGAACCACATCTCTATTGCCTATGTTTCATGTATATAATAATACTTAATTCTCAAGACTTTGGGGTCTTTGTTACCTTTAATATTTTATGGTAGTGTGTCCTAATATAACCTAACTTTGTCCGCTGGTTGAAAGGGCACACCTCTCCAAAAAGAGAGGCAAATTAATTAACTACCGCCTCCATGTATATATATATATATTGATGATGTGGTATCGACTGGATCGTGTTGCCGGGGACCGAAAGGGGAGCAAAGAATAGCAACACTTTTTACCTTCCACGCATGTCGTAAAAGGCAACTAAGGAGGTTACGTGATGGAGTTGGCTCAAAATGTACCCAAAGCCATGCTGAAGTCGGAGGTGTCATGCCGAAAGGCTCAGATATCGCAGCAATGCTGTAAACCATGACACAACGCATTCCGTTCTCCGGACTACATCCTGCTAATCTGCAGGAATTTGAGAGCGAACGCAGAAGAAGAAGAAGAGCTGAATATTCAGAATATACAACCAGATACCGTAAAGTGTAAATGTCTGTTCGTCCATGACAAGTGATGATGACCATTTGTTACATCCAGTTTTGAAAATTCAGTTAGAATTATGTCCATGCCTAATAGTTCGTAGATGGCTAATAAGCACTATTCCCGGGTATTCGAGCTCCAAATAAGCCATAAACTGTAAATAGGTCATCCTTAGCAGACGACTTAATACACGGTAACTTCACCTGCTTCAACCACCTGTCCCTATTTTTTTTAACTTGAAAGAGATACTAGGTCAAAATGTATAATTATAGTATAATTTCTGCAAGAATAAGGAAATGTATAGTATGTTGCTATGTGTCACATGTTTATGTTAGTTGTGAAAAGATATTATTTCTGTGAAAAACAAACTTTAAAATATCACACACGAAAGTTGTTTTATAAACTCGAACTTTCGGACTTAATATATTTACCAAAGGAAGGACACAAGAAACACGTTTGTAATATTGTGTGAAGCAGTTATGTTACATTATATACCCTACTGAATAACGTGAACTAATAAAATAAAGTATCATAACTGACACAGTTGCCCATTTAAAATCAATTGATGATAGTGGACAAAATGTAAAACACAAGACGAGGCAGATTAGGTTTATATTTAGAAAATCCATTTCAAACTTCACAACATTATTTATATCATACCTGTTTAATCAAAAGTATGCACAACATGTTGATCCCATCTGATGTAGAACAGTATTCATTACCAGCAATCAAACACACAAACAACATGAAATATCCCAGAACACGGCGTCCATGTTTTCAAAACGCCGGGTCGCAAGGCTAAAAATAACTAGCTTCTCTATTGGTTGTTGATTACCATGTGTTGTGCGCGCTGTTATTTAAAATTTTTAACTGTGTAATTATATTGGCATGCAGAGATAAATGGAGAATAGGAAAGACTTAAAGTATTTTTTATAACATGAGAAAAATATTAGGTACTTTACGGGCAGTAGTGTACATTTTTAACAAAACAAACTGTACATTATTTAACGAAACGGAATTTCGATTAAGACGCAAAAACTGCCGGATTCATCGATCTGCGAGCTAAGCACTGAGCTCCTCCCCCTCCCCTCTTTTACTTGAAGGTAAAGTCGAGGGAGGCAATTAATGGGGAAGCAGAGATACAAGTGGGAGAGTAACATCGCGAGATTAACATGTTACATTCTAGCTGAGTGTACGACCAAAGTAAGAGACAAGGGATGTTGGAGGTGTGTTGCTGCCAGACTTTATTGCTGAGGCTGCGCTTAATGATGATGCGAGATAAAAGTGGGATAGAAACATCACGAGATGGACATGTTAATCTAGCAGGGTGCACCACCAAAGCAAGAGACAGTGAGTGTTGGAGTTCTTGTTTCAGCCAACCTTCGTTGTGGAGACGGCACTTGATGCTGATTAATTATGTTGTACAAATGTTATGACACCATTCAAAAACTGATTTCTCGCATGTTAATTGTCAAAAAGACGGTATTTTATGACATATAAATAGATTCGTGACACAAACAGAGACAGCGAATTTTTCAGTAAACAAGACGACAGAATACTGTTGGCAAGCGAACAATAACTTTTCATCATCTCTCTATGATATCACCTGTGTTTCCGGGATCGGACAGAGGAGGACAAATGTACCGTCATGCATGTTGTAATAAGTGTTTTAGGGAGTGTATCGATCGACTGTATCTACAATTATTACAAGTGAGTTGCCTCCATGAATAAAGACAGTACAAGTTATCCACAATAGTCCTGCTTGCAGATCCACATCAGCGTCATTTATCTTGGTTGTTACGATTGAACATTGGTCACTGTGTTATACTTGATCTTCTGAGTTCGGCAACTGTGGTCATGTTCCACTGTATAAGAACCGTTTAATTTTGATATAATTTCTTACAGCCTCTATCTTTAATCCTCGTGTCTGATAGTTCTAGGATTTTGATGTTTCTCCTTTTCATTTCATCTATCAGGTCTTGTTTCTTATTTTTTTTTTATTCCACAGATGTTAATTGTAGCAAATTTTGTATGCTGTTTTTTTCCTTCGTTGTTTAATATTAGTAGTCGTCTTCAGAAAACTCTCCATTTTACTACGAACCGGTTTGCTATCACTGACGGTTTGCTAATCTTGTCTCAGTGTTGTATCAGGAAATTCACACGAATACACCGCGATCTCTAGCTAACACATACAAAAAGAAACCACATATTCCATGTGAATAATCCTGAACATTGAACTGGACTTTAATTTGTGGTCACAAGAAATAACACAAATGTCACTTCGCGCCAAAGAGTAAATGTACACATAAAAACGGACGAATGATTTTCTTTATATTTATTTTTGGGTAAAACCCCTCCTTAAGGTAATCACGTCTACGGCCCTGCGTGGAATACGAAATTATGTCTTTATTTTTCTATAGGTACATCAGTCCTTGGTCTTCAATGGAGTATGAGCTCGCATGCGCACTTGAATAATCATTTAAGTTTTCACTTTCACAACTATTTTCTTGAATGGATAAATGCACTTTATGATACGCTACTTGACTGGATAAATGCACTTTATGATACGCTACTTGACTGGATAAATTCATCACTGCTGCACCTATTTTCAAACTCGTCATCACTGTTCTCAATATTATACTGTGTCGTCGAAGACAGAAGTCGTGTTGACTCCAGTTGCGAGGCGATTTGGTGCCATCTGAGCGGACCCGGTTCAAATCCCGTTTGATGCATGATTTTTCTTTATTGATAAATACTCGATGCTTTTATATTATATTGTATTATATTATTTATTTACTCGTGTCACATCTGAGCAACCAATGTACATGTGTTATTTATGTTGACAAGTAAGCCGCCTAACTTTGTCATTATAGTATTGAGGCCTTCTGCCATTTACTAATGTTAAACGTTTGTGGTTCTCGAGGTGTTTACATACTTGTGCAATGTGTGTGTGTGTGTGCGTGTGTGTGTAGTTGTTGTATGTGTGTCGATATACCGATCTATATTCATAGTAACGCCGAAGACGGATGTGTTGGGCCATTTGCGCAAATAAAACGGCAACACAACGCATTTCCATTCTCTGGACTACATTCAACTGGAAATCTTGTAGGATCAGTGTCCTTTTACAAGAGAAATCCAGTGGGAGTTTGAGAATGAACGCTGAAGAAGAAGAAGATATTCATAGTAGCTTTGAAATATACACGTTGAAAGTTTTGGCTATGGCAGCCAAAATGCTCATACATTGTTTGGCGAGTCATAACAAACTTGTAGCCTTTCTAACTGATGCAAAGTCAGTATTGCATACTGATACCCCGATACCCTCAATGCCACAAATCGAACAACAAGTACATATGACAACAGTAAAACATATTATTAAAAACAATTGTAACGAGAAATAACTAAATACAATTGAAACAGTAATAACAACAAGACAACTTTACTGCGGATGAAAGCAATATACGAATACTATAATAGATAATTTTACTGATCTAAAACGTCTTCAAATGCATAAGGGACGAAACAACAGAAAATACAAATGATTGTGAAAAATTGATTGTGAGTTATTTCCCGTGTGCTGAAAGATGTGAAATGTAATGGTGATATGATGATGATGGTGATGAGGATTTTAGAGAGTGAAAGTTTGTGACATTTGATTCTTATGACAGGTGGTGAGAGGATGACAAACTTGATAGAGAGATGTCAGAAAGCCAATGCTGTGACTTACTAGCTGTAGACAGTACTCAAACACTGCATGACTACAAAACGACAATTGATAAATGAGATATCCATTTCTCCACGAAGCCAAGAATCCATAAAGCCAAGATTGCAAGAAAGACCAAGTGGTTTGGTCACGTCATGAGAATGGAACCAATGCAACCTGCCTTTCGTGCATACATCAGCAGAAGACCGGACTACAAGGCACGAGGAAACCAAGAACTAGATGGGCAGAGGCAATCAAAGAAACCTTAAAGGAACACGGGCTGAACATGGCCAGCTCCGCTCAAATGGCTAAAGAATGACAACTCCAATTTTCTTGTACGACGCTTAAAAACACAAGTGAAAATGACAATATAAAAATAGATATATAGACAGGTGGTGAAGATTTACAGCTCCAGATTAAAGGTTGTTTTATATTCTTTATCCACCGAAGACGAATATGTCGGGCCATTGGTGCAAATAAAACGGCGGCACAACACATTTCCCATTTTCTAGAGTACACCCTGCTAGAAATATAGTTGGACCATTGTCCTGCTGAAAGATCCAGTAGGAGTTTGGGAATTAACACTGAAGAAGAAGATATTCTTTTAGACAGATATTCTTTTACAGCAGAGCTTTTGAAAGATCAAGATGGTGCTTAATGCAGGGGTTCTCAACATCTTTAGATTGCGAGCACAGTACACATATAATAGTGAGTGTAATGCGAGGACAATAATACATAAATAGAAATACATACATACATAATTTTAAAAAGACATAATATATATGATGATGGTGTTCCTCCTTCGCAAGCGAAGATGAACATGGCATGAAAAAACATTAAATGCGATGAAAAACAAATATATATATAATTATTAAAATTGGTAATTAACTAATTTAGTTTGTGAGTTCGTAGATGCCCGATGAGTCCGAATCGTGCACGGAAAGTTCTATTGCAGTGCATGCAGGAGTGCTGAAGGTTTGGGGTAGGAGAATTTAAGGATTTGTCCTTCCGCTTCTTGCGCTTGTGGATTGCCCGCAGTGTTCTTTCTTTTTCAAATTTCGTGATGCCAGCAGTGATCTGAGTGTGCCAGGCTGAGCGATCAAGTGTTGTAGTTTCCCAGGAGCTAGGATCGATGCTCCAGTTCTTGAGAGAGCTTTTTAGGTGATCCTTGAAGCGCTTTTTCTGCCCTCCACTTGATAGTTTACCTTCGCACAACTCCCCATAGAATAATCTATTTGGAAGGCGCTTGTCTGGCAAACGGACGATGTGGCCAGTCCAGCGGAGTTGGGACCTAGTCAGCATTGCATGTATGCTTTGCATACGGGACTTCTGAAGAATTTCCGTATCTGGTACACGATCCTGCCAACGTACTCCCATGAGGTTTCGTAGGCACCGAAGATGAAAAGAGTTAAGCTGTCGAGAGTGTCTCGCATAGACAGTCCAGGATGACGCAGCATAAAGCAGTGTTGGTAGAACCACTGCACGGTACACATCCAACTTAGTTGTCAGACTGAGACCACGCCTGATCCAGACGTTGGCTAGAAAGCTCCCGAATGCTGCACTGGCACGAGCAATACGCAGGGCAACATCCTCATCAATTGTCGCAGTTTGTGATAGTGTGCTGCCGAGATATACAAACTTATTGGCAGTATTAAGTTTTTGTCCCTTTACTGTGATCACTGGCTGGCTCTGTGTAGGGAACATCTAGCTCTGGTTGATACATTACTAAAGTCTTCGCGGTGCTGATGGTGAGATCGAACGCATCACAGGCCAAAGAAAGAGGTCCATGCTGTCTTGCATGTCTTTCAGACTGGTAGCATTTAATGCACAATCGTCGGCGAACAATGTCCGTCTTAGTTTTGGTCTTGGCCTTTAATCTACTAAGATTGAATAATCCTCCGTCAGCTCGATAGCGAAAACAAATTCCTGCACTGTTATTCCGGAAGGCACCATTTAACATGGCAGAGAACACCATGCTGAAGAGCGTCGCAGCCAGGACTCAACCCTGCTTGACGCCGTTGATCAGAAAGGTGTTTGAGTGTGCGCCCTCATCTTGCACACATGCTGTCATACTATCATGGAACTGGTGAACCATGTTGGTAAATTTTTCAGGACATCGAAATTTAAATATTATATATAATTAGGCAACAGAGACAGAGGGCGACAACGTGAGAAAATATTAGACAGTTAGACAATCTGGCATGGCAAGGAAACAACAACGATTTTGATACATAATACTGTGGACAGAGAGCTGTGGAGAGTCATAACCCCCTACACCAGCCGGCATGGCACCTGATGATTATATATATATATATATATATATATATATATATATATATATATATATATATATATATATATATATATATATTTTGGTCATATTACATTCTTTATTGCATTGCACCGCACACACGTTTTTTTATATGGAAAAACAACAAAATAGAAACGAAAGTGCTGATGTTACGAACTTTTATTTTTCCGGTTGCAACATACGGCTGTGAAACATGGACTCTAAGTAAAACAGCGGCAAAGAAGATCAACGCCTTCGAGCTGAAATGCTACAGAAAGATACTTAGAATATCATGGAAGGATAAAATCAGAAACTCAGATATTATAAACACACTGAATATTCCAGAGTGTTGGTTACTAAACACAATAACAAAAAGAAAACTACGCCTGTTTGGTCATATAAAGAGACATAACTGTTTAGAAAGACAAATAATGGAGGGAAGAGTACCTGGAAAGAGGAGAAGGGGCAGACCAAGAAGACGATGGACTGACGACATTAAAGATAATATGAATACATCGCTAGAAAATGCAAGCCACATCGCCCAAGACAGAGAGAGGTTCAGAGAGTTCATTGGGAAGACAACGTTCTGGAAGGAATACGTCACATGACACACCGCACACACTCCTTTCCTCAATAATTTCCGCCATTATCGTGAATAGTAACACTATTTGCTTCGTTTGTAAAAAGAAAGTTTGTATTGTAAGGGTACTCATAATGGTTAGTGCTCGATAGCACTTTTAACTTACCTTTTAACAGCGGCGGCACCACATCTTGGTAAATTCCTCTGCTATTACAATGTATGACATTTAAGGGTTGTTGCCCTGTCTCGGTTGGCCATTTGTGTTCCTCTTATGCCTTCTGGCTCCACAAGGTAGATTGGAGGGGCTCCCGTAGCTGTGGTGGATTCTGAGGTTAAGAACCAGGCACTGCTTCTGTCTGGGGCAACTTCACAGGACGAGCACCATGACGATTATTCACATTTTGTTGTGGAAATATGTTATATAGACGTATTACGTGATACCATGGTGGTTGGTGCACCTCTCGGCGAGGTATCTCCAACTTCAGCGCCAGTGCTAGCATGGGCAGAACAAAGGTTCTGCTGGATGTCAGTGAGGGCCCGATCAATCTTAGTTTCCACCTTCTGTTGGCGGGACTAAGCCCCAAACTCCACTTCAATGAGTTGTCCTCGATGGGGACACGGGGAAATAACTCACACTATTTACATCAGTTTGTATATTTTATTTGTTGCGTCCCTTACATATGTGTAGACTTCAGTAAAATTAACCTTGTACTGTTTTAGTCATATTACATTCGCTGCTTTACGCTGCTTTCAACCTCGGATTGTTTATTATACTATTCAGGAGTTTGTGGTGACTGGATTACCAGAATAGCGATTCACTATTTTTTATTGACAGAAGTTTGATTTGATTTAAAATCAAACTGTATAAGTCGCTAGTGCTTTCTGTTGTGTTGTATGGTTGTGAGAGTTGGACACTCACTGCGGACATGGAGAGAAGATTACAGGCTTTCGAGTACAAATGCTACAGAAGAATTCTACGAATTTCCTATAGGGAACATAAGACCAATGTGTACGTAAGAAGAGCTAGCATGGTTCGGACATGTATGCAGGCACGATTCCTTGTCAAAAACAATACTACAGGGCACTGTCGAGGGAGAAAGAAGCAGAGGAGGTCAAAAAAGACATGGACATACAACATCAAGGAATGGACAGGGCAAGATATTTCCACACTCATCCACATCGCTGAGGATAGAATTCGCTGGAGGACTCTGTGTGCTGAAGCATCCAATGTGGTACCCCTACGACCCTGAAGGGTTATGGGTTTATTGATTGATTGATTGACAGAAGAAGTACATTTTAATTAAACAGGGAAAAAAAATACAAATGTAACCGTTTGTCCAATTTTGTTATTATAGCTTAAACCATAAAAATAGTGGAAGTTGTGGTTCTGGTAATCCAATTACTACGACCTCAGAAGTATAAACTTATAATGTTTGGAAACTACTACTATCTTTCGTGAATATTCTTCGTGTCGGAGGGACTACCATATTTGAAATAGTCTTAACCTGCACGATTGTTCTTGTGGTTTAAGTGCAGAGAAAGTAGTGCCATTTTATTAATGACTAACACGCATGTGGTTGCGTCTGTGGGTCTCACCAATAGCCCACTAGACAAACCAACCATGCAACAGAAAACCTTAGTAGATGAAATGCCGTTATATTGAGGTTATCTTCTTATAAAAGCTTCATGGCACATCATCTATACAATTATGCTTATTATGCTGTTATTTTGTTGTTGAAATGTGTTTCATGTTTACTTGAATATATATGTATGCACCCTTTGTGGTTGGGAGGGAACCAGAAATGTACTGTGCAGCACTAGGGAGGAGGAAATTGACAGTACTGTTTTTTCCTATGGCTGAGACCCATCATAGAGGCACAGTGACTCAGGACTTGACAATCCTTTTGACTTGAACATTTGGTTGCATGCCAAAGGGCATGAGCCCATGGACCGCTGGATCAACCAGCCAACCAACCAACCAACCAGCCAGCCAACCAACCAACCAACCAACTAACCAGCCATTAATGACTAACAGTGTTACTGAATAAGTGCTGTATACAAATTATCAACCTTTGCGCTCGTGTGTATCCGGGACCGAAATGGGATCGAGGAATAGTGACACTGTTACCGACCATGCATGTTGTTGGAGTCAACTAAGGAGATTTTGGGAGTAATGTTTTCATTGTCCAATTACATAGAGGGTCAAGTGACCCAGAAGCCAGGCTTAGATCTGATGTATCAGGCCGAAAGGCGCAGATATTTCAGGCAAGCTGTACACTTAGGTCCAACGCTTTCCGTTCTCCGGACTATACCCTGTTCAAAAGTCGTTTGTTTCTGTTGATATTGTTAGTGTGTAATGTATTTTTTGCAACACTCCTTACGTATCTCTGTTTTCCGGCCGATATCCTGCTAATCTGTGGGAGTTTTAGAACGAACGAAGAAGACTGGAAAATACGAATAAGGATTAGTAAGCTAATAGAGGAGCGCGGTAGCCTAGTGGATAGTGAGCTTGCTTGCTGTCATCTGGTTACAGCGTGCCAGGTTCGAAACCAAGTCCGGACATTAAAAAAAAAAAATCCGGGTTGTGATTTCTCACTTGACACGACCACTCCTCCAGTCGACTCAGCTGTAAATGAGTACCTGACGCATGAGTTAGGGAAGGTAAAAAACAGCAAGGAAGGGAACTGGCCACCCCACCTAATAGTTGCTGCGGCTTAGTACATGAAGAGTTATCTTCATCACCGACGGCAGATGCCATGGAACCTACCTTTACCTTTTACTAAGCTAATATCGTTTTCCTAACTCGCCAGAACTAGTTCGAGGTTTGAAACGAAGATATATCATCGATTCATATTATACAATTATAAGAGCAATAACTCTGAAATGGAGCCTAAAAGTCCAATCGTAGTTGATAAAACAAACAGGATAATCTTAAAGAAATTAATTCTAGTATTTACGGCTTGTTTTGTGACGGCGATGTGTAGAGCGCGTCCGTTCATACCAAGGTGCCTGACTCAATTTCCAGTGCAGGCATTTGTAATTCCGGAGCTACAGAATGCAATGGCAAACTGCTGAACATAATAACTGTCAGTAACGTCACTACAGCTTATAATGCTGAGTTGATGGCTACGTTCTGACTAGAATATGCTGCCAATTTTTATGAACAGTTATGTGAGACCAAGACTCATGATTGAGACTAATTCGCTAGCTCTGAGCCATAGTATCCATCATATTATATTAAAAAACTTCTATTTTGTATTGAGTTATCTCTGATACATTTCTTCTCGGCCTTTGTGGGACCAAATTATATTTTTTATAGCAGTAGGACCCGGTCTAAACCAATTGTTTATACCCATATATAACTTGACATTTCAAGGATCAGTTCTCGCGGCCTGGTAGACATGTTGACGCGGCTCGGCGGTTGAGAAGCAACGTTATAATATAGTGTATTATATTATTGTTGCCGATAATCAATTACTGCTGAACTTTTAAATTTTTTAAATCCTAAAGATCTGGGGGGGGGGGGGGGTAGTTTTTCTAGTTTTAAATCTCCCAACATTTTTGTTTGGGTAGGCGGGTTACCAAAATTTAAAAGAGCGGATGCGTTTCCTGAACTATTGACATGCTGTTGACGGAGGAGAGAGGGGGGGGGGGGGATTTGCCATTTATGGACAACCCCAACACGAGGTTAATTGCTGTGGTCGAATACTATTTAAATTTCAATTTTTTTTTAAAAACTGTCAATACTGCATTTTACCAGTTCAGGCGTTGCAGGGAGGGGATTGAATAGCTATATGATAAAGGCCGCATGCTCTTCCTGTCACCACGTCATGTACAGAGTGAGTTTTTTAAATTTACCCTCCGACAGAAAAAAAAACTCAGTCCTTACCGGGGATCGAACTATAGACCTCACTCGTGTGAGACTAGCGTTCTAACCTCACGGCCATACGCCACGCTTAAATTGCTATTGACTCTAACATTTCGTTCTTTTGTTGCCGGGTCCCAGAGGGGATCATAGAATAGCAATACTGTTTATCATCCATGCATGTCATAAGAGGCGACTAAGGAGGTTATGGGATGAAGTTGACTGTCCCATCCCATATAGGGTCAGTGACCCAAAGCCAGTGACACAAAGGATGTGTCAGGTCGACAGGCACAGATATCGGAGAAATGCTATAAACCATGACACAACGCATTCCGTTCTCTAGACTATATTCTGCCAATCTGCAGGAGTTTGAGAACGAACGCACAATAAAGAAGATTCTAGCATTTCTGTTCGAAACTGAAAGCTAAGGGATTGATTCTTCTGCAGGGACTATTTGTGTTATCTCTCTTCTTCTTCTTCTTCTGCGTTTGTTCTCAAACTCTTGCAGATTAGCAGGATGTAGTTCGGAGAACGGAATGCGTAATGCCATGGTTTACATCATTGCTGCGATATCTGCGTCTTTCGGCCTGACACATCCGACTTCAGCATGGCTTTGGGTCACTGACCCTATATGGGATGGGATAGCCAGCTCCATCCATAACCTCCTTAGTCGCCTCGTACGACATGCGTGGAAGGCAAACAGTGCTGCTATTCTTTGCTCCCCTTTCGGGTCCCGGCAACACACGGGCGGTTGTTATCTCTTAGTCATGCTATTTTGCTAAATACATTTGGATCAATATTATTTTTATAGAGGCTAATGGCGGAGAAACTAAAAGAACCCACAACTAACAACTGACTGGCACACTGAGCTTATATACGTTTACATGGCTGCTGGAATAGCAAGCAGTGCATTTATGGAAATGCCCCATGTGCAGGGATGATAGTTCCGAATCCACATTGAAGATAATCTCTGCCTTATTTAAAATTTACATCCAAACATGTTTACAGCGTTCACATCCGCCATTCACCCCCCCCCCCACTACCACCCTATAAATCATTAACAACAGTAACATCAACTACTGACAAGATTAAGAAATTAAAAACACAACAAACTACAGAAAACATGATAATTCACTTTTGACTAGAGATAATGAAAACGCCCACTATATTTTGAATTATTCATATGTGGAAGCAGCCATATTAAGATGGAAAGAATGTAAAATCAAAGATGACATCTGTTGTACTATCTCTCTCACTATAGTCCACTCTATATCTCACAGGCCCCCCAGGAGACAATGTATTCTCGAGGCCCTCTCCAACAAGATTGGACACATTGTTGCTTGAAGGTGACTGGTAATGTCAGAATCTCGTCAAGTGTCCAAACTCTGCCTGATGTTCTAGAGATTTCAACACTGCAGAATATGGGGACCGATGAGCCATTGTTAGCGAGGATGTATTGTCTCAGATGTTAATAGTAGTTGTGCTGTACTGACTGAGTCAGATGTATTATTGATATTAGCTGTACTGACTCAGATACATTGTATTGTTGATGTTGGTTGTGTTGTACTGTATCAGTCGGATGTATTGTACTGTCTCAGTCAGATGTATTGTATTATCTCAGTATGATACTGCCGAAGACAGATGTGTCGGGCCATCGGTGCAGATAAAACGGCGAGACAACGCATTTCCATTCTCTGGACTACATCCTGCTGGATATCTAGTAGATATCTATATCTGGAGCATTGTTCTGCTACAAGAGAGACCCAGCGGGAGTTTGAGAATGAACATTGAAGAAGAAGAAGATCTCACTCAGTCAGATGTATTGTATTATTGATATTAGTTGTGCTGTACTGACTCAGTCAGGTGTATTGTATTGATATTAGTTGTGCTGTACTGACTCAGTCAGGTGTATTGTATTGATATTAGTTGTGCTGTACTGACTCAGTCAGGCGTATTGTATTGATATTAGTTGTGCTGTACTGACTCAGTCAGGTGTATTGTATTGATATTAGTTGTGCTGTACTGACTCAGTCTGGTGTATTGTATTGATATTAGTTGTGCTGTACTGACTCAGTCAGGTGTATTGTATTGATATTAGTTGTGCTGTACTGACTCAGTCAGGTGTATTGATATTAGTTGTGCTGTACTGACTCAGTCAGGTGTATTGTATTATTGATATTAGCTGTGCTGTACTGACTCAGTCAGGTGTATTGTATTGATATTAGAGTTTCATTATCTTAGTTTTATCTATCTTCGATTTTTTTCTTCACCATGTCATGCTTCTTACCATGTTTTAATCTCTTCCTCTTACCATGTTTTAATCTCTTCCTCTTACCATGTTTTAATCTCTTCCTCTTACCATGTTTTAATCTCTTCCTCTTACCATGTTTTAATCTCTTCCTCTTACCATGATTTAATCTCTTCCTTTTACCATGTTTTAAGCTCTTCCTCTTACCATGTTTTAATCTCTTTCTCTTACCATGTTTTAATCTCTTCCTCTTACCATGTTTTAATCTCTTCCTCTTACCATGTTTTAATATCTTCCTCTTACCATGTTTTAATCTCTTCCTCTTACCATGTTTTAATCTCTTCCTCTTACCATGTTTTAATCTCTTCCTCTTACCATGTTTTAATCTCTTCCTCTTACCATGTTTTAATCTCTTCCTCTTACCATGTTTTAATCTCTTCCTCTTACCATGTTTTAATCTCTTCCTCTTACCATGTTTTAATCTATTTCTCTTACCATTCTCATGTGTGCTTTCTTACGTTTAGTATACTATTTATTACGTATGTTGTCTTTCGTCCTGATAAAGGCTTTTAGTCGAAACGTCATGTGTCGCTGTGTCTCGTTACCAGTATGTATGTTTTATTTACTAATATTGGTAACAATTTTCACTTATCTCACTGTGAGTCCGACTGGAAACTAACAGTAAATGGACCAGTACACGCTGTACCTTACCAAGGTAGCTGTATCAAAGATCACGTGATGGACAGCAGGATGTAGTCGACGAGAGGTTCGAGCTTTGGTCTTACACCCACGAGGTCATGGGTTTGAATTCCAGAATCGAGTGAATTTTTTTTTCTGTCAGATTTTAAAAAATCACCTTGTACATGACGGGACCACAGTAAGGGCACGCGGCCTATATTATACAGCTACACGTACCAAGATTTTTACGGCATGTGGCGAGTAAAGTAATTCTTGAACATTTAATAACCACCGGAAAGTTCAAGGGGAGAAAAGAAAGAGGAAGACAAAGAGAGAAATTTCTGGATTATTGTCACTGTGGCTAAAAAAGGAGTCACCAAATAAACTTATTAACAATACAGGAGACAGAGAGTTGTGGATATGCATCATCACCTAAGCCAATCTTGATGGCACTTGATTGATTGATTCTTCTTCTTCTTCTGCGTTCATTGTCAAAACTCCCACTGTATATCCTTTGTAGCAGGACCATAGTCCTACTAGATTGCCAACAGGATGTGGTTTAGAGAATGGAAATGCTGTGTCTCGCCGTTTTATTTGCGCCAATGGCCCGACACAAAATCCGTCTTCGGCGGAGATTGATTGATTAATTGATTGATTCACACGTAGCAATTACGTCAACTTCATAACGGGAAACATACAGCGTTGACAGACTTTTTTTTAATGTAGTCGAGAAAACGGAGAAACGACTAGCCGCTTTATTAATAGCAATGGTCCAATACCTCCGACTTCTGCGTGACATTTGTTTTTAATATTTACTTCTTCATATTCCTTTATTCAACGGTCAAATATTATTATTTCTCACAGCGTAAAAACAAAACCCCCATCAAAACACACAAAGAACAAATTTCAACTCAATTACAGCTTTTCTTCTAGAATTAAAAGCAAGCCACTGCGACAGATCAACAGAAGGACATGTGAAAGTGGAGCTAAATTCTTCCATTTTCGTCGCATTTCTACAATCACGTGACCCACCAAACGAGATTTTTCCTGATTAGGAACTCCCTTAATCACTACGCGCATGCGTGCTGCGTTGATTAGCTGTCACTTCCTCTTAAAGTCATTCCTCTAAGACCAAGGTCACTGTGTGGAGTTATGGAAGAGTATCTTAATGTATTTTCTCTGAAGGAGTTTACAAGAATGAGTGATAGAGAGAGAATTCTTGAGTGAGTGAAAGAGAAGGGAAAGTGACACAATACATTTAGGACTATTTGGACTTGTTTCCACGCCCAGAGAACTCGGTGATTACAGGAGCATGGGTTAACTTAAAAACTTACTTTAAAAAATAAATACGAAATGTGCTTCTCATGTGAAGCCTGCCCCCTAAAGCGCAGCACAGAATAACGACATTGTGCTATGTCATGCATGTGGTAAGAAGTGGCTAAGGGAATTCTGTGAGTTGAGTTGAGTTCCCTATTCTATAGGTCAAAGTGACCCAAAAATGCATGCTGAAGTCGGAGTGTCAGTCTGAAAGACGCAGATACCGCAGCTGTAAACCATGGCACAACACATACCATTCTTCGGATTAGATCCTGCTAGTCAACAGGAGTTTGAGAAAGAAGAAGAAGAATAAGAGAAGACTTACCGTGTTACATAGAATCAGGCCGGACACATGTCAAGTTCATTCTCTTTGTCCGTGTACACTAGGATGTGATTGTTATCTCTCTGTCTGTGTACACTAGGATGTTATTGTTATCTCTCTGTCCGTGTACACTAGGATGTCATTGTTATCTCTCTCTGTCCGTGTACACTAGGATGTCATTGTTATCTCTCTCTGTCCGTGTACACTAGGATGTCATTGTTATCTCTCTGTCCGTGTACACTAGGATGTCATTGTTATCTCTCTCTGTCCGTGTACACTAGGATGTCATTGTTATCTCTCTCTGTCCGTGTACACTAGGATGTCATTGTTATCTCTCTGTCCGTGTACAATAGGATGTGATTGTTATCTCTCTGTCCGTGTACAATAGGATGTGATTGTTATCTCTCTGTCCGTGTACACTAGGATGTCATTGTTATTTCTCTGTCCGTGTACACTAGGATGTCATTGTTATCTCTCTGTCCGTGTACACTAGGATGTGATTGTTATCTCTCTGTCCGTGTACAATAGGATGTGATTGTTATCTCTCTGTCCGTGTACACTAGGATGTCATTGTTATCTCTCTGTCCGTGTACACTAGGATGTCATTGTTATCTCTCTGTCCGTGTACACTAGGATGTGATTGTTATCTCTCTGTCCGTGTACAATAGGATGTGATTGTTATCTCTTATAAACATGTGAGACCTTGTTCTGTTGTGTTCATTATCAAATGCCCTACTATTTAGCAGGATGTAATTACGCAGAAAGGAATGCTCTGTGTCACGGTTTGACCGTGATACCTGCAGATGTCGACGTGACATATCCGACCAGCATGGTGTTTTGGGTCACATTACATATTGGTTGGGTCAGTCAACTCTACCCTAAACCTTTTTAACCGCCTCTTACGAAATGCACGTTAATTCAGTGTTGATGTTATGTGATCAGCTGTCGGGTCCTTACACGAGTGAGTAAAACTCGGGGTCCAGCCGAAAGTTTAAAAAAAAACCACACAGGGCAACGTGGTTTCTTTAATACACATAATGTCGACGTTTTGTGAAATTGCCTTTATTAAGAACAAAAGAAACCACAAAGGACAAATTCGCACTAAACGACTAATATCAAAATTTGAAATGTGTTTCTCCTGCACAATTTACAGACTGTATAAGGCTTTCAATATCGTCGTGCAGTTTCTACAATTTTCTTTGGCATCATCTAATTGTCACCACTACTTCTATTGGTACCAACAATGTTTATTTTTGGTCTCCATGCTCTATCACGAGTGAACTTATAAATATCAAGTGAAGTTTTCTTTCCACGAGGTTGTCTTCATTGTGGATACTCTGAAAGCATCTCCGTCCCGCATGAGCAGGCCTGCATTTATCAGAAACATGCTCATACATCATAAATGAGCCTAGCATCGACAATCCTTTCATTGCATTATTCAGTATTTGTGCTGCCCGTGCAATTTATGTATCTGTAATTATGTATTATGTACTCTACCAATATCCAGAACACAAACAGGATATATATATCCATATATACAGGATATATATATATATGCCAATGGCATATATATACATGCACGTTGAGTTGACTAATAAACTGTCTTGTGCAGAACAGCATGGTAAATGTGTTGACTGGGTGATATCATTTATATCTTGGAATCTTCTATCAGAAATGATCTACATTTGCCCCTCTTCATTTCCACGCAGTCATTGACAATTTTTGAGAAACTTGAGAAATTCTTTGAATGACGAGCTAGCGATTTTTCTTACTATTTTTCTTACCATGAGATTCATAGTACCATTTTCAGTCAAACCCCTAGGGAATTGAAAGACTGAAGGTCAAGCTTTTAACGTGTCTTTTGATTTTCCAGTTGTATTTCCTAGTTCCTTATTGGTCGACACGCGGAACAGAAGATATAATCGCATGGTGTATCCTGGAGTAGAATGAACAATGAATATTTTGAAATCTTTTCAACGTAAGAGCGTCCGTGTGAACAACAAAGTAAAACTGAATGATCAAACTATGATGCCCTTGAGGTCACTGCCTTATGAGTTCAGTTGGGGTGTAGTAATCCAAAGGAACGCGAGTTCTTCAGTGTTTTGGATCTGTAGTGCACTGAACTACTCCACCATTAACAGAACACAGATATGATGGAGATGAAACAGGGAATGGCCCCATACAAACGGAAAGTTTGAACAAGCGGGGACCACTAGAAGAAATGAAGATCTCTGGCGGAGATATTGTAATCATTGTACATTGAGTACCTGCCAGCTCATGAAACTGACCTTATGTAGCTATGGAAACTATGGATGCCGTGTTCACAGATGTCGGGTACAGAACATTCAGGAAGGTAATGTACTGGATTGAAAGAATTTTATGTTTGGGTGAGGCGGGTACATTGCACATTATAAACAAAAAATATTTGCTAGCTTTAATAATGTAATTGGAGATCTACTTCCACCAAAAAATAGAGAAACACGCCATGTATATAGCATACACATTTGCTAATGTACAATGTTGACAAATGATTGTATAGCAGTCAAATTACGATCGGACATGCATACATTAAAAATAGTATATATATATATATATATATATATATATATATATATATATATATATATATATATATATATATATATATATATATATATATATATATATATATATATATATATATATACACCGGCAATTCATTTTTTATTTGGCATTCAGTATTGTGATGCGATCAAAGATTTTTGCTTCCTTTTACTCGTGGTGTAATGTACTGTAGGTACTATGCCAAATTAAGGGTCTATTAAGAAATTCTGTGCCAAACCAAATTTTTCGCGTCATTAACTGCAGAATGTGTCCTAAATATAAAATGGCTACCGTAGTCGTACGTTTATTCCAGATGTAGACATACTTTTGCAGTCGCAAAGATTTCTGCCATATTCGATACCCCTCTCCCTCCCAGTGCCATCTGCGGCATCTATTGATAAGCCCACCGAATCGAGCCATCAAAAATAAAAAGACCCGAAAACACTGATTGGTAGGCATAGAGTGATTAGATAAAGGAAATACTTTGTGCAGGAAATAGTTTCCTAAACTTTGACGTCGAATAATGTATAATAAAAAAAAGTAAATAAATTTACGAGATTCGACACTGGGGATTTTGTGTGTGTGTGTTGGTAGAATATCATTTTCGGGGCGTGGTCATCAACCCAGCATTTTTGTTTGAGTTGTAGTGATTACATAAATTCAGTAGTTTGCCAGTGCTTTTTGAACGTCCGGATGCACAATTGCTTGTGGCGATATTAATACTCGGTACACTGATCGTCACAGATTCGCTCTGCACTACGCTGCCACAGAGCTGGGGATTACAATTTAAAACAAGCAAGGAAAAAAAATCGTACGTAACCATAATTGTACTTTCGCCCAATAGTGTTCTGTAGAGCTGTGACCACCAACTATTAAAAGACATGTGGGTTAAATTGGGAATCATCCTTCTTCTTTCGCGTTCATTTACAAACTCCTACAGATTAGTAGGACTTAGTCCGGAAAACGGAATACATTGTTTCATGGTTTACAGTTTAGCTGTGACACCTGTACATTTGATCCATATACATCCGACTTCAGCATGGCTAACTATTCAAAATATTCATAACTTCTTCTGCGCTCGTTGTCAAGCTCCTGCAGATTGGCATGATTTAGACCAGAGAGAGGAATGCGTTGTTTCATGGTTTACAATTTAAGTGTTACATGTACATCTTTCGTCATGACACATCCACCTTCAGCACATTTCTGGATCACGTTGACCTTATATGGGATGTAATATCTAAATCCACCCAAAACGTCCTTCGTCGGCACTTACGACGTGCATGGAAGGTAAATAGTGTATTTATTCCATGCTCCTTTTCAGGCCCGGCAACACAGTGGCTGCAATGACACAAATTGCGTTAAGAAGGTGTGTTCATATATGTTCCATCGTGTGCACTGAGGGAGGTAGATCACATTAACTGAACATTTATGTGTCTGTCACCGCTAGCTGCGTGGTCCATGTTTGTGACAATCTACTGTGAATTTCACGCACGAATACACACCGGATATTCGCTACTTCGGCGATTTGACTAATAATTCTGACATGAAGTGTTGCCAATTGTGTCGTCTGTCCAAATATTGTGGCCGCTTCAGCAGAAGAAGAGAGGAAACATGAAGTATGAGAGAAAACAGAAAAATTGTGAAAGTCGCATGGACAATGGTAGTGACTTGGATGAGACTTTGGATGGGATTAGTTGTTGATGGAGTGTGGGTTTATCATTATTAAAACTTGAGAAACGAGCACCTTTTGACCTTTTTTCCGCTCCAAAAGAAAGAAGAAATTATAAAAATAAATTTAGAGCCTACAAGTTGATTTTGTAAAATTGATAACTCATGGTGATTTCTGCGATCCGCCCATGTGTTGTCACGGAATGGAGGAGAGTAACGAATGTAACACATGTGGTAAGATAAAACTAGGGAGGTTGTTCATTTTGGAGGAAATGGATGGGGTGGGGGTGACTATTCCATCTCATAGTAGGACAACGTGAACCAGAAGACGTGCAGAAGTCGGATGCGTGAGACAGAATGTGGCACACATCACAGCCATACTGTAAACCACAGTTTTACGTTCTCTCAACTACATACTGTTATTCTGCAGGAGTTTGAGAACGAACACAACAGAAGAAGAAGAAATGGCATGCGCAGTACGTAATAAAATTTGTTGTCCAGCTCTGTGACGACGTGGTCCAGAACGCGTCTGTGACGGCAAAGGTACCGGGTTCGAATTCCGCCACATCCAATTGTGCATGCATCCGGATCGTTCCGAAAGCAATGGCAAACTACTGGACATAGTTATACTGTTTAGAAAATCACTACAGCCATAAAATAATGGGTTGATGGCTACGCCCTGAATTGGATACGTTACCAATTTATGTAAATAAAATAATTAAATAAGCTTTCTTTTAAATGAAATTTGAAAAAAAGTAATAGCCAGAATAGTTCATATAAACTGTAGTTAAATTGTCTTCTTCCGCGTTAGTTCTCAAACTCATGCAGATTAGCAGGGTATAGTCTGGATAACAGAATGTATTCTATGGTTTACAGCCCAGCTGCGATATCTGTGCCTTTCGTCACGACACATCACACTTCATGGGTTTTGAATCAGTTTAACTCTCTACTGGATATGACAGTCGACTATATCCCCCAAAACGACATTAGACGCCTCTTGCAACATGCATGGCAGGCAAAAATATCGATATTTGCTCTACTTTCAGGTCTCGGCAAGACACATGCTGTTCTGTGGCTAAATGAAAAATCTCCACGTATAGATATTGCAAGACACGGGTGGTCCTGCGTATATGTAAAATATTTCCATTTATAGACATTGCAAGACACGGGTGGTCCTGCGTATAAATAAAACATATACAGTTATAGACTTTGTAAGACAATGAGCGAATGTCGTATTTACAATTGCTCTAGTTATTTTAACCGTCTGTAAATTCATGCTAAAGGAATATCTTTCGAGGTGCAGTGCCAAATGAAAAAAAAAAATAAGGCAGATAGCAGACACGATGAGAAGACAACAGAAGTCAGTGGACAAGTATGACATTTGTCACCCCCAAGAGATTAAACCCCGTGTGTGCTCATTGATATTGTGAGCTTGTGTGATCTGTGTTTGTGTGTAACTATGCTTGTTTGTAGCTGTGTTTGCATGAATTATGCATGCGTGTAGCTATATTCACGTGTAATTATAGTTGTGTGGAACTACGCATGTAACTGTGCTACCATATTGGCGTGCAACTAATCTTCTTTGCATATGTTTTTATTTCTGTTAAAACTTTCAATCACAATATTCAGAATATTTCGGTTTCTATTTCAATTTTCCATTGAAAATCCTATATGAATCATCCATTAGAGAAGCTATAGTTAAAAAGTTTGCGGAAATTCCCGAATAAAATTGCTTATTTTATCTCCCAATAGAAATTCCCATTGAAATTCTTTACTACACTTTCGTAGATAAGCACTGGAAACGATACATTACAGACCAACAACTCCTACAGTCACGGACTGACGCCAACCTCGTCTATTATGTGTCTTACTACATTTGAAACGAACGTAAGACAGATACATAGACATACAGTATGGTAATTTGTTCTTTATACGAAGTTATATCAAAACAGTTTAACTTTACAATCTAAACATTGCAACATAAACAAGTAGTCAAAATGTCGGACTGGCATTCATCATAGGGACTAGCCAAAATAGACGGCGCTGTCTCTTAGAACCGATCTAGAAAACCTAGCTGAATATAAAGAAAACATTCCTGAAAGGTATAATGGAGTTAATTTCGGCAAATTACAAGAGAGAGAAGTAATGATCACAAGGTCTTGTCTTCAGTTCAACATATCAAAACATGGTTATAGAATTAGTAAAGTGTGGTATGACTGTAAAGTATATATTATCTTGAACGTATACTGATTGTTGGTGGAAGGTATGAAATGACGGAAAAACGTATCAATGGATAAAAACTGCATTTAATATTATGAAATAGATAACAGTCTGTCTTAGTTTCAAACTGGCACCTCTGCAGCTCTTATTAATACGGAATCCCATCGGGGTGTTGTCAAGCTGTGGTTCAATGAATTCTCTTAATCTTCTTTCTAGAATCTTCTTCTTTCTTCTTCAGCGTTCGCTCACATATAACCACAGCGAATATATCGTGTGGTTTCCGCCGGTGAGAGTGAAGTACGTTGTGCTGCAGGTTCCACTGTACAACTGTGTTATTTGCACCTCGTTTGGCCACTCTGTGATCTGGACGTCGAGGTAGAGCACAAAAGTTTTCGTCATTCTGTTAATTCGGGTGTGGTCCCTATCTTTCTAGAATTATGTTGGAAATGTTTCCAGTATGTTCTAGAAGTGAAATACATCTTTATTTTGCACATATTTTTTAGATTAACAGGAATTAAAACAGGTCCATTCTAGCTGCGCCTAATAGCATTGCAACTCGAGTAAACGGGGTTTTCCATACTTGACTAACCACATCTCCAAAAAAGATGCGATTTTGTCAAGACATTCAAACCGTGTACTCTAGTCAATAACAATGAACATTCCGTACAAGTATTGACGTATCATCAACACATAGATAGAACATCTGTATTCGTACTACAAGGTCAATAGATTCTCTTGATTCTTCTTGATTCTTTATTAGAAAATTGCCTCACAGCACGTGGGGCATTCCCATAAGTGCCCCGCCCAATGTTCCAGCAGCAATTCGACTCGATGGTGTTTCGAGTCCAATGCCGCCGAAACAGACGTCGACATCAGGGCACAACTCTGGCCCTTGCAACAGGTTTCTTTGTTGTTCCGCCCACCCACACCGTACCTGTAGCTAGTTCAAGCACAACGTCGGCCTGCCGGAACAACATGGTAACTGTTATCGAAGGTAACGACTACGAGGAGGTCAATAGATCGTCTTGTAAACATAAATAACACAGACCCAGTATAATGTTGCTTCAAATAATAGCGTATACAAGTAAATACATGTAGGAAGCATGAGGATAAATAAAAATGTATTTTGTTAGATTGTATTTTGCACAATCTCTTTTGCTGCCTTTTTTCTTCCAAACAGGTATTATTACAACATTTTTTCCAGTCTTCTGGTGTTTCTTGTGTATACATCAATAAGGTGTGAAAACAGCTACTCACCGTACATAGAAATAAGAAGAGGGGTAATAGAAGGATGCATGTTATCACCAAGTCCATTTAATATCTACAGAGAATATATTTTGAAAAATATAGAAGAAATGCCAGGACTCAAGATCAATGGGAAAATAATAAACAACCTGAGATATGCAGATGACACTTTTCTTTTCAACTTTTCATAGAAAGTGAACATGAACTACAAAGACTAATAGATCAAGTAAAGAAATCAAGTAATGAATCATGTTAATTAGCAAAGACACAGAAGAACAAGTGCTAAACATAATCATACACGTAGAGAAACTACAACAAGTAAAACAGTATCAATATCTTGGACACCTATTCACAAATGAGGCAGATGTGAAACAGAAGTTAAAAGGGGAATAGGAATGGCTAAAAGTACCTTCAATAACATGAAGAAAATAGTAACATCTAAACAAATTACAAACAACTTCAAAATGAGAATTATAAAATGCTACATCTATTCTATATTAATAATGTAAAGCTCAGAAAAATGGACAAACAATTAGAAAACAGAATTGATGCCTTTGCGATGTGGGTATACAAAAGCATAGAGAGAACACCATGAAAAGAGAAGAAAACAAACAAAGAGGTTCTAACAACACGTAATATGAAGAAAGAATTACTAAGAAAAATAAGGGTCAAGCAAATAAAATATTTTGGACACATTAAAAGGCATGACATCTTAATGAAGACCTTACTTGAAGGTAAAGTCAAATGGAAGCCAGCAAGAGATAGACATAGATACAAGTGGGAGAGTAACACCACAAGATGGACACGTTGCATTCTACCAGATTGCACCACCAAAACAAAAGACAGGGGATGTTGGAGATCTGTTGCAGCCAACCTTCGTTGTAGAGACGGAACTTGATGATGATCCCTTTTTTCTACTTTTACCTTGATTAATTCGACTTGTATGTTATCGTGTCCTGAGGCTATGTTTGATGACGCTGTTTGTGTGGCAGTTTCTAGTTCTGCTAGCAATATATTTTCTTCGAATTCTTCCGTTTTATTGTTGACTCTATCGTCTCCCCTCTTCTCTTTGTTTGTTCATTATCCGTGCTTCTGAGCTATACATTAATGTATATTAGATGTGTCACTTTATAATTCCCATTTTAAGTTTGTGATTTATTCATACGTTACTATTTTCTTTATGTCATTGAATGTAATTTTAGCCATTCATATTTTCTTTTTAATTTCTGTTTCACACATACTGTCATTTGTTATTATGTATCGAATTTATTAGTAATATTCTACGTGTTGTAGTATCTCTCTATTAATTTTATGTTTAGCTTGTGTACTTCTGTTATTTTGCTGATTGATATGATTTTGGTGTTTTGGATGTATATAGCTAGTCCATATTCTTTACGTAATTTATCGACTTGATCTATTAGTCGTTATAACTATTGTTCACGTCTTGTGTACACATATCAATTAGTCGATGTAACTATTGTTCACGTCTTGTGTACACATATCTATTAGTCAATGTAACTATTGTTCACGTCTTGTGCACACATATCTATTAGTCGTTGTCACTATTGTTCACGTCTTGTGTACACATATCTATTAGTCGTTGTCACTATTGTTAACGTCTTGTGTACACATATCTTTTAGTCGATGTAACTATTGTTCACGTCTTGTGTACACATATCAATTAGTCGATGTAACTATTGTTCACGTCTTGTGCACACATATCTAGCAGTCGTTATAACTATTGTTCACGTCTTGTGCACACATATCTATTGGTCGATGTAACTATTGTTCACGTCTTGTGCACACATATCTATTGGTCGATGTAACTATTGTTCACGTCTTGTGCACACATATCTATTAATCGTTGACACTATTGTTAACGTCTTGTGTACACATATCTATTAGTCGAATTAACTATTGTTCACGTCTTGTGTACACATATCTATTAGTCGTTGTAACTATTGTTCACGTCTTGTGCACACATATCTATTAGTCGTTGTAACTATTGTTCACGTCTTGTGTACACATATCTATTAGTCGTTGTAACTATTGTTCACGTCTTGTGCACACATATCTATTGGTCGATGTAACTATTGTTCACGTCTTGTGCACACATATCTATTGGTCGATGTAACTATTGTTCACGTCTTGTACACACATATCTATTAATCGTTGACACTATTGTTAACGTCTTGTGTACACATATCTATTAGTCGAATTAACTATTGTTCACGTCTTGTGTACACATATCTATTAGTCGTTGTAACTATTGTTCACGTCTTGTGCACACATATCTATTAGTCGTTGTAACTATTGTTCACGTCTTGTGCACACATATCTATTAGTCGTTGTAACTATTGTTCACGTCTTGTGTACACATATCTATTAGTCGTTGTAACTATTGTTCACGTCTTGTGCACACATATCTAGCAGTCGTTATAACTATTGTTCACGTCTTGTGCACACATATCTATTAGTCAATGTAACTATTGTTCACGTCTTGTGCACACATATCTAGTAATCGTGTACACTATTGTTCACGTCTTGTGCACACATATCTAGTAATCGTGTACACTATTGTTCACGTCTTGTGCACACATATCTAGTAATCGTGTACACTATTGTTCACGTCTTGTGCACACATATCTAGTAATCGTGTACACTATTGTTCACGTCTTGTGCACACATATATATTAGTCGATGTAACTATTGTTCACGTCTTGTGCACACATATCTAAGTAATTGCCAGCGACGATATTTTTTTCTGTAAGACATATTTTATTTATCTTTAAATTTCAGCTCTTCATGTCTAAAAACTAAATTGCTTGCGGTCATAAAGTAATCATATTATCAACTGTGCACCAACTACCAAAGTTGATTGTGTTTGCTAATCGGTATAATAAATATCGTTGACAGATTTGAACAAACACAGCAAATTATAATTGTTTCCGTGCTCAATTGATATCTAATGCTTTTAGACTGTCGGACCTATGTCCTTTTGGACAGGTCCGCATAAAGCTGGGATAATTCGAGTGGTCGAAGACCAGCAGGGTTGTCTTTGTTTCAAGTAGAGTCGTCCTAGATATTCGTGTTCCCTGAGGATATCTAAGTAAATACAACTAAAATTTGGGAGACTGGCCATTGCTTTTAGTGTCAAAGAGACGTTTCTAATCATACAGATGGCTTGATTCGTGAAAGGGTGAAAGGGAGGCCAGAACAATTTGAGGAGGGATACAGAATCATCCAGGAAGCTAGTGGAAGGAAAAAGTGAGGGCAATTTGTTTCTCCACGGCTAATTTCATCCCCGGCGCATGAATACACGATTCTCTGCGAGTACTGGGGTATCATTTCTCAAACACATCACGCGAGAGTATGTCACGAGGGTCAAAAAGAGAGTTTGGGTATGAAAATTAGTCCAAGTATTGCTAACTTCTAGTTTGTCTAGATTTGATGGTTTAATAAAAATGACATATTCTTGTTTCATTAATTTCTTCTTCTTCAGCCCATTCTCAAACTCCCGCTGGATCTCTCATACAACAGGACAATGGTCCTACTGTATTTTCAGCAGGGTAAAGTCCATAGAATGGAAATGCGTTGTGTCGCAGCTTTATTTACGCCATTGGTCCAACACATTGGTCTTCGGCGGTGATGATGCTCTAAGTTGCCATAATTGTTGACTTTCCTAATGTTTATTTTGTTGGTAGCATCTGAAGATATACATACATTCACACCGGCAACGCAGACAGTCATTCTTTGCTTCTAACTCCCAGAGCCTCTGTTGTCTGTTGAATAGGAACAAAGAATAGCAACACTGTTGCCGAACAGGCGTGTCGTAAGAGGCAACTAAAGAGGTTAGGTGGATGTCCCTTACCATAGATGATTAAAGCGTGGCATAGTCTATGGTGATGTTGGATGGGTCAGTCCTAAAGGTGCAGATAATTGTAAACTATGACACATTAAGTTTCGTCTTCTGGACTACACTTCGCGAATCTGTAGAAGTTTGATAAGAATGAGCACTGACGAGAAATACTCAGAGCACTTCCTACTTCAGCCCTACATTTTTTGATCATGTGAACAATATTCTACAGAATAATAAAGTCAGACCGTATAATAGTAATATGTTTAAATATAGTAATGTCAGCTGCAGCAGCAACAGCAGTAGTAGCAGTGGTAGTAATAGTAATAATAATAATAATAATAGCAGTAGAAGTAGCAGTGTAGTAGCAATTGTAGAAGTAGTAATGGTAGTAGTATCAGCATCTGTAGCAAGATTACTAGAAGTAATAGTAGTAGTAACTGTTATTGTAGTAGTATTAGTAGTAATAAATAGTTGTAGCAGTAGTAGTAGTTATTGTAGTTGTGGTGTATTGTAGTTACTGCACAACTGACCTGAATCGCCTCACTGGGGGTTCGAACTTAAGAGCACCAGAACCAGAGCAGAACCACAATGCTGGAGTGACCTCCTTCCTAAAATATGACAAATGAGACACCGAGCATTGTACTCAGAAATTTTACCATATCGGACTGTGAGATATGGACTGTGAGATATGGACTGTGACATACTAAAGGATCACTTCAATGAGAATTGAATATTTTTTTTAATGAACGCTCTGTAAACTGAAGTATGATAATTTCCAACGCATCATTTACTGCAGAAGGTACATGACTTAATCCCTATACAAATCCAAATATGCATGTCTGTGATTCACTGCGCCAGAAGAACTCTTAAGAAATGACTTTTTATTCTCAATAATTCCATTTCAGAGAAACTAGCAAAGAAAGTTTTCAAAAAAGCCTCATTTATCAATCGGTAACAGCAAGTGTGACGAAATTACACTTCATCAATCTTTAAACCGTGGTCTGACCGTCCACACACTGTCACAAAAAAGTTCTCTCTTTGGGCTTCCAGCTTAGACCAAACGTCAGAAAATTTGCCAGAGCATTAAGACGCTTGTAGAAAGTCATTTCATAAAGTTCTTCTCCCGCCTGCTTCGTACTGTTGTTCTATCCACACTCGCTGACACGTTGTCGACTTTCCTTCAGAGTGACCGCTTGGGCTAAACAAACAGTTGAGGTCACTTTGTGGTCGTAACTCATCACAGAAGATGTGCGTAATTGGAAATATGACAAGGGATTACAAATCTGTGCGGACGTGTTCTTCTCAGCAGTGTACGTAATTAAGGAAATTGGAACGATTCAATTGGCCTAAAGTGTTGAATCTTGTCTCGATCATATGAGCTAGAGTTATGCGCATAGATGACCCATTTTTTATGATCTCGGCTGAATGAACGACATTGCGTATTACGAATATCATAAATTCCGAGTCGTTTTTTTTAATGGTCCCTGATTGATTAGTTTTGATTGGTTGTTTTAAATCTTGTGCACTTAAATGATACTAAACATGGTGGGTAATAAATATACACTACTGAAAGTTGCGCGTAACGAACGGGCACATGTCTGTGTCGCCGAAATAATAATAATAATAATAATAATAATAATAATAATACTCCACACGAGAACTGGGCAATATTGTTTGTCTTATTAAAATACTCAAATATTTGTCGCATTTTTTACTTCCGCGTTCATTCTCATATATTCTCATATTCACAGGGGGGCAATTTTGATTGTACAGGGGGGGGGGGGGGACGATCCGAGCAAGTTGTAATATTTAAGTTGTTATTAGCATTTAATTAAAAAATAGTTCAATTTATGAATATATTCTTCTTCTTCATCGTTCATTCTCAAACTCCCACTGATTATCTCTTAGCAGGATCATGTTCCTATTAGATTTCCAGTAGGATGTAGTTCAGAGAATAGAAATGCGTTGTGTCGCCGTTTTATTTGCGACAATGGCCCGACACATCCGTCTTCAGAGGAATGTATGAATATTACAAATATGTAGATGTTACATAGTGAGTCATTATAATTTTAGATAGACGTAGCTGTGGCATGATTACAAAAAAATGTTGGGAAACGCTGTTTTGGCCAGTTAACATAATGCAGTACAGCTAATGCAAAAATCAGGGTGGTGGTTTCATTTGGCAGCTTCATCACCGCAGAATATATTTTTGAGCCACTTTGATCTTTCATGTCAGTGGTACTCAACATATATTTTTGCCTGTGGCTTTTTAAAGATTTTCTTTTGTGCCCCCCCCCCCCCAATCCTGGAACCTTTAAACAAACTTCACTGGCTTTCTTCACACTTTACCAAGGCCATTTCAGGATTACCGATCTCTATCAGTGAAATATTTATCTTGCAGTGACCCACTACCTAGACGACCCTGCCACCCATTTAGATGAGTCTGTCCCTATTTAGATGCGTATGCCCTCACCTAAATGACCCTGTCTCTACCTAGACGATTTTACCCACACCTAGACGATTTTACCCACACCTAGACGATTTTACCCACACCTAGACGATTTTACCCACACCTAGACGATTTTACCCACACCTAGACGATTTACCCACACCTAGACGATTTTACCCACACCTAGACGATTTTACCCACACCTAGACGATTTTACCCACACCTAGACGAGTCTGTTCCTCTCCCCTCCATGTTATACAATATTCTCTCCCCCCCCCTCCCACCCGAATACTATATGACCCACATTTAGAACCACAATTGTTGGACGAGGTTACGGACTTTGCATTCAATTTTACTTAGTCAATTCTTCCTACATATATAGTTGATCACAGTATTACTTTTCTGTGTTCGCATTTCCAATTAAATTGGCCCGACGCATGGTTTCTTGGTCATTTGACCCTCAATGGGATGGCAAACTCCACCCTCAAAATCTTCGTAGTCGCTTCTTGCGACTTGCATGGTAGATATCAGTGTCATTATTCTTTTCTTCTCTGTCGGGTACAGCGACACGCGGAAAGAAAGTATTTCAATTTCTATCATTGTGCTGGGCAAGTGTGTTGATAACACACTTCGCCAACTTAGTGAATCACTAAAAATCAGAATGATAAAAGGCTACATCCATTCAACATTCATATATGGCTCAGAAACATGGACAATGAACAAACAACTAGAAAAGAGAATTGATGTATATAAGATGTGGAAATATAGAAGAATGTGGAGAACTTCACGGAGAGAGAAGAAAACGAAGTCGTTTTCAAACTCTTGTAGATAAGCGGGATAAAGTCTTAAAAACGTAATGCTGTGTGTCATGGTTTACAATTTGGATGCGATATCCTCGCCTTTCTGTCTGATACATCAGACTTCAGCTACTCGTATGGGTTACTTTGGCAGTCGGTGGAATGGGACAGTCAACTCCAAACCAAAAACCTACTTAGTAATCACCGACGACAAGTATGACAGGTAACAGTATCTCTAACGACAAGTCTACGCATGTGGTTACGTCTGTAGGTCTCACCAATGGCCCACTAGACAAACCGCCCATGCAACAGAAAACCTTAATGGGTGACATTCCGTTATATTGAGGAAATCTTCTTCTAGAAGCTTCATGGCAAGTCATCTATACAATTATGCTTCTCATGCTTTTATTTTGTTATTGCAATGTGCTTCATGTTTGCTTGAATATATGTATGAACCCTCTGTGGTTTGGAGGGAGCCAGAGATGTACTGTGCAGCACTGTGGAGGAGGAAACTGACAGCACTGTTTTTTCCGATGACTGAGACCCATCATAGGGGCACAGTGACTCAGAACATGACAATCCTTTTGACTTGAACATTTGGTTGCAGAAAAGTTCGGCATAACCATTAGTCAATTGATGGCGGGGATTTAGAACAGTGAACTCTATCTTGCACGCAGTGACTCAGAACAGTACATAGGTTGAAATCTACCAACCTGGAGGTGTGATAGTTGTTCTCTGGCTCTGACCAGGTTGGACCGAAAATCCAGACTTCCCAGCAATATAATGTCATTTTAATGACATTGGGTCAAAGGGAATGAGCCCATGGACCGCTGGATCAGCAACCAACCAACGACAAGTCTGACAGGTAAAAGTGTCTTTAACGACAAGTGTGGTAGGTAGCACTGTCTGTAATAACAAATGTGCAGGTAGCAGTATCTCTAACGACAAGTATGACAGGTAACAGTATCTGTAACGACAAGTATGACAGGTAACAGTATCTGTAACGACAAGTATGACAGGTAACAGTATCTGTAACGACAAGTATGACAGGTAACAGTATCTGTAACGACAAGTATGACAGGTAACAGTATCTGTAACGACAAGTATGACAGGTAACATTGTCTCTAATCATTGCTCTATTTCGGACCTTGGTAGCACATGAACGATCGAAGATTCACTTTCGAGTTCAAGTGAAAAACGTATTAAAATCACCATCGAATCCTCATCAACATTAAGTGTCGTCTCCGCAACGAAGGTTGGCTACAACGGACCTCCAACATCCCCTGTCTTTTGCCTTCGTGGTGCACTCTGCTATACTGTAGCTGTCCATCTCGTGATGTTTCTAACTTTTATCTCTGCCTACCTCTTGCTCACCTCCCCTCAACTTTACCCACAAGTAAGGTCTTCAACAAGATTTCATGTCTTTTAAGAAGTCTAAAATATTTTATTTGCTTTATTTAGTTTGGTAATGTGCGCTTCTTATGGGGAGGCACGCTTCTTTCAAGCGCGGGCGTTAGTCCAAATTGGTTATATCAGAGCTTTTGACCATTAAAAATAGAGTAGGTCGCGATTGTGGTAATCTAGTTACCTATACCTCCGGATTAGTAATAAAAATACTTTGATCTTCAGTTCCTTTAATATTTCTTTTTTTTTCATACGAAATGTTGCTAGAGCCTCTTTTGTTCGTTTTCTTCTCTTTCCACACAGTTCTCCATATTCGTCTATATCCAAATCTCAAAGGCATCAATTTTGTCTTACAGTATCAGCGAATCCATGATTGACCCTATCTAAGAAATCGGTACCAGATCTTCTTTTAAAGTACCGATTGCGATGGTGATGTGTATCGTACTGCTAGTCAATGTAAAATACGGTCCTAAAACCGTAATTACCGATACACATCAATGGTGAATACGGTTGACTTGGGATTTTTAAAACATTAAAAACCGACAGATTGTTTCTTTATTTTTTCCCGTTCAACGGGGTACAATTTTTTGATGACCACGTGATACACATCTGACTGAAATAAATGTGGAAAGTTAACACTTAATAATAAGACACAATCAAAAAAGAAAACACCAAGAGATAGGAAGAACAAATACAGCAAAAGTGAATCATCAACAGGTGTTGGTTATCTATTGTAGCCTTGGATGTGGTAACAAGATCTGTTGTAATCTGAAACATTCGCTGTGTGTTTTATTACGGAATGTCCCAACACTCGCTCTGTTTTATTGCTGGATGTCCCTAGCGCTGGCCATGAAATTATTTCAATAAATCGGCGCGAAATTTTGTTTTTTCCATTTTTATCACCGGATAACAATATCACAGATCACAGAAATAAAAGAAGCCACAAGAACAATCTTATAAACATCACACAAGACGGCCATCTTCAGAGCTCTTCTACCACTGACGCCGCAGGGCAAACGACAGCATTTTGATAGATAGATAGATAGATAGATAGATAGATATATAGATAGATAGATAGATAGATAGATAGATAGATAGATAGATAGATAGATAGATAGATAGATAGATAGATAGATAGATAGATAGATAGATAGATAGATAGATACATAGATAGATAGATAGATAGATAGATAGATAGATAGATAGATAGATAGATATAGATAGATAGACAGATAGATAGACATAGATAGATAGATAGATAGATAGATAGATAGATAGATAGATAGATAGATAGATAGATAGATAGATAGATAGATAGATAGAGATAGATAGATTAGATTAGATTGATAGATAGAGATAGATAGATAGAGATAGATAAATAGATAGATATATAGACAGATATGGATAGATATAGATAGATAGATAGATAGATAGATAGATAGATAGATAGATAGATAGATAGATAGATAGATAGATAGAATGTAGCAACATTCAGGACACAGCCATCGAATTACCATTTTTTGGTTGCATTGATTTTCTAATAAAAATATATACGCCCAGCAGCTTGCTATTGCCTTATGAATTGTCCGGTTGCACATTTGTCTGCGGCGCGATTTCAACCCAGTAACTTGTTCGCCCTAGACACGTGCCACGCTGCCAAAGAGTCGTGAAAAAGTATTTCTTCAGGGAGATTCTACTTATTCTATATTTAAAAAAACATATCGTTTAGGCGAGTCCCTAGTTAATTATACAGTCATGTGACCTCATTGAGCGACTCTTCTAAACTTACTCTAGTTGACTATTCCCGCAATTTTCATTGATTTTTTGTGTATACAAGTACTTTGTCAGAACATCCAATGAAAATCCAGGAAAATGTCAAATAGTGTCTCCTTTGAAGGATGATGACTTTGAAATCACCGGACTATAAATTGACAAAACATTCCGTTTAGGTGTCTTTCCCGAGATCTTTTAGCAAGATTCCAGATATGTTTGTGACAACCGTGTTCGGAAATTGCTTTCCAGGGCAGCAGATAAGGAGATCGTTTGTATCAATTTCCTATCCACCGAGAACAGTCCGAAATGGGATTTTAAAAGTTCGCAATAAAACCGCATGGAGTTTTAAGTGTGACCTCTCACTGTCCAATGCTCTAGTCGTGCTAGCGTTGCTTTAGGGATCATATATAGGAAGAAGCTAGCCAGATAACAATGAATCCTATACGGCATGTTCATTTTTAACAATTTCCCATTTTAAGTGTGGAAATTTGTTCGAAAATGAGAACGGAAAACTGGAATCTACTTTAATCTTATTTTTCTTCATCTTCTACGTTCGTTCTCGAACTCTTGCAGATAAGCACCATGTAGTTCGTAGGATGGAATGTATTGTTGTGTCATGGTTTACAGCTTAGCTACAATATCTGCGTCTTTCAGCCTGCCACATTAGACTTCAACATCGCTTTGGGCCACTTTGACCATATGTGGGATGAGGCAGCCTACACTACCCCTAGACCTCCTTAGTCACCTCCTACATAATATGATTAGCAGGTAACAGTATAGCTATTCTTTACTCCCCTTTTAGGCCTCGACCACACACAGACCTATGTGAGTCCGAAACTTGAGCTAACCCACAGCTTTAGATGAAATCTTATATTGTCCACTCAACATTACAGATGAGCCACAATATACCTTCCATGTATTCTGTCTCTAGTTAACAGTCTCTGCACCTAGTTTTGAATTCTTGTGTAATTCCACTACTGTGCCCGAGAGCAAAACATTATCTCTACTGTGATTTGTCATGCATACCGTAAGATGTGACTCAGAAGATTTTATGACTGGAGTTAGCTGACACATTCCATAGAATTTCAAAATGACATAGAAGCGTTGTTGCAGTCACGTAGAAAGGCGCAGATATCGCACTGAGCTGTACACCATGTCACAGCGCATTCCATTCTTCAGACTATATCCACTGATCTGTAGGAGTATGAGAACAAACACAGAAGAAGAATATAAAATAGCAGCAGAAGAAGAAGATAATATAGCCATGCTCTACTCTATAACTCGTTTAACTTCATTCATTAACCTTTAACTAGAAGACAGGCCAGTTTGGTAAGATTTGTTTTGCTAACATGTTTTGCTATTTTTGTTTCCTGGTAAAGGCTCATTGCATGAAACTTTGGAATCGTTCTTGCTTATTTCATTTACCATGAGTACTACTTTTTATTAAATCCTTTATTAATATTAATCAATAAAAGGTAATACTGCTAGTAAAATTGTATGAAAATAATACTCACATGGGAAAGAGGTTGTGAAGTTCAACAGAATGATGTTCGTCCGTCGTGATCGACGATGACCAAAAACTCAACCATAATAATAATAACAATAAATAATAAAATAATAAAGTTAATAGTGCGTTTTTAAATGACTAGCAAGTCCAATGCGCGCACAAAATGTTCTTTTACAGAATTGACAACAATAGAAGGTATCTGTGTGAGGTTGAGATGTTTTTTCTTTTCTACGTGTCCGCTTCTGTCTTGCAGTTTCTTGTCTGAATTCTTCTGCCGCTAGTGCTCCCGTTCTAATGCTGTAACGCCAAGCCGTTCTATCCTGAGCGAGGCTCTCCCAAGCACCTTCAACAGAATAACGACTGACACACTATCACTAGTAGTAGTAGTTAATGAGTTTGCCTCTCTTTTGGAGAGGCATGCCCTTTCAACCAGCGGACAAAGTCCAATTAGGTTATATCAGGACACACTACCATAAAATATTAGAGGTAACAAAGACCCAATCGATAATAATAGTTAACGCTTATCACTATCACTGTCGAATGCTTACGAGGATATAACCATACAAATGAGAGTACACAGGACATAATCAACGTTTCGAACCAAAAGACTTTGGAGTCACGTTGACTATTTTTGACATGCGACTCCAAGTATATAAATAGTGACCAACCAAAATCGAGACAATAATTTTAAAATCCCTGAACTAATGAGGTCCTAATTAATTTTGTACGGAGGTCTTCTACTATCGAAGGTCTCGCATTACTCTTATTATACGTCACAACAAGGATACTCAAAGTCTATAATAACATTTCTAAAGTATCATGTAACGAAGAAAAGGAGAAATTTATCCTAGCATAAATAATTCAATTCTCGCAATGAGTTTAAAATGAAATGTTTGAACTATGAAAGTATATTAACTCTTTGAAGTTTACCATCTCAGAGTAGGAGATTTCTGAAAGTACTGTACTCGGCTGGGAGTTGGAAACCTTAGATATGAAATAAAGCTCTAGAGAATCTCCCCATTATACAAAAGAATACAAGAGATATATTGATTGTAGTTGATGAGAATTTTTAAAAAAATAAACAAAATTCTTAAAGTAGTGTGCGTGCTAGCACAGATGGGACACACACACACACACACACACACAAACAGACAGAGAGAGAAACAGAGAGAAACAGAGAGAGAGAGGAGTTACTTGTGGATATACCACTGTCTAACGTGACTCTTGGATTCAAGATACTTTTTTAAACAAAAAGGTTTTTACGTCCTTGGGTTAGTTCCGGCCATTCAAGCATAAACTAGCTCTATTTCGTTTGTGGAATCCCTAAATATTTCGTTTGTGGAATCCCTAGATATTTTGTTTGTGGAACCCCTAGATTTTTGGTTTGTGAAACCCCATGATATTTCGTTTGTGGAATCCCTAGATATTTCGTTTGTGGAACCCATAGATATTCCGTTTGTGGAACCCCAAGATATTCCGTTTGTGGAACTACAAGATATTTCGTTTGTGGAACCCATAGATATTCCGTTTGTGGAACCCATAGATATTTCGTTTGTGGAACCCCTAGATATTTCGTTTGTGGAATCCCAAGATTTTTCGTATGGGGAACCCATAGATATTTCGTTTGTGGAACCCCTAGATATTTCGTTTGTGGAACCCCTAGATATTTCATTTGTGGAACCCCAAGATATTTCATTTGTGGAACCCCTAGATATTCCGTTTGTTGAACCCCTAGATTTTTCGTTTGTGGAACCCCAAGATATTTCGTTTGTGGAATTCCTAGATATTTCGTTTGTGGAACCCATAGATATTCCGTTTGTGGAACCCCAAGATATTTCGTTTGTGGAATCCCTAGATATTTTGTTTGTGGAACCCCAAGATATTTCGTTTGTGGAACCCCTAGATACTTCGTTTTACTCTTTGCCATGGCTGAGTTTCAACACTTTTAAATGGTACTGTCTTGCTTGCCTCTACTTCATGCACTCCCTTATTCATAGGTACTGTCTTGCTTGCCTCTACTTCATGCGCTCCCTTATTCATAGTGCTTATAAATCGCAGACAGAACAAGATGAAAACAACTGCTGATGTAGGATATTCTTCCATGTGACTTTTCCTCTGTAGACCGTTCACTGCCATCATGTAACCTCTCGATTTTGTGCAAACATATCCTGCCTCATTCACTCTATTTATCTATTTATACGCTGTAGCCCTTGTGTGCCTTGCGGTGTCAGGGGTAGACGAGTTTTCTGGAGATGGCCTTATTGTGTGCTGTTTGTAAGCTTGTTCATGTTGCTACATTGATTTCTGTGGTCCATGGTCACTCTTCATTTTCTATGATCAGTGTGTTTCGTTGCTGTCGATTTGCTAGATGTCACGGCTTTTTTCAGTTTCTAAATGGTTACACTATGTTATAATCTATCACATATTCAACATCATATTGACAAGGGTTTCCATATACTGTGTCTATCGTAGTTTTGGTCTGCCTCTTGTTATCCTTTTCTGGAACCTTTCACTCTATGATTAATCTTTCCAGCCCATTGGGTTATTTTATTTGTCCAAAATAAAATATTAACTTCGCTCGTGTGTTGCCGGGGCCCGAAATGGGAGCAAAGAATAACAACACTATTTACCTTCCGCGCATGTCGTAAAAGGCGACTAAGGAGGTTATGGGATGGAGTTGGCTGTCCCATCCCATAGTGACCCAAAGCCATGCTGAAGTCGGATGTGTCGGGCCGAAAGGCGCAGATATCGCAGCAATGCTGTAAACCATGTCACAACGCATTCCGTTCTCCGGATCACATCCTGATAATCTGCAGGATTTTGAGAACGAACGCAGAAGAAGAAGAAGAAGAAGAAGAGATATATTAACTTGTGATTTTTTCAAATGTGTGAATAGTTTTCAGGAACTACTTCTTTTATGTTCAGGTGTTTACGGATTTCTGTTTTGGATCGTCCTTCTATCCATGATATTCTTATGATCTCTATATAGTATTTCATTTCAAGTGCTGATTATTTTCTTTTCTCTTCTCGATGTCATTGCTCACGCTTCACAACTATATGTTGACATTAGAGAAATGTAATACATCTTTTTGTTGTAACTTTTGTTTCTGTTTGCTCCTTGTTGTAGACTTTGCATCTGTGATGTTCTTTTGGTAAGATCATTGTTAATCTCTGTCTGATTCACACTGAACAAACCGTCATCACGATTACCAGTACTAGCAATGCTTTCATTCTCTTCCCTTCTCCACTGGCTAATGGGGAATCCAGTTTTCTTAATGACTCATTGAGCTATTTCTGCGATATTTATTGGCCACTATGATTATTGGTAGCGTATCCTATTCAGGACGTAGCCAGCAACCCCGCATTTTTTTGCTGTAGTGATTTTCTAGGCAATATAATAAGTTCAGTAATTTGCCATTGATTTCTGAATGGCATGGAAGCACAATTTCTTGCGGCTGGATTCGAACCCGGTACCTTGGTTGTCACATACGAGCCTTATACCACCCCGCCACAGAGCCGATATGAGTATATTATATGTAATTGCCCATGAAAATCAAGAGAATAGTAAAATCTTATATATTGATGGGTCGCGGTCGAGATTGATGATAGTAATTTTGTTTATGTCCAGGCCACGATGTCTAGGCACAATAATGGGCCAGATTGGACTGTTTTAGTTTATGGTTGTCTTGTGTTATCACTTCCTTCAGCCGTCAATATTTTCTGTCAATTTTTCGCTTTTTATGTGACATTTCACCTGGCTGGAACTAAATTTACAGCTTTCTAGTATCCCCCGTGTACTCCTTGTTTCTGTCCAAGACTGGACACGGGTGTGTAAATGCGAGTGATTTATCCACGGAAAGAATTATTTCCCTCAAAAGCCTGCTATCGTCTCAACAATGGCGTCTTTCAATAAAATCCGTGCTCCTAGCGACTTTTAACTGAAATAATTATAGTTTATGTTCATCTTGCCATATTTACGACAATATTTTCAAGTTTGTCAGTGGAACTCTTCATTTGCGCCCCCATCTGCTCATTAGGTTGACAATATTTTCCCCATTACTGTGCTAGTAAATTCTGGTAGCCTCTTAAAGTTTTACAATAATTTTCACATTAGTGTAGTAGTAAATTCTGACATCTTTTATTCAGGCTTGGAAAATTGCTAACAAAGCTAGTCTAAAGCCATTCTGGAGCACATGAAATATCAAATATGGGTTCTATTTATGACAGAAAAATTATAGTCGCTTTCATATTCTATAAATTAGTTCAGTCTTTCAACCTGGGTTACATAGTTATTTCAGTGGGATAACAGCAAATATTAGGTGATAAATGAAGAATTCTTTTTAAGCAGGGGGCGACATATACGACTTTTGTGGGTTCACAAAAAAAGTAACTATTTGAAGGATATTTATTGAGATATATAGTAAGAACAAATGAAAATGTCATCTTTGTACTTCATCATTTTGAGGCTTTCACTTGGTCTGATTTGACACTTACGATTCCTTCGCTTATATCATTTTTCTTCATCATCATCAAGTGCCGTCTCCGCAACGAAGTTTGGCTGCAACATAACTCCAACAACCACTGTCTCTTGTTTTGCTGATGCATTCTGCTACACTGTAACCTGTCCATCTTGTGATGTTACTCTACCACTTGTATCTCTGCCTACCTCTTGCTCGCTTCCCTTTGACCATACCCTCAAGTAAGGTCTTCAATAAGGTGTCATACCTTTTAATGTGTCCAAAATATTTTATTTGCCTGATCTTTTTTCTCTTAGTAATTCTTTCTTCAGTCGAAGCTTTCTTCCTGTTAGGTGTTTATAGAACCTCTTTGTTTATTTTCTTCTCTTTCTATGAAGTTCTTCCTATTCTTCTATATACCTACATCTCAAAGGCATTAATTCAGCATTTTTCTTTCCAAATTATATTTCTATTTTATTTATCAATAGTGCGTACATTGGTTTCGAGCACGCATATTGTCAGTCACTAAACATGTCTGAATATCTTTCTCCAGTTGTTGTCGTTTATAATACAGGGAGATGGAGTTGGTGAATCCATCTTTTTGTATTTTAATTATTTTTTTATGCATATATTTTGTTTGTGTATATTTCTTGATAAAAATCCCAGTTGAATGGTAATGTGGAAAACGACCTTATCCCTTTGTTTCTGATATTTATTTTTTATATTAGTTTTCATTTATTTCTAGTTATTACTTACGGAAACAATAGTACATGATCATAGTTATCGCTTCTTAGTTTTGTTACTCCATCTTGTTGGATATCCTCTGACAGTTTGTTACAGCGACACTTTCCATCTTGTTGGATATCCTCTGACAGTTTGTTATTGAGACACTTTCCATCTTGTCGGATATACTCTGACAGTTTGTTATTGAGACACTTTCCATCATGTCGGATATCCTCTAACAGTTTGGTTATTTATACCAATTCTAACACACGGATGCTAGTAATGGACAATACATAAACTGGATATCGAAAGCTATAATTTTAACTAGCTTTCGTTTTTCCTAAATAGTAATTTTAAAAAATTCAATACGGCAGATAGAAAGAGACTTAGTTTTTCTTTAATTTTCACTTGTGAAAAATTAAAAGTATAAGATATGTCGCTCTATAGAAGTATGCTGAAGTACCATGGGAGACTATAAAATCTAAAGAGGAAGAAGTGTTGAAAGAGTAGAATGCAAGATGGAGATTACTAAATAATGTCAGAAAGAGACAATCTTTATTTTTTGGGACACTATATGAGACAAAGACGTGTGAATAACATAGTTACAACAGGCAAAACGGAAGGCTGGAAGACAAAGAGACTGTGGACGACAGCGTGGCATGGCAAAGAGTCAACAATGATCTTCATAAAAAATATTTGAAATAGAAAGTTGTGAAGTTTATTATCGCCTACGTCAGTCAGCACGGCTCCTGATGACATTATTCTTCTTTTCGTTCACAGTTTAACATGTCTATACAGTAAGTCTGGGTTTCTGAATAAATGTTGCTGTATTTGAAAGCTCATCAGTGTTTCCACACAGCTTTCTGTGGATGTCAGATCTCTGTGGGCCAGTGCTTCGCCCTCAACTGGTTTAGTGTAATGCAGTCTTGCAGGATATATTCCGTGTTCTGTACTGCCTGCTTATGTATATAGAGGTGATGGAACCAGTCTTAGTATATTTAAGTGGCTGTTTAGTCTGTTGTGTCATATCCTGATGTGGAAGACAATAACTCGCTCAGATCTGTCGAGATATAGATTGCTGTCTTTTGGGTGGTTGACTTTCCTAATAGCTTTGAAGAGGGTCCTATTTTCCTGGTAGATGATTTCTAAGTCTGTGTTCTTGCATTGCTCAATTTTTCCCCAGCATATTTGCCTCTTAATTTACAGGTTTTCCACAATGGGATGATATCCACTGCATTACTACCCTTCTGTGCTCACTGCTTTCATGGCTTCCTTCAGTCTGGTAGTTTATCGCTTTCAAAGACAGCGATCAATATGAAACACCACCTCTTAAAGTTGAATTGTGTTTTTAATTATTTCTACAGCAATGGTTAGGACCTGTGCATCCGCAGAGTAGTTGGAGCAGAAGATTGCAGTTGGTAAACATGTGGACTCATGTTCTTTTTTTGTGTGGACATTTTATGTACGCCCCAGCACCTCCATTTTCACTGCACTGGTTTCTGATCCTTCTATATACACTTGTATTCACGCATCACAGGGATACATAACATATCTTTAATAACCTTGTATAACACTTGTTTTCCTTAGAAAAGTATTCAGTTCTCTCATAGTGTAGTAGTTGTTCATGGTGGTTATGATAGTGAGTTTTTGATATTGCTCCCACGGAACTGGGAAAAGTGTTAGTATTATTTCTTGTGTTATGTCTGGTAGTTCATCCGTGTATTCTCTCTTTAGTTTTTTGGATCAGTGAATAAAGCTGATTCTCTTCAGCCTTGGATGTGCTGGATCATGGTCTTACTGTTTCTTCTGTATGGTAAGAGGGTGATGACTGTGATTTTTTTCAGTTTCATTTATGGGGCATGTCTTCATGGTACCTGTGATAAGACAAAGAGCTTGATCGTGTACCTTGTTCATAACTTGTATATGGAAATTGTCTGCTCATGTCCATGTATATCTTCTTCTTCTTCAGCGTTCATTCTCAAACTCTCGCTGGATTTCTCTTGTAACAGGACAATTGTCCTACAAGATTTCCAGTTGAATATAGTCCAGAGAATGGAAATGCACTGTGCTGCCGTTTTATTTGCGCCAATGGCCCAACACATCCGTCTTCGGCGGGAAGTCCATGTATATGATAATGTTTTTTTTAAACTTGAGAATTTGAATTTTTGGGGGAAAGCGGAAGCAGCGATATACTTGAGCTCAAATAGAAACAAAAAAAAACTATTTCCTGTGTTTCCGTCCCCCAAAAGCATAGCTTCTTCTTCGTTCGTTCTCAAACTCCTGCAGATTATCCGGATGCAGTCCGGAGAACGGAATGAGTCGTGTCATGGCTTACAACATTGCTACAATATCTGCGCCTTTCGACCTGACATATTCGACTTCAGCATGGCTGACCCTATATGGGATGGGACAGCCAACTCCATCCCATAACCTCCTTAGTCGCCTCTTACGACATGCATGGAAGGTAAACAGTGCTGCTATTCTTTGCTCCCCTTTCGGGCCCCGGCAACACACGGCGAAAAAAGCATAGCAAATGAATATCAGCACTCTGACCTGACATGCATGTCGTAAGAGGCGACTAATAATATTTGTGGATGAAGTTGGCAGTTCCACTCCAACAATGAGGGTAACCCTAACGCAAAGATAAAGCCGGATGTCTTAAACAAAACAGTTTCCTTAGTCCAACACATCCATCTTCAGCATAACATTTATGGATCATTTTCAGCTGCTACCGGATAATTGGTAAACTCCATGTCAAACTCGCCTTAGTCGCCTCTAACGACATCCATAGCAGAGTAAAAACTGTACATCTGTTTATTTAATTAACAATAAATCAATCAATAAAACAACAACTAAATGTTAGTGTGATTGACAAAGTGATTAACACATTGTCATGATTATGTTGAATGTGTCAAATTTAACGGCGCAAATACCGCAGCAAAAATGTAGATGAACACACAATGTATTCCTCTCTCCAGACTGCTTCTTCCTTCATTCTCCTTCAGACTAGCAGGTTGCAGTCTAGAGAACAGCATGAGTTGTGTCATAGTTTATAGCTTGGCTGTTATATCTGTGCCTTTTCTTCAGACTGAAAGGTTGTAGATATCTGAGTACAGAATGAGTTGTGTGGTAGTTTATAGCTTGGCTGTTTTAGCTGTGCACATCCGATTTCAGCTTCCTGGTCACTTTGACTCTCTACAGGATGGGGTAGCAAACTCCACCATCAAAATCTCATTTTCTGGTTTTTCGCATTTTACGACTTGCATGTCAGATAACTCTAGGCCTACAGCTTTTCATTGATCCCTTCACGGGCCAGATTACATCCTGTTACCCGCTAGTAGTTTGAGTTCGGGTAACACACGGGCGGACTAGGGAATCGACTCCACAAGGAACAGAATCTATTTACATTGGTGATAGAGCACATGCACTTGCATTGTGCTTCAGTGACTTCACTTCTAAAAAAACCCCATTGATTTGTATCCCCAGTCAGGGAGTTGCTAATGGTATTTGACGACACCGTCGTTGTCATTATTATATCGTAAATATCCGGAACACTCTGGCCATGTGTCCAGCCTGCCGACGATAATTCATCCCGCTGGTTCTCAATAGAAAAGATTTCCTATTAGCAAGAAATGGCAGCAGGATTCCAAACATCTTCAGCGATTTACTGCGCTTTGATTCTCCCAGTAGCCAGCAGTTTTGGCGCATGATTCTTTCACAATTTCCCGAGAATCCTTGTATCCAGAGCAATAAATCCTTTGAAGTGGGTTCGCTAATTTATGTTATTGTATTTTAAACTGTAGCGGTGAAAGGTCAAATAAATACTCATTGACAGATAATTTCAGCCAATCACATTTGTCGTCAGTTTCCGAAATATAAATCACATAGGAAACGACGTTGGGCGGCTTGTTTTTGTTTGATTTAAGCGCTATGATATATGTTTATCTATCTTTTGTATTTTCTCTGCTTAGCTGTAAGGTGTCTCATGATTGAATGACGATCGGTTTTCGGGCTACGGGACTTTTAGTCGCTTGATATAGAGTAATATTGTGACGTCTCAGAATGTTGGTAAATCCTTCAATCCAGCTTCTTCTTGTCCTTTCTCTGTATTTTGCTGTTTCCATTTTCATGTTGTATGCTCCTGTCGTTTGCCAATAAGAGTTCCTTCTCATTAAGTAATCGAACCATTCCAGTCTCTGATTTTCAATATCTTCTTCTTCTTCTTTCGTTCACTTGAAACATGTCTATATCTGTAATTCTGTCTCCTTAATAAAACTCACTGTCTTTTGTAGTTCATACAGTGTCCCATAGAGTTTTGATTCCAGTGTTGTTTCCTCTGGCCAATATGTCTGCCTCAGCGTTTCATGCTCAGGACACTCTTGAATAATATGTTTGGCACTCTGTGCTGCCTGTCCACATGGCCGTGTTGCCAATCTTGAACTTTGTATACATGTGACTGCGGAGTCGGTTGTGTCCTGTTCTGAGACGTAGAATTATAACTTGTTCTGGTCTGTTCATAATATGATAGTCATCTTGTGTTGGTGTTTGTGGCTTTCTTATTGACTTGATCATCTGTTTTTTCTGATGGTAGGTGATTGGTATATCTGGTTGGTCTTCGGCAGCACCTTCCTTAGCCAGTTGGTCTGCTTTTTCATTTCCTGGTATTCCACAGTGAGAGGGTATCCACTGCATGGTTACCCTATACTGGTAAGACAATTCACTAAGTAGTTTTTTCAAGTCTGTTAGTTTTTCAGACTGGAGAGCTTGAAGCACTGACCTTGCATCTGTCAGGAATACCACAGGCTGTAGGTCAGAGTTGGAGTTCAGCAGTTTTTTTAGCTGCCACACAAATTGCCTGGATTTCTGCATCATAATTATTGCAGAATTTTCCTGTCGGTGTTCTGATTGTATCTCTAGGCTTGTGTGGATATTCTATATATACACCTGCACCTCCATTCCTCACGGCATTCTGTGCTGATCCATCTGTGTATACTCTGACCCATATATCTTGTGGATATTCCTCATCCAGGAAACTGAGGGTGACTGTCCTTCGCTGCACACTGTTCTGTTCGTCCACGCTTAGTATTCCTTTCACATGGGTCTGAATGTATATTGGCATTCCATGTCTTTCACTCCACGGGGTTTGTTCTGGTACAGGCCTTAAGGGGCTGTCAACTTCAGGTAGGTCTGTAAGTTGTCTGCGGAATCGTTTAGCTTGATGGATAAAGCTGCTTCTTTTCAGTCGTCCCATTGCTAGATTTTGGAATCTTTCCTTCATTGGATGACTTGGCATACACTGAAACTTTCTGCCTGAATTAGTACTTTTGTGTCTCTGCGTTCGCCAAGTGTTTGCATTCTTCCCATTTTCTGCATCTCTGCTATGGGTGTTGATTTCGTTGCTCCCAACATTATTCTAAGTGCCTGGTTTTGCACTTTATCTAGATCTTGTAATGTGGTGTTTGATGCAGGACACCACGCAGCTGAACCATATTCCAAGTGTGGTCTTATGCCTTGCTGGTAAACTTTACTGAGTATATGCCCACTGGCTCCCCATGTGGTTCCACTTAGTTTTCTCAGGATAGCTAACTTCCTCCTGGCTTTTTTTGTTGCTTTGTTTATGTGCTGCTCCCATGTCAGTTTATCATCAAAAGTAACTCCGAGGTATGTGGGTTGTTTGTCTTCTTTCAAGAGCTCTCCATCTATTTTGATATGACCGGCTTTTTGTTTTGGTGAGAGGGTAAAAAGTGTAGTGCTGCACTTATCTGTGTTAATGCTGACGCACCATCTATTAGCCCATAAGGTTAGGGCATCGATAGCTCTTTGTATTTGTTTAGTGGCCACTGTCGCATGTTCTTCTGTGCACCAGATCACCAGGTCGTCAGCATACATTGCCACTTTGATCCCGTGTGATTTTCAATATAATTGATGCAGACCCGTTGTTCCCACAGTTCTTGTGTACTCCTAATTCCTCACATGATCTCTTCTTGGTTTGCTGCTTTTCCTAGACATCTCATTTCACACGTAGTAAACTTTCTCTCTTGTTCTTTTCTTAGTGCCCATGTCTGACTTTGATATCACAATTTTGGTATTAAGATTTAATTTATGATTTGCTTTTGGTTTCCATCAATATATATTTGTGTTTCAAATGTGGTGTAAGTTCATAATTAACATACTTCTCTTTTTTGAATTCTTGTCTCGAGCTTTCTGTTCAGTTTTCCGTCGTCTGTAAAAATACTCTCAAGATATTTAAATTCCTTAATTTGTTTCGGTAATTGGTCATTTATTTTTATGTTGATTGTATTGTGTTTTCTGCCTATAGACATTAATTCTGGTTTTTTTTTTCTTCTGTGTTGGTCTTCATGTTGCGATTGAGACAGTTTTCCTTGAGTAGGTTTCTGTGATTTTTCAGCTGTCCTCTTGAACTATGGAGTAGGCACTGATTGTCAGAAAAGAGTAGTTTAATAGGTCAATTGGATAGTACGTGTCTGGTAGTGTTTTTATTGCTTTGGTAATATTTTACACATAAATAATAAACAATAATTGTGATATACCATAAGGTGATAAGACTCTGTCTAACTTCTGATGTTACTGAAAACCACTTATAATTTTAAAAAAGTAATCTTCTTATATAAAAAAATAATATCTCGAAGGCTGTGGTTCGTACAATCACAAGCTCCATTTATTTTTTATGATTAAAAAGCACTGATATAACTAAATTGGACTAAAGTCCGCGGTTGAAAGTAGAGTGGTCATGTGACGCATTCCTTCCAGAACGTTGTCTTCCCAATGAACTCTCTGAACCTCTCTCTGTATTGGGCGATGTGGCTTGCATTTTCTAGCGATGTATTCAAATTATCTTTATTGTCGTCAGTCCATCGTCTTCTTGGTATGCGCCTTCTCCTCTTCCCAGGTACTCCTCCCTCCATTATTTGTCTTTCTAAACAGTGATGTCTCTTTATATGACCAAAGAAGCGTAGTTTTCTTTTTGTTATTAATGTTTAGTGTTTTGGAAAGTAGAGTACATCACCATAATGACGGAGAAGGGTGCACGATCTCAAGGTAACCAAAAGAAGCGTTACAAGGACTCGTTAAAGATCTCACTGAAAGCCTTTTAAATAGATCAAAATAAATGTGAAGAACTTGCACAAAATAAATGTGAAGAACTTGCACAAAATAAATGTGAAGAACTTGCACAAAATAAATGTGAAGAACTTGCACAAAATAAATGTGAAGAACTTGCACAAAATAAATGTGAAGAACTTGCACAAAATAAATGTGAAGAACTTGCACAAAATAAATGTGAAGAACTTGCACAAAATAAATGTGAAGAACTTGCACAAAATAAATATACATGACGCTCTACAGTAAAAAAAAAAAAAAAAGACATCTTGTGAAAAGAGGAGAAATGCAGCCGCTCAACAGCGGAGAGTAGATAGAAAGTCACGGATAGACCAAAATCCGTCTACAGTGGTCATTTCATGCTCGAATTGTCCAAGGACATTTACATCTGGAATATGGCTCATTAACCATCTACGAACTATTAGGCATTAGCATAATTCTAACTTAATTTTCAAATGTGGATGTAGCAAATGGTCATGATCACTTGTGATGGACGAACACACACATCAACATAAGAGGCACTTTTAATTTATTTTGTTTTTAAAAACCTCCGTAGAACACACACAACAGATATATGAAATTGTATATTCTTCTAAAATAAGAAATCTGAAAGAAGATTATTTCAAGATAGATACGGGCACCACTTATGGTGGCAATATGTGCATGTCGAAAAATGTTCTCCCTTGTCAAAAACTATCAAACTTTTAAAGACTCCATTTCCTAATTGTTGATGTAGTGCTTTGACAGCCAACCGCCTTTATGAGAAATCTATCTTTTTAATGCGTCCTGCTCTAACGTTGTCATCACTGTGAACCTCTCGGTTATTTGCAACATTAAGAAGCTCAACGGAAACCATTATAAGACATAAATTGTTCTGTAACCAAAAGGGAGAGAGAAGAGCCACGAAATCCGTGGAAGAATTAATTAGATCCATGTACACGAAGTATGGTTAGGACATGGAAGAAACTAGAAACAAACAGCTTATAGATAAGACAAGATGTTTACTGAAAGGTATATAGGCAGTTCAGATATTTCAGAAGTGTCTGTGTTGTTATTTTTAAACTTTCATTATCAAACTCCAACTGGATTTTTTTTATTATAGCAGAAATGTATTTGTACTCTTGTAATTCCAGCAGGATGTAGTCCTGAAGTGTAAATACGTTGTGTCACAGTTTTATTTGAGCCACTGACCATGCACATCCGACTTTTGTTGATGAAGAGCAAAAGCACTGTCTGAAAATTGTTAATACAGCTGACCCCCCCCCCCCCAATCGCATCATTTTATAGCAAATTTCACTATTTTTCTTCTTCTTCTTCAGAGTTCATTCTCAAACTGCCAGCAGATCTTTCTTGTAGCATGACAATCGTCCTACTAGATTTCTAGCAAGATGTAGTCTAGAGAATGGAAATGCGTTGTGTTTCCGTTTTTATTTGTGCAGGTGGCCCGCCACAACAGTCTTTGGTCGTAATTTCATACTTAACAACACTTATCCAAATCCTCAATTCTATTTACTCTTTATTGCGTGTACCGTGTATAGCAAATTTCTATTACATACATATTTTGTCGGTCCGGATCAAGTTGCTGTAACGGGATTTGACTGTACAAAGAATGCTTTTAAATATAGGATGCCTGAACAAGGAATCATATCGTACAAGATAACAGAGGTCAATGAGAGACTGTTGAAAGTTGAAGATTGTCGTAACGGATCAGAGAGAACACTTTACCATAGTGGTATAAATTGCACTCTGCTGAGTATCACATATCATAACGATGGTTAAGATTCACAATTTATCAGATAATGCATACTCATCATAGATATATATATATCCTGCCTGTTATTGGAGCAGGTAGCAAATGACCACATTATCGAGTCAATAGAGCAGGTAACAAATGGCCACATTAACCAGTCAATAGAGCAGGTAGCAGATGGCCATATTTACTGTCAATATAATAGGTAGCAGATGGTCACATTAACCTGCCAGTAGAACAGGTAGTAGATGGCCACATTAACCAGTAAATAGAACAGGTAACAGCCGGCTACATTCACTGTTAAAAGAGCAGGTAGTAGATGGCCACATTAACCTGCCAGTAGAACAGGTAACAGCCGATTACATTCACTGTTAAAAGAGCAGGTAGAAGATGGTCATAGTCACATATCAATGAACATGTTTTTGACCATATTATTAGTTATAGTTTTCATCAACTTTACGTCTTCGTTAACTGTCTTTGCTGATGTAGGATATGTCAGACTGAAGTTGGCAGATATCGCAGTCAAACTCTAAGCCGCCTCAGAGCGAACTGTAATCTCCGGACACAACCTGCTAGCTAACAGGTTTTGTGGAGGGAACGATATAAGAAATTGATTTGACTAATACCATTTTTTAGCTACTCAAGAATTGACTCATTCTTCTTCTGCGTTCGTTCTCAAACTCCTGCAGATTAGCAGGATGTAGTCCGGAGAACGGAATGCGTTGTGCCATGATTTACAGCATTGCTGCGATATCTGCGCCTTTCGGCCTGACACATCCGACTTCAGCATGGCTTTGGGTCACTGACCCTATATGGGATGGGACAGCCAACTCCATCCCATAACCTCCTTAGTCGCTTTTTACGACATGCGTGGAAGGTAAACAGTGTTGCTATTCTTTGCTCCACTTTCGGGCCACGGCGACACACGGACGCCACTCATTCAATATTTAACTAATTGTATATCTAATTCAATATTTGGCTAATTGTATATCTAATTCAATATTTGGCTAATTGTATATCTAATTCAATATTTGGCTAATTGTATATCTAATTCAATATTTGGCTAATTGTATATCTAAGAATTACGGGCGGTTACTAAGAATTGTGGGGTGAAGATGTCTATCCACTATAGACTAAGTAATACAAAAGCCACGATAACAGTTGAATGTAGCAGGTGATATTTGTAGATATCGCAATACAGCTATAAACCAAAACGCAACAAATCCCATCTCCGGACTACATTCAGCTAGACGGGAGTTTGAGAAAGAACACAGAACTATGAACAATTTGAATACTCTTTTAGTAATAAATACTTTATATGGCTTGTCTATATCTGGTCAGATTACGCGAAGAGGCCACAGACTAACCCTTTTATATAAACGTTGCTGACCTCTGGTCATTTGAAGACTATCTTGATGACACTTATCTTACTAGGCACTCCACTCATGACACTGAGACCCACTTCGTTGTCAAACTGAAGATAATGACTGACATGTGGTTTCGTGCAGGATTTGCCAAATTTCGCATCTGCGTTTAATTGTTTTAGTAGAGGAACATCTTTGGGGGGTTTGGTGGAGTAATAACTTCTTGAGTTGAACTAGCCTGTCCGAAATCCCGTATGTAGAGTTTTTCAATCATTCCTACGTTGTCTAGGAATGTTGCTACTGCGTTGAATATACATGCATGCCGAAACGCTTACAATATCGAAATGAAGCTATAAAGTATTCCGCTCTCTGGACTACATCATGCTAACCAGTCAAAATCAAGTTCTAGATTGAAACCAAGAACATTCCATGAACAGTTAAAAGTAATTTCAGGTAATAAAGGATCACAACCAGTTGGTCAGAAAAATGTCATGCTGTCACAAAGTTGTGGGTCGAAAAACTGGCCGAAAAATACTTTAGTATGACTGGTTTTATATTTTAGCCATTATTTACAAGTATGTTTCTTTGAAGTTCCCTGTAGTAATTCTTTGTCTTCCTTCAACTGTGACCTTTCAAATACTTATAAGACCTCTGCACACAATTAATTGAAACTTAATTCGTTACGTTTTTGATTATTGTCGTGGATTTCGTCTACTTTCTAAACAGTAGATGCAGTCTAAAAAGGTGTTCAGTGGTAATCGACATTGACATGCTTATGTTCCACTGTGAATAATGTTTAATACAGCTGAATCTGTTTATAGCACACTAGTTTCTAGAATTCCTTATTTTACACTTTTCGTAATCCACAAATAGTTTATTCTTTATTGTCTACAATCGACTTGTATACAAAAATGAATGTTTATTATTACATATTTGCACATGTTAATCTTTCCGGGAAAATGTGCGTATAGAGAGATTTCACTGTAAAATGGTTGACAAAGTAACTGTAGATTCTGGTATTTTGTATTTAAAACATCAGTCTGAACTTGTCTAAAGGCGAATAAAACATTTTTTCATGTTAGAGATAATAAAGAAGGATTGGAAGATAGTTTAACTTTCTATCTAGTGACCAGACCTTTATAGAACGTTGTCCTCACTGCCATCCTGTAAGCTACTCAGTTCCATGCTAGCTGTCGAGCCTCTTCCAGTACCATGCTCAGATCTTCGATATCTGTGTCAATCGTAGTCTTGGCCTCCATAATTCATAAGTCGTTGACTACATAAATCAACGCTTTTACAAACAGACTTTTCAAAACAAACACGGCAAATAAAGGACGTCAATAGCGCGTGTGTTACCGGGGCCCGAAAGGGGAGCAAAGAATAGCAACACTGTTTACCTTCCACGCATGTCGTAAAAGGCAACTAAGGAGGTTATGGGATGGAGTTGACTGTCCCATCCCATATTGGGACAGTGACCCAAAGCCATGCTGAAGTCGGATGTGTCAGGCCGAAAGGCGCAGATATCGCAGCAATGTTGTAAACCATGACACAGCGCATTTCGTTCAACAGACTACATCCTGCAGGAGTTTGAGAACGAACGCAGAAGAAAAGGTTGTGTTTTACTGTTGTCTGTTGCAGTATGGTATATGGTCCGCGGTAATATTTTGTTGGTGTTCGTTAAATTGTACATGTGTTTCGTGGCCTAAATATTTTGGTTTAATTTTCGTGCTGCAGCTTATCTATACTGCCGTGCGGATGTTGTTTGAGAGAGAACGCAGAACTGACTTGTACAGAATTAGTTTTAAAAAAATAAATAATTAAAGTATACTTTACTATATTTTTTGTAGAGAAAACTATACTTTATGATTATTTAAAAAAAAAAGCAGGATTTGTGTTATATGTTTATTTCAATATACAATCCTGTAACAGATACAAGAAAGTACAATCATTTATATACATTATTCTGTTATACAATCAATCTCTTCTTTTACAATCAGAAGCACTTCATGACACAGTCACGTAACATACACAAGAAAGTATTTATAATAATGCATATACATTATTTGTTCATACAAACAATCCCTTACAATCATTTCACCACACAAGCTTGTAATAAATACAAGAAAGTACAATCATTTATATACATATTTGGTTATTCAATCAGAATCAAGTCAAAAGACATTATAAAGTACAGTTTATCAAATATAGAAATTGTATGGAAATAGTAAAGTACAAAATTCCAATACAAAGTCAACACAGCGTATATACGCAGGAGTTTCCAGAAGGTTTCCAGGTGATCAAGGTTTCCAGAAAATTGGCGCTGAAGAACAGTTGTGCAATTTTTGTTTACATATAAGGGAAGTTTCGTAGAGGAGATTGGCGTCAGCCAGTAAAATTATGTGTACTAAAAAAACTCCAATCAAGAGTGTCAGTATAATATAGATCGTTTTGTGGTGTTCTGATATATTCAATGTGGCGTACCCCTACGTCCCTGGCGGGTTAAACGGGGAGATATACAGGGAATATTGAAAAAACATCGATTTGTTCATTGTATGAAGATATTGGTATCAAATTATAAAGTACCATTTATGCACATTTTCCTTCAAAATCGTTGTCTCAAAATGAAAAGTTTTTGAGATATATACTTTAAAAATAGGCAGGGATCAAGGATGTTCAGGAAATATAACAAAAATGTTCAGTGTGTTTGAGAAAAACAGTGAACAGTTCACAATATAACTGATGCTAGGAGACTGATAAAGGCACAAAATAAGGTTACCGAGGTAACCCAAGAAAGGAGAAGAAAGGAGCAAGGAAGAAGAGTTTGGGCCTAGATGGAGCACAAGTTGAAGCTGAAGGGTATCCATACTTTGCAGGGGGTTTTTAAAGTTAAAAATTATATTTTTATTGTTGAAATTTGTTCCCGTTATTTCGCAAAATTCTGATATAATTCTCACTTTTACACTCAAAACTTATTCAAATATTAACCGATATTGATTAAATTTTGCATGCGTATTTCTTACGTGGTTCAATATAGTACGTACTAAGAACATTGTTATCTATGTATATTTACTATTTTTACAGCCGTTCAAATGTGGGAATTTTCCACCGAAAAATGTGTGAACTTTGAACCCACCTGTATGAAAAGATATATTCTAATATCCTTAGTATACTACTTCATAGCTATTCCATTTGTATGGCATGCATTTTTAAGTATAACTCATTTGTACTTTATATTTTCTTTACAATTTTAGGGAATTAACATTACTATTTCGAACACGAAAATTTTAACATTTTTGTTCAATGCTAAATAATTTATATTTACTTGTATACAGAAAGAAATATCTTACCGTATAATTATAGTGTATTCATTATGGTATATAGTGTATTCATTATGGTATATAGTGTATTCATTATGGTATATACTGTGAAAGATGCAGCTATGTAACTGTAACGAATTTGTAAAATATGATAATGTTATCTAATTGTGTAAAGTAACGGACAAGTTAAGGAAGATTAAGATAGTTGCACGCGTTCTGGTCGAGATCAGGAAAAACTGCAAGACGACTGCCATATTGAGTTGTATTGAAATGCAAACTAAGAACGTTAGTAGACTCTTCACTCTTTTTTTCCCTTTAATTTTTCAGGATCATTTTATGCTAATAAACCTATGTTAAGCAATGCTGCAGTTGTTCAACAGTATATGGATACAAGCATTTTCTTACCTTTTTTTCTATATGTTGTAGTTATATAAAGAGGGAGGGAGATGAATCCCATACTACTCACTCCCATAATAACGGCCCTGAAGGTAGGACAGCAGATCAACTGGTTCGGACACCTTATGCGAATGGAACCATCACAACCCGACAGCCAGACGTACAACATCAGAAAGAACGGCTACAAAGCAAGAGGAAGACCAAGAACAAGATGGGAAGAATCAGAGAGATTGTTAAAAATCATGGGCTAAGCATGACAAGCGCAACAGAGATAGCCAAAGACAGAAAACTTCAGCTCCCCACGAGTCCTGACAGCATTAGTGGAAAAGACAATAAATAGATGGTAGGAATTAACATTATTGCTTATAGAAATTTGTCATTAAATATTACATTTCTTATAATATATAATATTGTAAAATATTTAATTTTCTGGTAAAGAGTGTACATTCCTGGCTGGCTGTGTCCATCTTGAAATTCATGTTATTAATAGCGGTCAAGAAGGGAATGATTATGACGTCATGCAGGAACTGCACACTGTATCTCCTGTTGTCCACCTTTTCCTCCATCTCCGCTTTCAAAAGTTACATGTTTCTTCATTTACACAAAATATTATGTATATTTCTCTATATTCACTTTTTCCCTTCAGCATAAAAAGCTTGTATTTGTAATTTCTCAGATTTGTAAATTATAGACATATATCAAGTGACATATTCTTTCCAGAACGTTGTCTTCATTGTTGATACTGTGAGCGTCTCTCTGTCCCGGACAAGAGGCCTGCATTTGCCAGAGACATGTGCATACATTCTTTGATGTCAGTGGGCCATCATCTTCTTGGTCTTCCTCTTCTTCTCACCCGACACTCTTCCCTTCAGAATAGCCTTTCAATATCATCATGTCGCTTTAAGTGTCCAAAATACTATAGCTTTCTTCCTATGATTATAGGCATATCCAGTACAAATACATTAAAAATGATACCAGAAATACATAATAATTACAGCTTATGGACGTTCTGAAGAACTCACCGTGGTCCACCATCCCATCCACCGAGCAACATCAAATCGGTAGAAGATGGCATGATTATAGAGTGAAGCTTTCTTTCAGTGATAACCTCACAGCATTTTGTCTATACAGTTTTTTTCTTTCTCCAACCCCTTTAAGTAGACTTTTTTTTAATGCACTGCCGTTTGCAGAGTTGAAGTTTCTGTGTATACAACAGAGCTCTGGAGAAACTTCCACAGTGACGAAAATAATACAAGAGATCTTGCTTACTGATGCTCAAAACAAATCAACAAACACCAGGAGTACAATCTAAATATTCACATTATGCAATTGTAAATCTGTATAAGACATTTACATGGAAAACAAATCATGTATGTTGACATATTGAAGGTCTGCCAGTGGAACATATGGCAATGTCAGTTAGATGACAGAAGCCTGTGTTATCTTGCCTAACCATTATCTCGTTCCATCTTCAAGTGGAGGTACGGTGACATAGAGTGAATGATTTTAAATCTATGCAGTTGAAATGTTGTTCATTTAGAAGTCGCTCGGAAGTAATACTTTCACATGTTCTAAATACGCAGTATTGAGGAGTTGCCCTTGCAAACATCATTAAACAATAACATCCGCTCCAACATAAGAGTCCATCCTGATCTCTTCCGGGTTAACGATGTAGCTGCCAGATGTAGTTGTTGTTGCATCATCATCTGCTGACGTCACTGAAACTTTTCTTGGAGTTCCGAATGTAGTAAACTTTAATGGTACCGTACTTTGATAACTTCCAGAACTGGGAAATTCCCTTGTAGATGTTTTGTTATCTTTTGTTGCCACTGGCAAACACGATGAAGGTCTGATACCGTCGTACTTGACGGATGGTCTTTGCTTTGTTGGTAAACTTGGTAAACGCTCATTTCCGGCATTCTCTGTGAATCTCACGTGATTTGAAGACTTTCTGGAGGTTTCTGAATATGTCTGTTTTGGATTTGAACTTCTCATGTCGTCAAATCGTCTGAAATTAGCACCTGGAGGACTGTTACCTAGAGAAACGAATATTAAAGAAATTAGAATTACTAAAATCAACAAAAGATACTAAATAATTTTACAAAAATACACTATAGAATTTTATTGTTGGACTTTCGGTTGGTCACTATATATTTGGTATCACATGCCAAATTAGCCAAAGCGACTACAAGTATATAAATAGTGACCAACCGAAATCCCACCAATAATTAAACAATGTAACGAATGGAGTCCTAATTAGCGCTGTTGAAAGGTCTTCTATACAGCGACGGTCTCGATAATACCAATGAATAAACTGAACAATTTGGTGTACCCAAGATAGAGATAATGTTCCTCCTCCGCAAGCGAATCTGAACATGGCATTGAAAAAGGTAATGCTAGGTTTGTTCGTGAGTCCTCAAATAGCTGAATCCGCCTCCGCAAAACATGTTTCTGTGTGAGCAGGAATATAGTAGGTCTTGAGATGAGAGAAAACTAATTTGATCTCTCGTTTAGTTTTAGTCTTTTTGGGATCACCTGCACGTCCCAATGAACACTAATCGGGACGTAAAAATAAACAATGGGACGTTAGGGGTCCTAAACAAACATCAATACCACTATAAAGGATGACATCTGCAGTTATTTTACAGATCTCTGCACATAATTAATTAAAACCTCTCGTGTGTTGCCCGGGGCCCGAAAGGGGAGCAAAGAATAGCAACACTGTTTACCTTCCATACATGTCGTAAGAGGCGACTAAGGAGATTATGGGATGGAGTTGGCTGTACCATTCCATATAGGGTCAGTGACCCATAGCCATGCTGAAGTCGGATGTGGCAGGTCGAAAGGCGCATATATCGCAGCAATGCTGAAACCATGACACAACGCATTCCGTTCGAGAACGAACGCAGAAGAAGATTAATTAAAACTGCATTATTTACGTTTTTGATTATTGTCGTGGTTTTCATTGGTCACTATTTATATACTTGGAGCTACGTGCCAAAAAATATCCAAGGCGACTCCAAATATATAAATAGTGACCAGTGAAAACCGCGACAATAATAAAAAACAACGAATAAAGTCATAATTAATTAAGCGCAGAGGTCTTCTATATTTCAGACGGTCGTGTTATAAAGAATCATAAAACAACAATATCTAAAGTTTGTATTTCTCACCTGTCATCATTTGGTCGAAGTTCACATCATCGACGCTGTTTCCACGTCCACTGTCACTGGTTGTCGTGTCTGCAGATGTGTCACTGATAACGTCATCACCCTGGTCAAGAGAAAAAATTTACATTAATTGCAACAAATACAATTGATTGTTTTTGTAAAGAAAACATCTTAGTCATTTTTAAGATAATTATGTGAATTGTTATATCTGAAAAATAATTATTATGTGAATTGCTGGAATTCTATGCTGGAATGTGAATTATATCTGAACAATATGTGAATTACTATAAAGTATATGAAAATAATAATTATGTGAATTACTATACAGTATATGAAAATAATAATTATGTGAATTACTATACAGTATATGAAAATAATAATTATGTGAATTACTATATCTGAAAAATAATAGGAATTGAGAAACATTCCATGTAATGGAGTAATATGATTGCGTAAGCGAATCGAGTGATAAGGTGATACTACATTCCTATTTATGGATATGAAGCATGGACAGTAGAACCAAAAATGACCAAAGTTATCTAAATTGGGGCTGCTAAGATGCGGTTTTTGAGAAGAATGATGAAAATGTCACGGACAACTAAGAAAACTAATATCCCCAGAGATGCTGAAGTAAAAAGACAAATTATAGCAATATTTAGAAGCAGACAGTGAACAATTTTAGGCTATGTAATGAGAAAATATTTAATCTTCAAGATTTAATAAATGTAGCAGTCACATAAAGTAAATGGTTATTTCAAAGAAACAAAATACCACACCTTGCAAGATCAAAGTGAATGATACAGTATTAACACAAGTCCATCAATTCAAAATTGTAGGTACGACGATTACAGCAGATGGAAGCAGAATAGGACAGGCACAAACACCATTCAGAAAAATATATTGTGTAATATGACCTTGTCATTAGAGGCGAGAAAGAAAGTTCTTCAATATATACTATACTAACATATGGATGCGAGTCTTGGACAATAAACAAACTGGAAAGTGGGAAATTAGAGGCAAAAGAGATGCGGTTCTACAGAAGAATGCTACAGAGAATACCATGGACTGCTAGAAAAACTAATCTGGAGGTGTTGAAAGAGTCAAATGTGAAAGGGACCGTAATCAACAATATAAGAAAAGGACAATCTTCATTTTTTGGCCACTTCATGAGACAGGGAGGTTTGGAGAACATATAGTCACAACAGGTAAAATCGAAAGCAACAGAGACAGAGGGTAACAACGTGAGAAAATATTAGACAGCCATGATAGGATACGCCCATCGGCACCTGATGACGATGAGTGAGAGAAGCAAAACATAAATATTACGTAGCCCCCGGAAAGATCAAGGAAGAAGAGACAGGAAGACAAAGAAGTTGATTGGTGTGTTGTCATTGTGGTACATGAGAATTTCCAATGTGATTGATTCATGACTTAGAACCATCATCACTGCATTGACATTTCTATAAATGCGTTGCCTGCAAATTCATCAGCCAATTCAGAGTATGTACATGAACTGAGTCTCTCAGACAGTTGTTCGATCACGGCTTGGTATAACCAAAATAGACTTGTGTCTTAGGTTGAAAGGGTCGTGCCTCAGCTAAGAGGCTTTAATCCCCCATTTAACAAACAAACAATAAGTTGTTCGATCTTCTGATCATTCCAGTGAGGATGCACTCTCCCCCCACTCCCATTTCAATCAGTATCTGAAGATGTATATTGTCTATTATCATCCTCTTCAGAGCTGCGTTGTGTAGATCATTGCTCTAATTAGTTCAGAACTGTCTCTTTTCATCACTCACTTTACCGTTCACTATAGTTTTACTCGCCAATACATCAACTCTTTCGTTGCCTGTCTCCCGCATGGCATGGACTGTATCAGCAACTGAACAACACAAGAGATTTGTGTTTTTGGAGAATTGTGGAGAAACATGACCACTACGCATGTCCATTGATTAATGAAACATCTTAGTTTTGTAGTTAGCTTTGAAACTGTTACATAACATAATGGCTTTTCTTTACATTCTCAGTTGACAGAAGATACTCTTTTTGAATTAGTTAATATGTCACACCGAATTAACAACTCACAAGTGCAGAATTAACAAATAGATCACACGTGTGGATGTCTGCGGATATGTCGATAGCGACGCACGTAGCTGTAAAAGATCAAGCAAATTTAATCGCGGATAGCTTTGTAGTTAGTGCCCAACACCTAAATACGTGAACTAGTTCTGTCGTCGACTGCCTTATTCAATATGTGCTTATTCGACGATTTAGGAGATTCAAACCCAATCCTTACAAATGTATATTATATTTAGTACTGAGAAACTAATAGACCAGAGAGTAATGTACCCCCCTCCCCCAAGAAAGACCATTACAGAATTCCAGAAAACAGAGACTTCGACTTGCTTTTTAAAGCTAAATCGTATTCCACCCACCCCCCCCCCCCCACTCCCAAAGTGACATGTATAAATCAAAATAGCAAATCAATATATACATATATGTAAATATATAATTCGATCTACCTATTTATGTAAATATATAATTCGATCTACCTATTTATGTAAATATATAATTTGATCTACCCATTTATGTAAATATATAATTCGATCTACCTATTTATCTATCTATCTATCTTTATATATTTATCTATCTTTCTTTCTATTGTTGTTTGATGTCTATACCATCAGACAAGCCATCTGGGTGAACTCTACGTTTGTCTGTAGTATTTATTTGGTTCCAATGTTTAGTCACTGGAGTAGTATGTTGGTACTGGGAACAGTTCGTTTTAATTGTTCGTACTGGGGACAGTTCGTCTTAATGGGGACAGTTCGTCTTAATTGTTCGTACTGGGGACAGTTCGTCTTAATTGTTCGTACTGGGGACAGTTCGTCTTAATTGTTCGTACTGGGGACAGTTCGTCTTAATTGTTCGTACTGGGGACAGTTCGTCTTAATTGTTCGTACTGGGGACAGTTAGTCTTAATTGTTCGTACTGGGGACAGTTCGTCTTAATTGTTCCTACTGGGGACAGTTCGTCTTAATTGTTCGTACTGGGGACAGTTCGTCTTAATTGTTCGTACTGGGGACAGTTCGTCTTAATTGTTCCTACTGGGGACAGTTCGTCTTAATTGTTCGTACTGGGAACAGTTCTCCAGGATATACTCATAGGTCTGTGCATTTGTTGCACACGTGCACAGTGGTGTAGCAGGTAATCGCATACATACTGTGCACGTGTATATTCAATCTGTTGTGTTCTGTCCTCATGCTAGGTATAGCAACCTGTCACTGCCGCGCTAGATAGTGATAGAGTTGCTAGCATCTTTTGTCCAGTTATTTTCATTTCGGATTATTTGTACACCTCTCTCTCTCTCTCTCTCCTTTTTCTGATGAGCTGATGAGACTTCATTGTCCTCCTACCCCCCCCCCCCCCCATTGGTAAGCCTTTTTATTTCGAGGTACACCACCGTATATTCGTACTCAGTGAGTACAGTTCACCACTTCCTCCCTGCAGTGATGTTTGTTTTGAACGAGCGGCAGTTGCGAATTTAGAGCGTTCTGAACAGATTGTGCATTTGTGAAGATCTATTAATCTACTACTTTTTAATTGCCGTTAATAGACAATTATTACTATCAACTTGAATAGTTGGAAACATGGACGACTAGGGATATTTCCTGTACCCAATATCAGATTTTGAAGAACAATACTTCAAGATAAATGATATAAAAATGTGCATGGATCCGTTTCATAGAACATTATTTACGCTATAAAGTTTAGAAGCCATGAAGCTATACTACTGTATAAAAGCGATACATGGATAACTGCTTTATGCAAGCGATATATGGATGAGATTGCTGAATACAAGCGATACATGGATGGACACTACTGTACACAAGCGATACATGGATGAAACACAAGCGATATATGGATGAAACACAAGCGATACATGGATGAAACACAAGCGATACATGGATGAAACACAAGCGATACATGGATGAAACACAAGCGATATATGGATGAAACACAAGCGATACATGGATGAAACACAAGCGATACATGGATGAAACACAAGCGATATATGGATGAAACACAAGCGATACATGGATGAAACACAAGCGATACATGGATGAAACACAAGCGATATATGGATGAAACACAAGCGATACATGGATGAAACACAAGCGATACATGGATGAAACACAAGCGATACATGGATGAAACACAAGCGATACATGGATGGACACTACTGTATACAAGCGATACATGGATGGACACTACTGTACACAAGCGATACGTGGATGAGATTGGTATATACAAGCAATACATGGATGAGAGTTAAAACATTCACCAAAAGCTAATTCAGTAAATATGTAGTCGAAATATAAAATGTTCAAGAAGCGTTGCATGCAAATATGGAGACGAGATAGACAAGAGGGGAAAACAGAGAAACTGCATTTAAATATCAGATTACTGTATTCCAAAAAGACAACCAGAGAAACTGCATGTAAATATCAGATTACTGTATTCCAAAAAGACAACCAGAGAAACTGCATGTAAATATCAGATTAATGTATGCCAAAAAGGCAACCAGAGAAACTGCATGTAAATATCAGATTACTGTATGCCAAAAGGGCAACCAGAGAGACTGCATTAAGTATCAGATGACTGTAGATATAAAAGCCTATAGGTTGCAGCTCAGAAAATGATATAGACAAATGTGAAAATTGATTTGTAGTTCAAGAAAACTAGAAAACTGCGAAAAAAAAGAAAGAAAAAACAGAAATGCGTGGAAGCATTCTTACAGCAGAGAAGCATTTTTCTTGGCTTGTGAACTTTAGCAGTTAGCAAGCAGTTGCATTACAACGAATCATGCATGTGATGTGGCTAAAACAGATACCTACATGCTCACACGTGCTGACGGGAGCATACTTCACACCACTGACCTGTCTTGTCGTGGATGAGTGGGGTCGAAATGAGTCTTCGTCGCTGGAGTGTCCAAACGAGGAAGCAAAAGTCAGAAAAGGTGGATGTTCCTCTCTTGGTGAAGTATGGAGATGTGTGATTGACCCGCTCTTGAGTTCATCCAGGCTGAAACTCACAGCTTTAACTTTGGATGAAAATTTCGGGATGTCTTGTTGAACAGCTTGCAGCTGGAAGAAGATGCCATCAGCGTTGTGTTTCTTGTTCTCGCCAGGTGGAGACGACAGATCATTTAAACTGTATCTCATGTTATTTGTGTCTGTTGATTGTTTTACAATGTTAGCAACTTTCTCTTCATCGTTGTAGATTTCTGGTGCCCTGATATTATGAAATGTAGCTTTAGGAGTCTGTTTTCTTTCACTGTTTTTATCTTTTTGGAAGACAACACATATAGCAATAATGATAATTGTGGAGAAAATGAGAGTAACAGAAGCTACTACTGCCACAATAATTATGTAATCTTCTTGTTTCTCCTTGATCTCTTTAGCAATCTGTGTTGTATTATCATAAATTACGTCTATTTTTAGAGAGGTTGTATTGAATCTCGGGGGGAGACCATTGTCAGCAACCACAATTCCAACATCGTACTGTTTCCTGTTTTTCAGACGAGAAGCATGAGCTATTTTGAATTCTCCTGTTGTCTCTGATATTTCGAAAGCCTTATCTTCATTTCCTGCGACTATTGTGAATTTCAGGCTACCATTATCACCATCATCGTCGTCGTATGCGATAATTCTGCTGATAACAACTCCTGTTTCTGGAAGTGTTGATATGACAACTGTATGATTGCGAGACTTTGGGAAGAGGATATCCGGGCTGTTATCATTGATGTCCATAACTTCAATCACTACAATCGCGTTAGAGGTGAGAGGGGGTTCGCCTCTGTCTCTTACCATTACAGAAAACGAGTAATTTACACGTTCCTCGCGATCTAACTTTATCGAACTAAAAATTGATCCATTGAGTAGGACGGTGAATGCGCCATCTGCTCCGTCTAAGGAGCCTGTGAAGTAGAAATCGAATTCGCCATTTATGCCAATATCATTGTCGTGCGCCTGAAGATTACCAATGAGTCTCTTGTTGTGTTGTTCTTCGACAGTTTGAAATCGAAATACTCTGTTTTGAAATTCTGGAGAGTTGTCATTGATATCATCTAAAACAATTGAGATGTCAGCCGAGCCATTGTTTTGTTGCAATTTTCCTTGATCTGTTGCATAAACCTTGAATGTCATTGCAGGGTACGTTTCTCTGTCTAGTTCACCAACAGCTGTTATGATGCCTGACTTAGCGTCAATGCGGAAATACTGAGTGTACTGAGAGTCAATACTGTAAATGACAGCACCATTGCTACCAATATCTTTATCACGTGCACTGACCTGTAACACGAATTCACCGGATTTTTTACCTTCTGAAATCGTTCTGGAATAACGCTGTTGGGTAAATTCAGGCGAGTTGTCGTTGGCGTCTTCTACAATAACAGTAAATTGTACTGTAGTGTTCAGCGTCGGATCGCTACTGTCTGCACATGATACTGTTAAATTATACGACGGTATTGTCTCTCGATCCACTGTTTCTATCAGTACAATCTTATAACCCTTGGTGGCTACTGGCTTCATTTTGAATACTTCGCTGCTAATATGGCAAATGGCATCGTCGTCCCCATCATCTTCGACAACCGCAAAGGCAACAAAGAGGTCTCGATCTCCTGGTTCTAAAATAGCCACAACGTTTTGGTCACTGTTTGCCCCTACCGTTGTGATAGACACTCTAGGCGGGATTTTACCGCTGCTGATCACATTCACCTGGACAACAGTTTGTGCCTTCAATCTAGGTGTTCCAGAATCTTGTGCTTCAACAAAGAACTCCGTTACTCCGGGTCGAAGATGCCCAATAACGGATATTTCGCCAGTGGTTGAGTTTATGTAGAAGGAATTTTCAAGTAGAGGTTTCTGAATGTTACTGAAATCATAAGTGATAAGAGAATTAGCACCATCGTCTGCGTCATTTGCCGATACCTGGACGATAACCTTATTAAGAGACGTTTTACTATCAATTGTCACATTATACGGGTCGTTCAGGAAAACAGGTTCATTGTCATTCAGATCTGTAACTTCAACAGTAACTGAGAGTGTGGAAGACTTCGGAGGTGAACCACCATCATAAGCAGTTATAGTAAATACGTACTGAGATTTGGTCTCTCGGTCTAACGAGTGTTTAAGAATAAGACCAATTTCTGAGCTTCCGTCGAGTGTTTGAGAAGCAGAAAGTGAGAACACATTTCGGAAACTGTCAAGCGTATAATTTTTCACCTTATACTCTGGCATAAAATCCTTGTCATTGGCGCCTGTGATTTTAAGCAGTGAATCAATAGAATTACCTTCTGGGACTTTGAGAACAACAGCACTTCTCTCGAATGTTGGGAAGTTGTCATTTATGTCGATGATTTTGAAGCTGACAGTGATAATTCTAGAATCAATTTGTGAAGGAATCATGCCGGAAGCAAGAATGTTAATTTTCAGAATACAGTTCTCCACCATAAGACAAAGCGCTTCTCTGTCTATTCGTCGAGCCACATAAATAACACCCCCAGTTCTGCTGATGTTAAAGAGAGATGCTGGAGAATGGGCTTGATTGAGAATACCATATTGTAGCGAATTCTTCTCTTGGTCAGTTAGTCCGGGAAACAATCCTGGGATCTCTGCTATGTTACCTACTTTTGAGGATACAGATAGTTCTTCGTTGATGGTAAACTCCGGGTCCACATTTTGTGAAAGTACCACAGGTTTCATTCCGAGAAATGTTCCACAAACAATGATGAAGAGTATGGCAGTTCGCTCCATATTATTGTATATAAACAAGCCTGTTAAAAATTATACTTCCACTGAGTGTTTCCAAAATTCAGTATCTGAGATTGCTATAAGAAGTGTTCGCCTCAAACGCAGTCCATGAACCCTGGTCGCTATTACCAACGAACTCAATGTAATTATTGGAGATGTAAAACAATTTTTAGAAACGAAACAGAAGTGGAGTTCTGTCAATAAATAAATGTTGATTTCTACTCTCACAGTTCACACAAAACAACTTGTATCTCAGTTGTAGACTAGGATTTTCTAACCAACTAACACACAGATTTAAGCCAATCTATATGACCGAGCGTAAGTTTCCACTATTGTTGGTGACATCTGAGTTTATGTTTCCAACACGAAATAAGACAAATCCAGTTGTTTGAGATTGAAAAAACACCCAGATTAAGAGCTAAAGTTCCGTGATTGACATGAAATCCAAGCTGACAGTGCCTGTTATATCCTTCACTCTTCAACAACACTTCCAAAATTCAGTCGTCTTAAATTCCACCTTCCGCCTGGCAGACACAGTAAGATCTTAATCCTGTAGTTTAACTATCTGGAACAACAAGTCCACTTAGTTTGAGATTATTCTTAATCCCTTTCTGAGATGTCCGACGTTTCTATCTTGACACGTGTTGAATATGGTCACTTCTTTGTTTTAGCTCGTGTGAATATTTCTCAATTATTTCAATCTTCACTAAAACATGCCAGTTAACCTTTTCGTGTAGTTTTTGAAAATTTTGTCATAGACTTTCCTTGGGCTAGAAAACTTGATCCAGAAATTGTATACATATGTTTGTTGTTTTTTCCCCTTCAAATTGGAGCTGAACTGTTAGAATAAGACAATGGAAAGTATAGTTCTCTTCCGGGGCTGATCTATGCCAACTAATAATTAAATGTTTATCATAATTTTAAGCAAATGTTATGATGACACATCAAATATGAATTGTTTTGTGAACAGGATTTCTCGATATAATCTTGTATTGCAATAATCATCGGTGTAAGCGTGTTTAATTTTCCCGTGTAGTTGTCACTTCGTGGTGGATGTTGCTTGTGGATGGCCTAGAATACCTGTGAAAGAGAATAAGTTATTAGTCACACTGGAATTTATACACCATAACAAAGTCACACTGGAATTTATACACCATAACAAAGTCACACTGGAATTTATACACCATAACAAAGTCACACTGGAATTTATACACCATAACATAGTCATGTCTAGCATGGCGTATATATATATTCTTCCTTCTCTTCTACGTTCGTTCTCAAACTCCCGCGGATTAGCAGGATAAAGTCCTGAGAATTTGGTGCATTGAATATCATGGTGGGGGGGGGGGGAGGCAAAACAATACATTGAATCGAATGTTTTATTACGATATCTGCGTATTTCGTATCGACACATCCGATATCCGCGTGACAGTTGTGTCACAATAACTTTTTTTCAAGATGAGATAGCTAAGCTACGATTGTCTTCAATAAAGACCCCCCCCCCGCAACAGAATTAATTAGGACCCCATTCGTTACGTTTTGGATTATTATTGGGCTCTCGATTGGTCACTATTTACATACTTGGAATCGCATACAAAAATAGCCAAGGCTTCTACAAGTATATAAGTAGTGACCAACTGATATATCAATAATAATCACAAACGTAACGAACAGGGTCCTAATTAATACTGTAGCAAGGTCTCTACCTCGCTGATGGTCTCGGTTAAGCCACTCTCAAAGTTCCATGTTTTCTCGAATGACATGCATTGGCAGGTCATGTCGTTTCTATTATGTGATCCTCTATGACACAGTCACCACGCGAACGCTTATCAACAGCATGTGTCACGACGAGATTCGCATCCCTCACTTTTCTTGCTTCTGATGAAATGAATTTTATTTTAAAAGATTACAAATGAAAATGTCAGATTCATATGGCATAATCCGCCGAAAGATGACATTTTTTCGGCGGTTTCTGTTGACATTGAAAAACCAGGGAATTATTTTTTAAATCTGTTACGAAACGTTGATTTTCATAAACCAAATATGGTAACTAGTAATACAAATCAAAGCATTGCGTACAAAACCAGAACAATATCTTGTGTCAGAAAAGAAACTTTAAAAATGTTGGCGGAGTTACTGGGCGGATTAATATTTATTGAGTTCGCCTTTAAATGACGACACACAAATGCGTACGAAACACTCGTAATTCACAAGACGTAGTCGCCGGTATATTGAAGGAACCGGAGAAGGGAGCAAAGAATTGCAGCAATGTTTACCTTTCATAAATGTCGCAAGAGGCGATTAAGGCAGTTTTGTGGTGGAGTTGACTGTGCCATCCCATATGACGTCAGAGTGATAATAAAAGGTGAGCAAATAATAACACTAACATGCATGCTCTGAGCGGCGACTAAGTAGATTTGACATGTAGTTAACCTACTCCATCTCATAGAATGTCATAGTACCTAAAATGACACGCTGAAGTCGGATATATCAACATCATGAAAAGCACGTTTTAAAAATCGGATATACCAAGATAAGTGAGACTGCATGAGGTCAGTTCGCTAAACTATCCTGCATGATGTCAGTGCGCTAAACTATCCTGCATGATGTCAGTACGCTAAACTATCCTGCATGATGTCACTGCGCTAAACTATCCTGCATGACGTCAGTGCGCTAAACTATCCTGCATGATGTCACTGCGCTAAACTATCCTGCATGATGTCACTGCGCTAAACTATCCTGCATGACGTCAGTGCGTTAAACTATCCTACATTATCAGTGCGCTAAACTATCCTGCATTATCAGTGCGCTAAACTATCCTGCATTATCAGTGCGCTAAACTATCCTGCATGATGTCAGTGCGCTAAATTATCCTGCATTATCAGTGCGCTAAACTATCCTGCATGATGTCAGTACGCTAAACTATCCTGCATGATGTCACTGCGCTAAACTATCCTGCATGATGTCAGTGCGCTAAACTATCCTGCATGATGTCAGTGCGTTAAACTATCCTGCATGATGTCAGTGCGTTAAACTATCCTGCATTATCAGTGCGCTAAACTATCCTGCATGATGTCAGTACGCTAAACTATCCTGCATGATGTCACTGCGCTAAACTATCCTGCATGATGTCAGTGCGCTAAACTATCCTGCATGATGTCAGTGCGTTAAACTATCCTGCATGATGTCAGTGCGTTAAACTATCCTGCATGATGTCACTGCGCTAAACTATCCTGCATGATGTCAGTGCGCTAAACTATCCTGCATGATGTCAGTGCGCTAATCTATCCTGCATGATGTCAGTGCGCTAATCTATCCTGCATGATGTCAGTGCGCTAATCTATCCTGCATGATGTCAGTGCGCTAAACTATCATGCAGAAGTAAAATCCTTCGATTTCTGGTTATATTTGTGATAATTGCTTCAAAATCGAATATCCAGGAAATACGTCCGATTTGTGACACGTACTTTGTCCGTGTATCTAAATAGTGGTGTGCAAAACACTGCTTGCGGGCCAGACCTGCCCCCCCCCCCACTCCATTTTCACTAACCCGGCATGCTGACATAAGAGCACTATACACTGTGGCCCCGTGCTCGGTAACACAGCTTGGAGTTCCAATGAACTAAGACATAATCTCAATCAGGCCCGCGGACGGAAAACATCTTATACTAGCAACATCTGATCTAGATGTGTAGTTTTATACAATAACATCCTTAAGTTATTGCTGTATTATTTTAATGAAGAGTTCCCAAAACTGGAAGACACTTAGCTGCCTTAAATTCATCCTTGAAGATCCATCTCGAAGGCGGTAATTAATCGTGCAGTGGTTAGACCAGATAATTTATTACTTTAAACATCCCCAGTTTACACATTTGATTTCATTTCCTTTTCTCTTCCCTGTTTGTTATCATCCACTACATGACGACGCGTATAAATGGAGCATCAATGGATTAATTGAACGTGCCCCCTTCTCAGAAGGACTGAGCAAACATTACCGTCAAATTGAAGGTACTGGAATTTTTAACAGCTATTCGCTGATTGAACATTGGAATGGCCTAGGAGAAATTAAATATTCCATGTATGGTGATTTTTGATCCAGATTCTAAAGTGAAAGAAGTTGAGGGTTTTATAAGTGAGAAGATCTAGATGGAATGTAACATGGATGTCACGTATCATTTATGTTTTTACTAGCTTTACAGTTCGCTCGTGTCTTGAAGGGAATGAAACAGGGGGAAAGATTATGTACACTGTAGTTACGTCTTCAGTAGAAGGGAGGTGGAGGGAAAGGAATCCTCGCTAATTTTATTGAGCAATTTCTCGAGAAATTTAATGCCCTTTGTCATGATCTGAGCTCATGCGGTGAGAGTTCAACAGGCAACACTACATCCTAGCTGTAAACCATGACACAATCTGTACTGTTACATTCTGCTAAAGTGTGAGAATGGGCGCAGAATACGAAACCAATCACTAGAAACACACAGGAAAAAACGCATTTCTTTTCGACATAAAAGTTGATTACGGTCAAGAACATAGCAACGGGATACGGCGATTACGTGCGGCTCTACGGATAATGACATTACGATGTTAAATGAGAACACCTATCACTCTCCTTTGTATCACTTTCCAGTTGCAGAATCTACTATTCTCTCTCTCTCTCTCTCTCTCTATGCCAACAGAATATTCGAGTATAGATCTGACAACGAAACTCAACAATAACTACACCTTCACCTTTTCAGTTTCAACACTCTGAAACACATGAACACGTTCCTCATACTGCCCCTTGCTTAATCATCATTAGTCCAGACCTAAGGTCACCTAAGTGGACGGTAATATGAATCTGGTCGCATGCACGCGCATTGCATGATATTAGATGAATCAGGATGCTCTTGAGTGATTAGGAGTTTGATGATGACCAGACTCGATCACATTTAAAACTGTAAACATTCACGCTATCGTATAAAATAGCGCGTCATCTCACAAAACAACGTAAGTAGCATATATTAAACATTCCTGCGTTTGATCTGAAACTATGGCATGCTTACGTAGAATCCTAGGAATATCACTAAGAGAAAGAGCAACAATAATTTAAAAAAAGTAACGAATGGACATCCTAATTAATTCTGTACGGAGGTCTTCTAATGTCGAGTGTCTTGGTTCAAGTCACACTTAACTTTGGTTGTACAATACATATTTGACAGCGCTTCTGCGTTTTTCACTTCTACATACCCGACTACATGATGGCGGTTATGTGTATCACTTCAAGAAGATATAAGACATTACAATATATGATTTCATCTTCTTTCCTTCCTCTTTTACCCTTTACGGGTGTCGAGGGAGATACAATGTTCTTGTTCTCGCTTTTCTGGCAGCTTCAGATAATGTTATTTGGTGTTCGTGTAATGTCTCTTTGATGTTGTCGATCCTGCGAAATTTCATCGATTTCCCTGATTTCATCGAAAAAGATAACGCGTTCATTCTAGATGGTGATATTTTGTGTGTCATATTCCACAATATTTTAGAAAAATGTCGTTTAAAGATGACCTGTATTGAATGACCAGATGACACGGCCGCCCCATGTGTACAACATGCACCTCAGATAGCAGAGAATTTTCTTCAGTAATGACCGGAATATGAAATGTTGAGGTGAAAAAACTGGCTTAGAGAAATAACAGTGCACAACAATCTCTTCATGTATCTGTATGAGTTATAAAATACAGTCAAGTTTATAGAACACATTTTCAGGTATAGGCGCATTCCAAGTGAACTTAAGAAGAAGATGAACAGTTCTCTTTTCTATCGTGTTCCATCTTACTCTTTACACTCTCAGAACAAGCACTATTTAAGCTCCCCCTTCTCTGTACACTCTCAATAACCAGTACGATTTAAGCCAATGTAATAATCTAAGCCAGGTCGCAGATACGTTGCTAATTTACAGCAAAGTTAAAAAGGTGTGTGCCGTTTGGCACAGTACATCCGTTTTCGACCTTTTTTGTTACTGTTATTGGTTATGGGCGGATGCTCTTGCACTCCCGGCAAACCATATAATCATTGTGCATGATGATAGTTCATGTTCCTCTTGGGTTCTTCATCTGAACTCGCTCTCATATTCCACTGGTTCCGCGTGTGTAGTTCAGAGAACGGAATACGATGAGGCATAGTTTACAGGTTGTTTGCAATATCAACGCATTTCAACATAAAACATCCTACTTCAGCATGGCTTTTGGAAAAGCTAACTCCCTACAAAACCTCTTTAGTCGACTCTTGCGACATACATGAGAGGTCACAGTGTTGCCAATCTTTTCTCCCATTTATCCCCCACCTCTCCCGTCAACATACTGGCGGAATTATGAAATACTCTTACTGTTCCTCACAGAGTATGTCTTGCTCCTAATCTTACTCTTAGTCCATGTCTTGCTCCTAATCTTACTCTTAGTCCATGTCTCGCTCCTAATCTTACTCTTAGTCCATGTCTCACTCCTAATCTTACTCTTAGTCCATGTCTCACTCCTAATCTTACTCTTAGTCCATGTCTTACTCCTAATCTTACTCTTAGTCCATGTCTTACTCCTAATCTTACACTTAGTCCATGTCTTACTCCTAATCTTACTCTTAGTCCATGTCTTGCTCCTAATCTTACTCTTAGTCCATGTCTTACTCCTAATCTTACTCTTAGTCCATATCTTACTGCTAATATAGTTTTTCGTTCGTCTCGCAGAGTATCATTTTGAATGGTATAGTTTAATGGGGGGAAAATACCCTTTCTTACTGCAGATAAATCATTTGTGCACTTAATGTGTTTGTTCAGTTGATCGCAATACCAAATTACCCCAGCCAATTTCATCCATCAAATCAGCGATGTCCGGTGTAAAGTTGATTGAACGACCAATGTTTATGTATGGACACGCATCGATTTCTACGTACTTGCTCTGTCTTCGTTGCTGATTACTGCTAACTCAAACATGGCCGAATGCGCGCCCATAAAGTTCATTTGTTAGTTCTTTTATTGAAATTTCCTGCAAATATTCAACGCTGGATTCGTGGAGGAAGTACTCAGAAAAAAAGCGTTGGAGATGGATGGATACATTAGGAAACATCACAAAATCTGCTTTGTTCCGGAACCCACAGTGATAACGGAGAAAGGGGAGAAATATATGTAGAAAATAATTAGATGCAGAGATACACAGGTTTAGTAGAGCATGGAAAGAGTACGGAAATAATAGCGACAAATAGAACAAGATGGAGAAGGTTTCTTGAACTTATACTTCAGGCTACAAGGTGTACAGATACATTCAACGCTGGTAGATGGTGTGCGCATTATGAAATTAGAACTTGAGTATTGGGAGTTGTTGTGCACATTTTGAAATTAGAACTTGAGTATTGGGAGATGGTGTGCACATTTTTAAATTAGAACTTGAGTATTGGGAGTTGTGCACATTTTGAAATTAGAACTTGAGTATTGGGAGTTGTTGTGCACATTTCGAAATTAGAACTTGAGTATTGGGAGTTGTGCGCATTATGAAATTAGAACTTGAGTATTGGGAGATGGTGTGCACATTATGAACTTAGAACTTGAGTATTGGGAGTTGTTGTGCACATTTTGAAATTAGAACTTGAGTATTGGGAGATGGTGTGCACATTTTTAAATTAGAACTTGAGTATTGGGAGTTGTGCACATTTTGAAATTAGAACTTGAGTATTGGGAGTTGTTGTGCACATTTCGAAATTAGAACTTGAGTATTGGGAGTTGTTGTGCGCATTATGAAATTAGAACTTGAGAGATGAGGATGCAATAACACTATTGGCCGTCTGTATGCACCGTCTGTAAGGAGCTGTATGCACCCAAAATATACTTTACTGCCCTAACCACCAACTACCCAAGTATTTTACTATGAATTATTTCATAGATTATATAATTTAAGCTTCTTATCCTTGATCTGCGATGGATCAAATGCGACTTGATTTACGTTATTGTCTAAATAATCTGTGACAAGGTAGTAATAAAGTAAACTTCTTAAGACCAAGTGTTCTCCCAATGCCAACATATGGATACGAGATTTGGACTTCAAACAAGACAATATCCAAAAGATTAAACTCATTTGAAATGGGGTGCTACAGAAAGATCCTACAAATATCATGGAGAGAGAAAAAGAAGAACATGAAATTATTGAAATTAAATAAAGGGTGACTTCTAAATACCATCATAAGAAGGAAACTACAGTATTTCACACTTAAAGCAACATGATTGTATCGAATGGCTCATTATGGAGGGCCGAGTGCTGGTAGAGAGAAGAAGAGGAAGACCAAGAATACAATGTACCAGCTACATCGAAAAATGTATGCATATGTCTCTGGCTAATGCAGGTCTGCTTGTCCCGGACAGAGATGCGTTCAAAGTATCAATAATGAAGACAAGATTCTGGAAAGAATATGTCACTTGATATATTGCCTAAATATCAAAGTAAACCCTACAGACACAATAAATCAGTTATTGGAATCTTTGGATACATTCAAAGCTGAGACTAAATGTATTCTCATATTTTAATTTTCTGAAACCCGTCTTCTGAGAAGTCTGAGTGTATTTCACCATCTGGATGTAATTACAGTAGCCGTGAGGTATTGCTGCTACTTGTCTACTTTGTCTCCCTGCACGGTAGCAGTTTCTGAATTCCCACTATGAGAAATGTCGTTCTAGATTAATGATCCTTCCCAACAACTTTATTTATATTTAGATTCTATAACGCCGAATCATTACATGTTCCACGCCTCCTTTTACTCTGCTAATGTGACATTTAGTTCTTTAAACGTTAGTTACCAACTAAATGTTCCCACACTACTTGAAGATTCAAGCAAGCATCACCCAATCAGTTATTTGCCTGATTGGCGTTTAACTCAACTTCAGTTTGGCCATGCTGAAATTAACATAAATTGAACTTTTGTCTGAGAATTCTAATCAGTAGTCAACAACCACCAGGCCCTGTCGTGAGTGGATTGAATTCCATATAGAGTTAAATTAGTAGCTACACAGTCTTGGATTACAGGTCTAAGAGAGATTATTACAGGTCAGTCTTCTGGTCAAGAAATTGATTTAATACGAATAATAACCAGGTCTCAGAAATTGATTTAAACTATCTCTGTTCTTTGATAAAACAGAAGGCACATAAAGAGATTATTATCTGAATTTCTTCTCAAACTCTTGTTTCTCATCAGAATATTGGACGGAACTGGAATGCGTTGAGAAATCGTTTACAACTGCTATTTTATTTCACATTTCTGACAGACAAATCCCATTTCAGCCTTACCTAATAGAGTTCCATTTTCAACAAGTTTTCTTGTTCAAATCGTCCTTGAGTAACATCTCATTTAGTCCATTAGACCGATTCCCTTTGACCCAACGCCATCGTGTACATGGTTGTTGTAAGCTGGTTTTTTGTGTGTTCAATGTATGGTGTTCCATTTTTCTATCTTTAGAAGTAAACCTCTTTAATTTACCTTTAGTTTACCCCTTTGATGTTAAAACCGCATTGAACAGTCTCTTTTCAGGAGCGTCGCAGGAAAATCGAGCAGGGCGCGGGTTTTAGCCATCTGTCCCTTATTTACACAAGCACGTAGTAATGAATATTTTTTTTTAATTTTTCTGTTCTTCCGTTTGATGGTAATATCTCTGTGCTGTACATCTGACTCGATCGACACTTCAATTAAAGATTCTTAGTTTCGCTTGAGATTTAGTCGTTAAAGATTCTTAGTTTTGTATGTGATTTAGTTGTTAAATATTCTTAGTTTTGTATGTGATTTAGTTGTTCAAGATTCTTAGTTTTGTATGTGATTTAGTTGTTAAATATTCTTAGTTTTGTATGTGATTTAGTTGTTCAAGATTCTTAGTTTTGTATGTGATTTATATGTCATAATTTCCATGTTTAAACTTGGAAGCAGGGAAATTAAGTTTTGTTAATCACTAGATACACGCAGAATAACACAAAAATTGAAGGAATGTTATCTAGACTACAACATAACACGCGACGACTAAAGAATTGAATATAACAGAGCCGTGTGGTCGAAACGCCGATTTGTGTATGTTATCCTGTGTGTTCCCAGTTATTACCAAACGTTTCCAAGTTACGTTTGTCGGGATTAGGTGTTTTTTTTTGCATGTGATAAATATCCATTTCCAAGGTTACCGACGCTCTTATATTTTATATTCTAGTTGCAAAATCATTGTATATCAGTTTTCTACATCCTATAGCAAACAAGTAACATTGTACAGAGAGTAAAATTGTTGCTTACCTGTGTTTTACCAATGAAATAGATGATTCTCAAACTGAAAAATCCCTAACACATTCCATTTGAGTTATCAATATCCTATGTTAGCAACCGAAGCATAATCCTTATGCTGAATACAAACAGAAATGGAAGTATAATACGTTTAACACTGCGTGCTGGCCAATCACACCGTCGGTAATTAAGTTATGAAAACGATAGTAATTTCACTCAATATTTAACACACAGAACTTTAGCAGAACTATGATTAATTCCAAAAAAATTTTCTTTTAAAACTTCAGCAGAAATAGTATAATTTCTATAAAGAACAGCGCAAAAATGAAAATATACTAAAATGTCACACGAATGTCCAATAGAATATTCCCTGGCTATCTAAGCAAGTAGTCTAAGGTAGTTTCCTATAATAAAGTTGTTATGTGATAATCCTTCATATCTCGCGAGGCAAATAAATAACTACCGGTATGTTTCAGACTGAAAGCTCGTTGATATAATAAATGAACAGTGAAAATAATGAGACAGATTCACAGGCCATCAACATTTGCGAACACGTCACGGATGGTTCCGTACATCAGTCTTAATGAGAGCTGCTTCAAACAAAAATGCCCAGACGTGGAATGTATATGTGACACTTCCGCCACCGTTTAGGGGCCATTCATTAATTAAGACTTCTGTTCACGGCTGACAAGCCACTTTCAATGCGGCACACCTTTGTCTGAACAATTGTGACTAAAATATTGCAAATTTTGGTAGGCGCGTTGAGTAGTAGCAATTTAAAAACAAAGAAAAGGTTATTGGGTTGTAATAAGGTTGGGTATTGGTTAATGCGGATAGAACAATAACTCGTTTACTTTATGTGACTGTATTTTATAGATTGATGTTTCTCAATCACTAATCTAGAAACGTTTTTTTTTGTGTGGACAGTTCATCATAGCGGAAATCACGCTCAACCTCCTTGGTCGCCTACTATTATATGCATATCAGGAGACAGTGATACAATTTTATGCGCAGATATCGGTTACAAGGAATCAGCATGAGAAAGATAATGTATTGCAGAATCCCAAGTTTGACAGTTCATTAGCGTCAAGATAGATCAATGTGTTCCTTTATTCTTCTGCGTTCGTTCTCAAACTCCTGTAGATTAGCAGGATGTTGCTCGGAGAATAGAATGCATGCACAGTTTACAGCTATGCTGCGCTTTCTGCGAATTTCAAACTGACACATCCCACATCAGCTATTAGTAAGTAAACATAAGAACAAATGTACAAAGTGTTATATGACTAATGGAGTTGTAGATGAAAACAATGCACATAATATACTTTTCGACCAAAAGGTCTTATCAAAATAGGGGTAACAAAAGCAGAATGCAACGAAGCGGCAACAGTATCCAGTTCGCCCGTCTGTTGACAGGTTCCGACAGAGGAGCAAGGAATAGCAACTGTTTATCTTCCATACACGTCGTAAGAGGTGACTTAAGATTTTGGAATGGATTTGGCTGTCCCATCCCATTTGTGTCGCAGTGATCCAGAAGCCATGTCGAAATTGTATGTGTCCGACCGAAAGGCTTAGATGCCGCAGTTAAGCTGCAAGCCATGACAAGACGAAACATCCCGCTAATATGTAGGAGTTTCTTCAGCATTCATTCTCAAACTCCCGCTGGATTTCCCTTGTAACAAGACCATTGCCCTACTAGATTGCCAACAGGATGTAGTCCAGAGAATGGAAATGCGTTGTGTCGCCGTGTTATTTGTTCCAATGGTCCGACACACCAGTCTTCGGTGGGATATGTAGGAGTTTGAGAACGAATGCAGATGAACGATGTGTCAGACCGAAATGAGCAGATATCACAGAAAGATGACACAAAACCTTCCTCTCTTTGAATTACACCCTCCTAATCTGCAGGAATTTGAGAACCACCGCATGAAAATTGAGCACTGGTTGGGGACTAATGAGTGGAAGTCATTATTGAGTCATATCACTCCTTCCTTCACGTTTAGTTTCCATCTACTCATCCGTGTTACTCATGCTGGCTGAGTCATGTGACATATCTGTCCCCCATCTTCAGTTATTCCTCAGTCCTCCTTATAATGAACCTGTTGATATGCATCTAATTAGAGCTCAACTTAAGGGCTGTCATTCAGTACCTGTTACTTCTCAGTTGTTTGTGAGTGCGTTCAGGTGAATCGACTCCATACAAGGATTCTCAAAATAAAAAATTTCGTTTTGATTTGAAATTCACAATACATCATGCCAATGTCACTCAAATGAGTGCACTGAAAGACAACATAGCATGACAACGATACTCGAAAAAATGCACCAAAATCAAACTGATTACTCACTGAAAATTATATAGCAGAGTACACATTTATCAGATACTTGATGGAGATACTTGATGGAGATACTTGATGGAGATACTTGATGGAGAGAACTGTCGTCCTTATTGTAGGTAGCAATGATACGATCACGAATCTTCATGTTAATTTTAATACAGTCTTCTTCTTCTGCGTTCGTTCTCAAACTCCTGCAGATTAGCAGGATGTAGTCCGAAGAACGGAATGCGTTGTGCCATGGTTTACAGTCTCGCTGCGATATCTGCACCTGTCGGCCTGACACATCAGACTGCAGCATGGCTTTGGGTCACTGACCCTATATGGGATGGGACAGCCAATTCATCCCATAACCTCCTTAGTCACCATTTACGACATGCGTGGAAGGTAAACAGTGTTGCTATTCTTTGCTCCCCTTTCGGGCCCCGAGAACACACGGGCAATTTAAATACAGAAAAATGAAATATTTCGGACAGGGACCTGACATATATTCACGAAAATCAAAACGAATTTGCCGTTTATGCACAATCTAAGTTATTTTAGTTGCGGATACCGTTTCTTTTACGTAATTGTCTATCTTGTACCTCGAGTGGCAAATACGTTGCACATGGCAGAAACTAGTGTCTTCAAGCTAGAGCGATGTATGATACCGTATATAGTTCTTGCATGTTGTTGAGACTCGTAGTCTTCTTCTTCAGCGTTTATTCTCAAACTCCCACTGGTTCTCTCTTGTAGAAGGACAATGGACTTACTAGATTTCCAACAGGATGTAGCCTAAAGTATATCAATGCGTTGTGTAGCCGTTTATCTAGACTAACAACCCGACACATCCGTCATCATCAGGAGACTTTTAGTCATACTCTATTTGATGTTGTTATGCACAACGGTTCTCTTGGTGTTCCTCTCTTGAGTTTGCAATTTAATACATTTTTTAATGCATGTAATGTCAGTCTATTTTCATTCATTCTAAGTACATGTCAGATATAAATCTATTGTTTTCTTCTTATAGTTGTTACACCATCAATAATTGGTAGCATATTCTATTCAGGACATAGCCATCAACCCAACCGTTAGTAATCAAAAATTGATTGCAAAGATTTAGTACGTGAACTAGTTTGTAAGAAAATTATGAGATTAATTAGTAAATTGATTGCTAATCCAGCAATCCATGGGCTTCCTTTGACCCTACAACAGACTGGAGACAAGAAGTATAGTATTTGTATACAATTATAAACACATTTTCATATTCCTCGTTGGGAAAGTGACCACCAAGTCGAGAATCCCTGTATTATATGCCCCACTAATAGCTACAAGAAAACGTGTGCAGCGACCCTCTAATAGGTCTCAGATAAAAATCTGACCGTAACTTCTCATTTTGGAGACGGGTTAAACGTTGCCTGGGCATTCACATAACCTGGTCATCGTTCACGGTTAAGAAGTTTTCGCAGTGAAATCAAAGTGACAAGGAAGATAAATTAGCGGAAAATATCTGGTCATTTTCGTAATTATGTATCATTTCTGTTGTAGGATGTAGCGAAACCCGCGGATAAGGGGGATATTTTAGTAATCAACCCTCATCCGCACCCTCTAGTAAAATAGAACATGACAGTTTGTACTAGGAAAAAAAAAGGCAAAACATCTGACAAACCCCTCCTTAACATGTTCCCAAAATTGTGTATAATCCGACGCCAACAAGATCATTAGATTTTGTCCAGCGACAGTGTTCCAGTGTCTGCATGTGTCATCTTCAGATATTGTTTCTTCCTCTTCTTCTGCGTTCGTTCTTAGACTGCAGATTTGCAAAATATAATTTCAAGAACAGAATACGTTATGTCATAGTTTACAGCAGTGATGCGATATCTACAACTTTCTGTGTGAGACATCCGACTTCAGAATGGATTCAAGGTCACTTTGACCCTCTATGGGTTAGGGTAGCAAATTCCATCAAAATCTCTTGTTGCACTCCAATGACATGCTTGTTAGGTAACAGTGTTACTATTCTTTGCTACTCATATGGGCTTCGGCAACACATGAGCGGCCCCTAGTGACCCCCATCCTCTACATCTTACAACGAGACTACTGAGACCGAAATGTCAACAGAAAAGAGAAATCCCAACTTATCCTACAATACAGAATAAGTCAATACCTCGCCCCTGAAAATAAGCTTCCATATGTATCCAGTATAACATTACAGTAAAGGTAACACTTAACTGGATGTTCATCTTTTATGGGGCTCAGACAGATACAAATATGATCTCGTCAAAATTTGTCACCCTTCTTTCAAATGTCGCCATCTGTCAGAGATGAGAAATGCATTACAATTGCGTGCGGTTAAATATACGAGTGTATTTAGCGTTTGAGTAAGTGTTAAACTGGCGGTGTTATTGTTCCTCCTTTCTTCTGCAATCAATTTTTTCAATATCAGTAGTTAAAATGGATGTAGAGGATTGACTATACTGTACTCGGATAGCCACATGATGAACTCTGTGCCAAGAGTACCACTCAAACTACGAAACACTGCAGCTTTAAGAGCAACATTTATACAAATTAATTTTGCAAACATGACGCCATGAGTGATTTTTGAACCCAAGACTTGAGCACAAAGAGAACGGGTTAATCACTGCGCCAGTTACTGTGTAGTTTCTATTTAAAAAAAATATACAGTAGTATCTCCACGAACTCAGTCGTTTTCAGGGATGTTGGTGAGCTTGTCATATTTCAGGGATGTTGGTGAGTTCGTCATATTTCAGGGATGTTGGTGAGTTCGTCATATTTCAGGGATGTTGGTGAGCTTGTCATATTTCAGGGATGTTGGTGAGTTCGTCATATTTCAGGGATGTTGGTGAGTTCGTCATATTTCAGGGATGTTGGTGAGCTTGTCATATTTCAGGGATGTTGGTGAGTTCGTCATATTTCAGGGATGTTGGTGAGCTCGTCATATTTCAGGGATGTTGGTGAGTTCGTCATATTTCAGGGATGTTGGTGAGTTCGTCATATTTCAGGGATGTTGGTGAGTTCGTCATATTTCAGGGATGTTGGTGAGCTCGTCATATTTCAGGGATGTTGGTGAGTTCGTCATATTTCAGGGATGTTGGTGAGCTCGTCATATTTCAGGGATGTTGGTGAGTTCGTCATATTTCAGGGATGTTGGTGAGCTTGTCATATTTCAGGGATGTTGGTGAGTTCGTCATATTTCAGGGATGTTGGTGAGCTCGTCATATTTCAGGGATGTTGGTGAGCTCGTCATATTTCAGGGATGTTGGTGAGCTCGTCATATTTCAGGGATGTTGGTGAGTTCGTCATATTTCAGGGATGTTGGTGAGCTTGTCATATTTCAGGGATGTTGGTGAGTTCGTCATATTTCAGGGATGTTGGTGAGCTCGTCATATTTCAGGGATGTTGGTGAGTTCGTCATATTTCAGGGATGTTGGTGAGCTTGTCATATTTCAGGGATGTTGGTGAGCTCGTCATATTTCAGGGATGTTGGTGAGCTCGTCATATTTCAGGGATGTTGGTGAGCTCGTCATATTTCAGGGATGTTGGTGAGCTCGTCATATTTCAGGGATGTTGGTGAGCTCGTCATATTTCAGGGATGTTGGTGAGCTCGTCATATTTCAGGGATGTTGGTGAGTTCGTCATATTTCAGGGATGTTGGTGAGCTCGTCATATTTCAGGGATGTTGGTGAGTTCGTCATATTTCAGGGATGTTGGTGAGCTCGTCATATTTCAGGGATGTTGGTGAGCTCGTCATATTTCAGGGATGTTGGTGAGTTCGTCATATTTCAGGGATGTTGGTGAGTTCGTCATATTTCAGGGATGTTGGTGAGCTCGTCATATTTCAGGGATGTTGGTGAGTTCGTCATATTTCAGGGATGTTGGTGAGTTCGTCATATTTCAGGGATGTTGGTGAGTTCGTCATATTTCAGGGATGTTGGTGAGTTCGTCATATTTCAGGGATGTTGGTGAGTTCGTCATATTTCAGGGATGTTGGTGAGCTCGTCATATTTCAGGGATGTTGGTGAGCTCGTCATATTTCAGGGATGTTGGTGAGCTCGTCATATTTCAGGGATGTTGGTGAGCTCGTCATATTTCAGGGATGTTGGTGAGTTCGTCATATTTCAGGGATGTTGGTGAGTTCGTCATATTTCAGGGATGTTGGTGAGCTCGTCATATTTCAGGGATGTTGGTGAGTTCGTCGTCGTTTCTCTGCAACTTTCAAATACATATATGTTTTCAATAACTCCTTCGCACTGTGTGTAATTCTTGTATGCTGTAGAGACCCGTAGTCATACCCTCTTTGATGGTTGTTCTGCGAAAAGTCTCTCTTGTTCTTGTGTCCTCATATATCCTTTTTATTGCTTGTAGTAGTGACAGTCTGTTTTCATTCATTGTAAGTACATGTCAGATATATGTATCGTTTTCTTTACACTACACATTAGCGATATATAAATAGTTTTTGTTCCTCATCGCAGAAAATGTAGCCGGTGGAACTACAACTGTGACACATTATTAAACGTCTTTCTGACCAGTTCACTAAGGCTGAAATTTGTGCGAACAAATGGTGTCGACCTAAACAAACAACTTCCGGAAATCACTGCGACTATACCCTAAACACTTCACACGAAACACTGTACACAAATCACTTCATACTAAACAACCGTCGCTTTCCCAGACTATTTTTAATTCACTCTTCTATTATTCAGTTTGAGTAATCGGTACTTGCCTTAAGGAAGGGACCAAAATTATGTTTCTAGTAGTACTAATACTACGTAATGTAACATTCGTTTAATGATTCATTCCTAGGGTTTAACAGACAGCTTTTAAAAGAAATCATTTTCTGAGAACTAGAAAGACCGACCCATGTGTTCCTGCTATCTGCGATGAAAGGGTTCTGCTTTTAGAACGTATTTGTTTCTCCTGGATAGGATGTTTGATTGTTTAACGACATAATATGAACAACCGATCATGGACGTGTGATTCAACATCCGAACAATATGGAGATCTTTTCGAGATTTTTAAAAGAGTACAAGAGACAGATTTGATGGATGACATTATTGGACTAAAAGCTTTGAATTATGTTTCAAATGTTTAATACATCTGATAGAGTGAAGGATGAAATGTTTGATACATCAGATAGAGTGATGGGTGAAATGTTTGATACATCTGATAGAGTGAAGGGTGAAATGTTTGAACATTGTGTTTTTAAATCGATATTTTGTTTTCTAGTGAGCGATATGTCATTTATGTCAACAGGAAACTTTGAAATCTTCGTCTGTTCCTATATGTCAACTTGAGTATGTTCATCGCTAGCAATGGATTGTTTTAGGATGTTGAGATCGTCCGAAGATTTATTTATGCAAATTACTTGTTTAATGACTCGTCAAAATTGTTCATCTTCTCATGAATGTTGATTGCCTGAGTTAGTAAACATGTTAACTCCAGATGTCATACGAATCGACGCCTCCTTGATGACCTCCGTTCGAATATTGTTTGTCACCATATAAAATGAGACAATGATTTTATTTGTCCATATTCATTTTTTGAAGATTGTACTGATTAATTTAGACCATAATAACCTAACAGAACCAGTTACCAGCTGTTTATTCGCATATTTCTTCAACTGAAAAAACAACGGACCAAGAATAATTAACACGTGGACTTTGTAGGCTTTGGTCTGAAATTCGCTATTCGTAGCTGTAGTGGGTCAAATAGATCCACACTTCCACTCTGTAGCAGGTCAAGTAGATCCACGCTCTCACGCTGTAGGAGGCCAAATAATTGCATTTATATATTTTTTTTTACAGATTTACCGCTACATTTTCAGATGTTTTGCTATAACCTATGATCAAACGCAGTCATAAATGAAAATACATGGGCAGGGCCGTCCTTTACTGTCCATGTGTCATTGTGTTCTTGATAAAGCCCTTTCGGTCGAAAAGTCGATGTGTGTATTTTTCATGTGTGCTTCCAGTGGTTCTGTTACCCTCTGCTTACCATATTCGCCTGTAGAACTATCGACTAACATAGTGTCCTTGGGGTATTCAAAAATGCAAAACATCGCAAGTGCCTACGGTCATGTTTAAACTTCACTGGTTTGTATAACTTTCGTTTGCACGTGCAAAAGTCAGCAAAGCTGAGAAGCATTTCCTGAATATCTTCATCCCTTAATTCTTCAAGCAGAGAAAGTATTCCATGTTAAGTGTGGTGTTTTTTTTTCTCTTTTTCAAATTTTTGTTAAAAAAGAGGTGCCCTTGAAAATCAATGAATAAGGGCGGTAACTCTAAGATGAGAAAACGCAAGAGAAAGCATTCTCACAAATTCCTCACGCTCCCAATTATTCGAAGAGCGCAGGGATCTGCATTTGTGAAGGATATTATAAAATATTTGGATGAGGGATCCAGTATTCAAAAGGTATGTACTTCTCTTAAATGAAGAATATTCCTTGCTTTCTCTCAAAACACGACTGTGTCCTTCACAAGAAAATGTCAGGTTTAATTTTTTGTCGAAGGGAATTTTGTTAGAAAACACGCGTGTAACCACATTTTCCTTTTGCAAGATTAGTGTCTTGTTTGTGGGTAAGTAAAACTTCAAGTACATAGATGATCGGGGGGGGGGGGGGGGGGAATTGACGTTAAGTGGTGTGAATTTTGGTCACTGGTTTCTCTCAAGTCTCGACGGTCATTTCCGTCGACCAAGTTTATACACTATATAAGTGATAAATTCGTAGAGATGGGCAAACAATTAGAAGAAACAATTGATGCCTTTGAGATGTAGAAGAACAGGGAGAGCTTCCTGGAAGAGACGAACACGAACAAAGAGGTTCAGAGAACACTGATTTGAAGGGGAAAAAACTAAAAAAAATATAGATCAAACAGATGACGCGTTATAGATATATTACAAGAGATGACACCGTATTGAAGATCTTACTTGAAGGTAGAGTTGAGGGGTTGGTAAGCAAGAGGTAGGCAGAGATACAAGTGGGAGGAGCACGAAATGGACTGGATACAGTCTAGCAGAGTGCACACGCAATGCAAAAGACATGATATTGCAACCGTTGCAGGAAACCTAATCAGAGTAAAGATATGCACTGACTGTCAAATCTTATTCTTCTTCTTCTCCAGCGTTCATTCTCAAACTCCCGCTGGATCTCTCCTGTAGCATGTTCATGATCCTACTAGATTTCCAGCAGGATGTAGTCCATAGAATTTAAATGCGTTCTGTCGCCGTTTTATTTGCGCCAATGGTCCAACACATTCGTCTTAGGCAGAACTGTCAAATCTAGAACTGATGAGGTTTAGAACTTCACATTAATGTTATATGGCAATGAAATGCTTTATAAATAACAACCTTTACCTTCAATCTACATTCAATCCCTGTCCGCACCCAGCGTCGCGATATAACCAAAAAGTCCTTCTGAGGACTAGGTTGAAAGTGACGTGACTAGGTATCCCGAGATGGCCTAGTCGAATCCAGTACTCAACAAACAAACAAACAATCTACATTCAATAGTCAGCCTACTCAATCATCTGCCTACTTGGCTACAACATGGATAATAAAATCTTAAAATTATGAAAGGGGGTAATCAATGTTTTGCTAATAACTAGGCACACACATAATCACACACACACAAATCGACGTTTCGACCAAAAGACCTTTATCAAGGTTACACACACATATACATCTAAAAACGACGAGCAGGGACGATATAGCTGCCGTCCACATATCAAACGAGATGTGGGAGTTGCCGAAAGGTTAAAATAAAGCGGAGTGGACAAAGGAGCTAAACATGAAAATATAGGACACCAAGAGCTAACAACAAGAACTTGGTTGCGGTAAAAAATGGCGGAGATCGATCCAACCCGATGAAGACGGATGTAATTGGTCATCGGCGCAAATAAAACGGCAACACAGCGTATTTCCATTCTCTAGACTACATTAAGCTGGAAATCGTATAGGACCATTGTCCTGTTACAAGAGAAATCCAGCGAGAGTTTGAGAATGAACGCTGAAGAAGAAGAATGAAATCCAACAGGAAGTTCAATCCATGGAAACATAAGCAGTGAACTCGGCGACTGAAATACCAACTAGCAGGGTGATACAATATCATACTCCCAAACCATGTTGCGTACTATAGAAAGCTGCTTGTTAAGAACATAATAGGTCGCGTTACTGAACAACTCGGTTATCTAAAATATTACATAGCGAATGGCTTAGTCATGCAGAAGTCAGAGGCAACGAAATCGCAGATTAATTTGCAGGCAACGTTGAGTAGATGATACAGTATTCAAAACAATATGATCGACATAATAAGGGGAATTGTTAATTTACTACAGAGAGGGCAATGCCGGATGTTATATACACATGCCGGATGTTATATACACATGCCGGATGTTATATACACATGCCGGATGTTATATACACATGCCGGATGTTATATACACATACCGGATGTTATATACACATGCCGGATGTTATATACACATGCCGGATGTTATATACACATGCCGGATGTTATATACACATGCCGGATGTTATATACAGATGCCGGATGTTATATACACATGCCGGATGTTATATACACATGCCGGATGTTATATACACATGCCGGATGTTATATACACATGCCGGATGTTATATACACATGCCGGATGTTATATACACATGTCGGATGTTATATACACATGCCGGATGTTATATACACATGCCGGATGTTATATACACATGCCGGATGTTATATGTTATATACGAAGGTGCATATTCACTGAATGGCAGAAATGAGGACGACCATTGTTCAGGAGAGAAAGTGGCTTCTCTCTGCTTCTCTCTGGAGAAATCCCCAGAGCCTGCGTACTCTTAAATAGTTGGAACTGAAAGCGGGAAATTTATGGGAAAGTTCCATGTACTATGATACTGATTTCTAATGAGGAATCAACCAATACTTGTAGCCTTCATTGTCAGCTAATGTCAATGGAGGAGTTAACAGCACATAATCACACACGCTCGCGCACATACACACGTATTTAAAAAAAAAAGACGGTACGCATTAAACTAGGGAGTTTTACTTGCGTAAACAACCCAAAAAATTATTTCAAGTAATACATCCAACAAGAATCCGTCAAGGGCGTTTACCGGGTAAGTGAACACCGAATTTAAATAATTCCATTATGCAAATCTGTGTAACCGTAAGCTGAACGGAAACATCAGACAATTTCACCTTTTCCTCTAGCACTGGGGATTAAGTGTAAAGTGGTGTCCGAAGTTCACACAAACATCCTGAACTAGGAAAATCAACACTTTGACACCTGTCTGTGGACGAAAGGTAAATGATGGTTCAGTCACCATAATGAATAGTGAACTGATCTTAAAGTGGGTATATTCTTGTTTTTAAAAGTGAAAACCTCGAAGCGAAGTGAATAAATTGACAACGAGTTCTCTGTTCTAAATTCAATCTCAGGTGTCGTTTTCCGGCGCACATAATCGAATGAAAAGCATCATTCACTTATCCTCAATGAGATGTATAAAATACTTGTCTCGGAGATAAATCCTGAGCGTGTCAATTGTTTCTTAGCTAACGTTGACAGATGCACGTACATTTTATTCCTCCCCTTTATATTGTCATTATGGAAGACGAGACTTATGAAGGCAGTTATATCGTCCAATTTTCAGATCATGATTCGATGAAATTTCACATCGGTGATGGATCCGTGGTTCGGTTCGTACGCAATGTTTGGACATTCACTGTTCAATGCGTAGGAAAGTGTATTAGGGAAGAAAATAGTATGTGCTATACAACTACTAGTGTTATGATGATAGTGGTGACTAGAGCAATGAGAAGGCTGAAAACGCAAGTGTTAGAAAAGTCTCTTTTCCGACTGATTCTATGAGTGTACTTCGAAAGCTTCAGTCGGGCTATCTCCGCCGGTTAAGGCCGGGGCTGCCAATTAAGTCTCGATAAAGAGTTACATTCATTTTTGTAACTGAAACTCGGTATTGGTTGGGGAAAATGAAAGAGCAGACCTATCAGCATGGCCACAATGACTAGTGGTAGTTCAGTAGACTGTACTGTTATGTTGAATGTAATTAATTCTTCTTCTTCTGCGTTCGTTCTAAACTCCTGCAGATTAGGAGGATGTAGTCCGGAAAGCGGAATGCGTTGTGTCCTGGTTTACAGCATTGCTGCGATATCTTCGCCTTTCGGCCTGACACATCCGATTTCAGCATGGCTTTGGGTCACTGACCCTATATGGAATGGGAAAACCAACTCCATCCCATAACCTCCTTAGTCACCTTTTACGACATGCGTGGAAGGTAAACAGTACTGCTATTCTTTGCTCCCCTTTCGGACCCCAGCAACACACGGGCGAATGCAATGAATGAGTTAGATTAGTTGGAAGATATAAAGTGTATTTCTTCTTCCATGTCATGGTTAGAATGAAGGACCTGCGAATGAAGTGTGTTGTTGCAAGAGACGCGCGGCGTACAGGAATACAAACACGTAGTTATCCACCAACACAGATATGGGACAGTCAGTTACCATATGCTGGAGGACATACTGAATATGAGATCAGAGCACCTATGTTACCATATGCTGAAGGACGTGCTGAATATGAGATCGGAGCACCTATGTTACCATATGCTGGAGGACATACTGAATATGAGATCGGAGCACCCATGTTACCATATGCTGAAGGATATACTGAATATGAGATCGGAGCACCTATGTTACCATATGCTGAAGGATATACTGAATATGAGATCGGAGCACCTATGTTACCATATGCTGAAGGATATACTGAATATGAGATCGGAGCACCTATGTTACCATATGCTGAAGGACATACTGAATATGAGATCGGAGCACCTATGTTACCATATGCTGAAGGACATACTGAATATGAGATCGGAGCACCTGTTACCATATGCTGAAGGACATACTGAATATGAGATCGGAGCACCTATGTTACCATATGCTGAAGGACATACTGAATATTTACGATCGGAGCATCTGTGTACGTGTACAGATTACAATAATGATGATTAGACGATGAACTATTAACATTGGTCTGATTAGATCTCAAACTCCTGCAACGTTGCAGGACATAGTTCGGGAAACTGAATACAGTGTGCTATGGTTTACAGAACAGCTTCGATATCTTCCTCTTTCGGGATGCAGAATGTTTTTATAGATTGGACTTTCTGTGTAGATATTTCTAAAAGTCTTCATGTACTTATTTTTTTCTATGGTCAAATTTTCTTATATAACCAAATTGGTCTAACGTCCGCGGTTGAAAGAAGTGTGTCTCAACATTTGGGTACTATTTTATTAATTATATTTATTTACAATAATTTAATTATATACATGAAATAGAAAGAAGACACGTATGTAGCCAATATGCCCCACGCCCCCAATGATAATCTACTAGATCCACAAGCCGGTCTAGATTTCCAACAAAATTACTATTTAACTTAGTGTTTATGCTACTCCAAACTGATGTACTAATATATACGGCCTTGTTTTCATGTGCGACCTACTGAGATAACAGATTAGAATCAACCAGATTATCCCTCAAGGCTAGATCCCTAATGTTGTAAACAAACATTTTGCGTTTTAGCGGCCAAGTCTGAACTACGCCGTTTCACTTGTTACAATAGTGTTACGCAATTTTCTTACTCGTTTCCAAGCATGACGAAAAGCAAACACTCACCTGGTGAATAAGCTTGTTTACCTGTTTAGTTACCTAGTCAACTGTTGCCAGTGTTTGAATGTTGCTGTCGATAATGATTGGTAAAGCTTCAAAGGTTTCCTTCGGGTCCGCGTATCAAGTGGTCAAATTACACTGTGTCTGTGTGGTGATCTGTGGTTGATAATAATTCTACCTCACCACGATCAAATGTGAGAAATGTTGATTTCAAGAATTACAAGCAATATAACTATTGTATCTTTTTTGTAATTGAGTGATGGTTCTCTAGAGCTATATTTCATACCCAGAATGCTCTAACTTTTTAGTCGTGATCATTTGTTTGAGAAAACCCCTCCTACTCAGAGGGGTGTGAAAACTGAATAAATGTAAGTTTTTCCACGAGATGACAACTTTAATGTATATACATATTTATTTATTTCTTTGTTTCAACCCACAAGAACTACAAGCGATCAAGCTCCATTCTGAATTTCCTGTTTCTGTTCTTACGCAACAGGTTGCTTTTTGGTAAAGGGTTTTTTTATGAATATTTATATATTTTATTTGGAACCTATAAATCTTACGGATTTTCCATAGTGCAGGTCGATGTCGAACGCCTTTTGGAAGTATATAAAGTTAATTACTAAAGTGGTTTGAAACTCAAATACATTTTTTATAATATTTCTAAGAGTGAAGATATGGTCTACACACGAACAGTTAGGTCTAAAGTCGGTTTGTTCTTCTTTAAGTCTTTGATCAACAGCTTTTTTCATTCTTTCCATTATGATTCTACAAAACAGTTTTCATAGGATTGATAGTAATGTAATTCCACGCCAGTTGTTGCAGTCTGACAGTTCTTTTTGTTGTTGATTGTTTGAAGATTATATCATCTTTCTAGTCTTTTTTGAGGGAATTCTGTCGATCATACAGCATTCATTATAACAAGTAGGTGGCCCAAGGAATTGTCTCTTGCTTTTGGAATTTCACTCGAAATTTTATCATTTCCACAGACCTTGTTTTTTTATTTTCTTGATGGCTTGTTTCATTTCATTTAATGAGATGTTGTCAACAAGATTACCATTATCTTTTTCACATCAAATATGTCACCGTGGTTATTCAAGGATATAGAATCGGTTCCTGCCCCAGTCATTTTGGTCCAGGCAGACTGCGCTGGTATTAGCACACGTCACATCATCTTTCACACTGACAGGCACTAGCGTGGAAGGGCTTGGCGACATGCAGAGACAGAGATAACACTTCTTAGGGTCTTCCGATTTAAGCCCTCGGGTACTGTCTCGGAAAGATGTTCCCGGCCTCTCAGTGACACTTCCATCAGAAAGCATTTCACGAGAGAATAATCTCATGACAGCAAAAGAGGCAACAAAACGGCCTGGAGGTCAGGTCAAATTTTTCATTAACTTTATACTTTGCTTATTTCCTCTTTCAATTCTGTCTAGTATAACAATTGCGACTTATTTTTGTAATTTGAGTCAGTTGAACGTAAGCAATGTCCTGAGTTTTAAATAGCGACAGATATATTTTCATCTTTCAATCTACCACATAGGTTCTTATCTATTTTTGGGACTAATTTTGCTCCATCTGTAGCGAGGGGTACAGGGTGCGTCTTCGGGACGATTGCAGTAACCAGGTTAAACCCCTCACCAGCAGGTATATATGCGTCCATAATATCGTTAAGAGCGCAATGGCAACCTATTGTACGTAAAATATTGCTTAGAAAATAACTATCTTCATAAGTTCTGGAATGATAACAAAGTCATGAATGAGATAAAGCCAACCCGTCTTAGTCGACGCCTACGACATGCATGTCAGATAACGGTTTCTTTTGTATTCGTTGTCAAACTCCTGAAGATTAGGAGGATGTAATCTTTAGAATAAAATGCGCCGTGTCATGGTTTACAGATTGGATTGAATACGATATCTCCGCCTTTTTGGCCAAACACATCCAACGATCATAAATTGTATCCACAAATTATTACAAAGAGAGATTGAGGAGAGAAGAAATAGAAAAGAGAGAGAGAGAGAAAGACAGAAACGTTAATAGTGAACAAGTCAAAGAGAGAAGGAAAGAAGAAAGTGAAGATTTCTTTACCCGAGGCACAGACGACGAGCTCAAGTGACAGGTCAATGTTCTATTAGAGAAGAAACCACCCAACGGGTGTTCCTTTACAACAAAAAATCTAATTCAATTTAAATGTCATTACGTCACCTCTCTTGACCTTGCCCTTGAAATGTCTTTGTCTTTCTGCTCTAACAAACATTAACCCTTGTCTAATGTGAGCATTAAGAACACTTGGAAAAACCGGTGATGTCAAGTTGGTTTGTAAACTGCCAATGAAATCTGTTCTGGGAGTTAAAGACGAGGTTTTCAGGGTTAATTTCCTAAATTATATTTTTAAAGCTTTACATTATACTAAAATAGTAATTACGTAGAACACACATTTTTGTATTTGTTTTACGATAACTAATAGACTATCGGGCTATGTGGTATACATATTAAAACATACACATAATATTCAAGACATTTTCAACGTTTCAACCTTAAGGTCTTCAAGAAATACAAAGCAATGAACAAACAATTTGTTTAAAACCCAGTAAAAACACTATACTAAAAGACATATAATTAATACATGAAAAATTAGAAGTTTTCTAATACTTGGTGCTGTTTTCATTTATGAAATGTTTATTTCTAATCCAGTACATATAGCGAGACTGTCGTCATATAGAAGACCTCCCAACACAATTAATTAGGAACTCATTCGTTACGTTTTTGATTATTATTGGGCTTAGGTTAGTCACTATTTACATACTTGGAATCGACTTGGTTATTTTTGACACACGATTGCAATTATGTAAATAATGACCATCCGAAACCCTAACAATAATATACGTAAGGAATGGGGCCGTAATTAATTTTGTCGGAAGGTCTTTATATTGTGGTGAGCAGAACAGTGGAACATATCCTGCAGGATTACGTTACAGTCAATCAGTTAAGGGAGGGACACTGACCCACAGAAACGGATATTCACAGAAAGCTGTGCGGGAGCAGTGATGAGCTTTCAAATACAGCAGCATACATTAAGAAAACTGGACTTGATGTGTAGACATGTCAAACTGCGAACCAGAAGAATAAGAGACACTTATGGTTTTAGTGTCTATACCATGAGGAAAGTGGGCCTCGAAAAGGGAGCAAAGAATAACGGCACTACGACATGCCATGGATGTCGCTAGAAGCAAGTGAGGAGGTTTAAGTGTTGAGATTGACTTCACATCTCATAGAGGGTCACGGTGACCTAGAGGACATAGCAATGATTGCATTATGACCAATTACTAGAAAATACTTAAATACATTAATATGGACTGTTCTTAAATTATTTCAATAATTAGGGGGTGTGAAGGAATATAAAAGGGGTGATTTCACAAAAGTGAACGTCAACAATACTGTTTTAAATACACAATTAAATTGTTTCAATGTGAATGAGATTCTTCTCCGTCGCAGACGGATGTGTCTGGCCATTGGCGCAAATATAGCGGCGACACACTGCATTTACATTATCTGGATTATATCCTGCTGGAAATCTAGTTGGACCATTGTCCTGCTACAGGAGAGATACAGTGGGAGTTTGAGCATGAACACTGAAGAAGAATGAGATGAATGAAATTCTGAATATGTGAAAAAAATACATGTATTTGTGTTCTAATTTCTGATAAATATGTTGACGTAATTTATAAACAGCCCCATGGGCAAAAAAAAAACATCTGAAGTTTCATAATAATTATCCCAACTTTAATCATTAAAACCCCAGACTCTAGTTATAAACATGCCAACTCTAATCGACAATGCTAATAAAGTACTCGTGGAAATATTCCTTGGAACGTCCTAAGGAAGAAAGTGAACATGAAAGAGATAGTCTCATTGTCAGGTGGACAAATACGACAATTCTCGTCTAGAAATATAATTTTATTGTAACAAAAATAGTTCCTAAGCAAGGATTTACAGGGAACTCTTCCGAGACTGTCTAATATTTGATCAATCGGTTCCTTCTATTTAGTAATAAAATTAAACATACTCTCAAGTCGGTGTGTTTGTCAAGGAATAGAAGATGTACAATACAGCAGGGATTCAAATATTGTTCAGGAGAATCGAATTTTTCTTTTGATCTGTTTTGGTCAGCAGACATATTCGATGGTTCTCAAATTTAAGGAAGTTGAATGTAATTAGTGCATTTAAAATGTGATACTATTTGTGGTTGAAGGTTTGTGGAAGAGAATTCATCGGTGCGATAGAGGCAAATGATAAAAAGACATCAGTGCGAAAGAGGCAAATGATAAGAAGACATCAGTGCGATAGAGGCAAATGATAAGAAGACATCAGTGAGAATACATCGGTGCGATAGAGGCAAATGATAAGAAGACATCAGTGCGATAGAGGCAAATGATAAGAAGAGATAGAGGCAAATGATAAGAAGAGATAGAGGCAAATGATAAGAAGACATCAGTGAGAATACATCGGTGCGATAGAGGCAAATGATAAGAATACATCGGTGCGCTAGAGGCAAATGATAAGAGATAGAGGCAAATGATAAGAAGACATCAGTGAGAATACATCGGTGCGATAGAGGCCAATGATAAGAATACATCGGTGCGATAGAGGCAAATGATAAGAAGAGATAGAGGCAAATGATAAGAAGAGATAGAGGCAAATGATAAGAAGAGATAGAGGCAAATGATAAGAAGAGATAGAGGCAAATGATAAGAAGAGATAGAGGCAAATGATAAGAAGAGATAGAGGCAAATGATAAGACATCAGTGAGAATACATCGGTGCGATAGAGGCCAATGATAAGAATACATCGTTGCGATAGAGGCAAATGATAAGAATAAATCGGTGCGATAGAGGCAAATGATAAGAAGAGATAGAGGCAAATGATAAGAAGACATCAGTGAGAATACATCAGTACTGTAGAAGTAGATGTAGGGGATAGTTGTAAATTATAGGCAATAGAGATGTGGTGGGATGTGGTTCTGTGAGAATGATAAGAATGTAAGAATAGCTGAATGATAAGGACAGATAATATAGATAAGGACACCCATATAAGAATGATAAGGACATAGAAAGATTAACGAGCATGTGATGAAAGAGTCAAATACCAGACGTGAGTTACTTAATAATATCAGCAAAATAATATCAGTTTTTGGACATGTTATAAGACAATGAAATCTGGATAACATAGTTACAACATGTAAGATAGAAGGCAACAGACACCGAGTACGACAACGTAAGAAAATATTAGTCTGACATCGTGGCATGTCGAAAACTCAATAACAATCCTGGTAAAAACTACTGGAAATAGAGCGTTGTGAAGATCTATGATAGCATACGCAAATCGGCTCGGCACTTGATTTTGATGATGAGTATGTACCGGGAGCTCGCTGGCATCTAAGTAATCATACAAAAAGTTCAGAAATAAGCATATTACAAGCCAACAAAAGTAGTCATGCAAAAAGTTCAGAAATAAGCATATTACAAGCCAACAAAAGTAGTCATACAGAAAGTTCAGAAATAAGCATATTACAAGCCAACAAAAGTAATCATACAAAAAGTTCTGAAATAAGCATATTACAAGCCAACAAAAAAAAGAAGTAATTACAACACAAGTCCTAGCTAACATTCTAAAACGCTAAAGATGACATGTCATATCTGACACTGTCCTGTCATCTAACCATTGTCATGTTTTCAAGATGATCTTAAAAAAGAACCAAATCTGGTCCCGGAAAACAGACACGTACACTGCGACTATTGTGCTCTTCCATAATAGTTTATTGTTTGCAACCTCTACAATCTAATTTATACTAAGTAAGCTATTCTGGTGACTGGGCCTCCTAGCAGATTTCAGAATAAATGCATTCAATATAAATACTGTTCTCACACGCTGCGCTTTATCCCGTGGACGAGAGAATATGCCAAGAGGGAAGTGCAGGGTTGAGATCACGGTGCGAAAATTGCACACTTTCTACACCTTACCTGTCAACCCCACCTGGTTATTAGACGTTGAGGTATCCTGAAATTGCCGATTATCAAAACAACGAGAAAAGGTAATTACCTGGGTGTCGGTAATGCCACGGTATAACCGTCTTTTCCAATCCACGCGGCCACTAAAACGGAGAAATGACACCCTAGATTTTAGGAAACCATGTAAAAATTAGGAGATGTGGGCGGCAACAGGGAACACGGGCAGTAAAACTTCAAGGTATTCCGACAGGTAGTATTATTGGTGAACAGCTGAAAAGGTGCTACCAGAGGTCGACACTTGGGTCATTATTGTCCCAAAACCAGCAGTCCCATAAAAATTCCAGGTGATATCGAAGGTGTAATAGTAGGTATCAAAACAGGTGAATGAGAGTCTGGTGTTTAATTTTTTTTCTGCTTTTTCTCCTGGAGGATCGTATAAGAAAGACCCACACCATAAACTTTCAGTGATAAGCATTCTTGTTCTGCGTTCATTCTCAAACTCCTGCAAGTGAGCAGAGTGTAGTCCGGAGAATGGAATGCGTTGTCATGGTTTTACAGCATTGTTGAAATACCTTTCAGCCTGACACATCCGACTTCCGCATGGCTTTGGGTCACTGGCCCTATATGGGATGGGACAGCCAACTCCACCCCATAACCTCCTTAGTCACCTCGTACGACGTGCATGGAAGGTAAGCAGTGTTGCTATTCTTTGCTCCCCTCTCGGGCCTCGGCAACGCGCGGTGATAAGCATTCGAAGGAGTATACTTTCTTCATTTATTTTTATCGCTACTGGATGTTTAGTCAGCATATCCTGATTAATCATTGTATCTACCATTATCCATCTCTGCCATTATCGATAACTTCCTTTATCCATCTCTACCATTATCTATAATCTATATCATTATCCAATCATATCCATAAAACCACAACCCTTCAGGGATTTAGTAGTACTTCATTGGGTGTATCAACGCATATCGTCCCCCAGCGATTTCTATATTCAGCACTGTGGATGGGTGAGCGTAATATTGTGACCTGTCAGTCTTTACTGTCCGCATTGGGTGATTTTCTTTAAAACCTCTACTGCTTGCACCGTTGCCTGTTTCATACTAACGAGAAATCGTATCGGAATGAATGTCCAAATAATTCACGCTTACGTCATTTCACTATTGAAAGTAGTGTGGTTCTTTCGAACCTATAAGAGTCTCTATGTATTTCTTGCGCTCACATTTGTCTTAGGTTCTGTATAGTTGCACAGAGCCCATACATAAGATTTGTTTTTCAAGTCTTTTACTCCTTTTTCCATTTCTCATATCTGCAGTGAGTGTGCACAAACATACATCACGTTAGAAAGCACTAAATTTGTTTCATTGGTCACTTTGTACTATTAGTAGCCAGCCATTTAAAAAAAAAAGTATGGATCTATCAACGGTCAGCTAACTGGTATGACCAGTTGTAAGTGACTAATGAACTGGGAAAAAGGACACTGAAGTAGTCAGTAAAATCAATCACTAATCGATCAGCAGATTCAGGTTGCCTGTTCAATAATTATTGGAGATTTGAAAATAAAACTACTCCCGTTGCTCACACAGCTGCAACGTATTACGGTTCCAAGGCTCATGCTTTGGAAATGTCGAGGAATGACACCATCGCCGGTGAGCACGTGCGGCAGACAACGCTATCTTCAAGTCAGCCATTGATTAGGCACGTAAACACTTACAAGAAAACCGTGGTCCATGACGCGGGCTCATAACTCAGCTTACCTTCGCCTTAAAATCTGAAAAAGATGTGCCTGAAACTTTTGCTTTCGACACATTTAAACTAATAGGTTGATCGTTTGAAATAATATGCACTCGCGTGATATTTTCATTCATACCTCCATCCGGTTTTTGTCAGTACAGTAGACTTCCATAAGCTCGACAAGAATAAGGCAACTTCTATCGACCGTTTGTGTGTATAGAAAAAGACATGAAAAACATGAAATGTAGACATAAGGGGTTGTGCCGGATTCAATGAATTCACAACAATCAGAGAATTTAATAACAGAAATTCTGTTGGTGAAGCAATGTGTGTACTGATAAACTGGGAGAACAAGACTGTCTCCCACGTGTGATGTCGGATCCTGGAAGGGGGTTAGAGACTGTCTCTACCTGTGATGCTGGATCCTGGAAGGGAAGAAAGAGACTATCTTCCAAGTATGGGAATGGATCACAGAAGAGCAGGCAAGACTGTCTCCCATGTGTGATGTTCCACGTCTGGCACTCAACTGTACAGAACCGATCTTTCGATAATATCATGTCGCTTTAACTGTCCAAAATAAAGCAACTTCATTATTATGATGGTATTTAGAAGGGACCCTTCATTTAGTTTCAGTAATTTCAATGTCCTTTTTCTCTGTCCGTGATATTCGTAGGATCTTTACGTAGCACTTCTTTTCAAATGAATTTATTCTTCTAGATATTGTTTTGTTTAATTAAAGTCCAAGTCTCGCATCCATATGTTGGCACTGGGAATACACATGATCTTAAAACTTACAATTCATCAAGTGACATATTCTTTCCTATGATTCTCTTGAATTCTCCGAGGTCTTGAGCAAGTTGCCCTGCATCTTCCAGTGGCATTCGCAGGCCTTTTCCCCTGTTGCCTTCTATCATCCCCTCCAGTAACACTCTCTCCATGCCGTCGTGTCTCTTAATATGACCGAAAAAACTAGCTTTTTACTTACAATTAATTTAAAAAAACTTATAATTACAGAATTTAATTTGAGAATGTGTCTAACAGTGACAGTAACCAATGTTAAGATTTGCTGATACTATAACTAGTTAATGTTATGTACAAATAGATTTCTTCAGAGAAAATATAGAATTTAACCGATAATTGCATGTACAGGTGAACTACAGGTAAGCTAACTAACAACCCGTAATCTGGTTTCTCTTAAATAATTCAAACAAGATATACGATTTAAAAGATGTAACAAAGGCTTTCAAAACTGTAGACAATGTTGGGGTTGGGGAGTGTAAATGTTAACGCCATCCAACAGAAACACATAGCGAGATAACGCAATAAAAAAATCATCTCCAAATGTCCCAAGTGTAAAGTTGTCTCCAAGTGTAAAGTGGAAAATACATGAAAATCTTTCCACATTTTTTTTTTCAAGGATCTGACTGACGTAGTGGTCAAGATGTTGTTTTGTGCTCCAAAAGTAGTTAGTTCGAATGCCGTTATCGACATCTTGTTTATACAGTGAATATTTTCCGTGATCTATTAGGATCATCTATTGAAGCTACGGAGTTATGTGCTATGCGCGGTACTCTCCACAGGCAGTATGCCGCTTCGCTGAGAAAAACGGAGTACATATGGGTAGCTCTAGTACAATGTAGTCAATCATCTACGTGTTTTCTACTCGTTGAATTTTGTCTTTCCACTTTTTATCAAAGTCAGTACACCTGTACCGCAATACTAAGCTACACAGGTTTAGTGAGAGATTTGACTTACCTGTGTTTGTGATATGATTTACCTGTGTGGATTAGCCAAATCTTTGGGGATTAATGAAGATAGAGATAAATTGGCTGACCAATGTTTAGAATGCCCGTTTGTCATTTCTTTGTTTTAACTTGTCAGTGTTTGGTTGTTCAGTGGACCGTGGCAAATCGGTGGAGTGACTAATCTAGATAGTGAGTGACAAGAGGCTACCAGGTGCAATACTTACATTGACATATCTTAAGTTCATGCTGATGTATCTTATAGTTCATAGAGTGTAGGGACAGCTGTGTTACCGACCAGAGATGATGGATTGGAGGCTTTGCTGAAGCGGATGATTGAACACCAAATGTGACACTCATTACACCCTCGGGGTATGAGGCTTGACGAAGCATTGCCCACAGGTGAGTTGGAGTTATCCCGGTATGAAGCAAGGATGCATATATTGGGTTTGAAGCTACGTAGTTAGGGACTCTCGGAAGTCAGGTGACCAGTTGAGAGGATTGGAGTACACAACGAAAACTCCAGAACAATGAAGTCAGTTCACTACCTACGCTTTGTGATATTTTTTAGGTGGTGAAGTCAGTACGCTTTGTCAGACATTTTTTAGACGGTATAAATGGACTGTCCGGCTCTGTGAGGGCGTGGTAAAAAGCGCGTCTGTGACGACCAAGATATCGGATTCGAATCTCACCGCAGGCAAGTGTGCATCCAGACCGTTCAACAAGCAATGGCAAACTACTAAACGTACTTATATTGTCTAGAAAATCACTGCAGCCAAAAAAATTCTGGAGTGATGGCTATATCCTGAGTAAGATATGCTGCCAATGAATTGATAATATGATGTCGAGGACTTAAATGAGAGAAAATAATAGCAATGTTTACCTTCCATGCATGCCGTAAGAGATAACTAAACAAGTTGTGTGGTGTTTGGCTGTCCCATTGCACATAGTGTCAAAGTGACACAAATACCATGCTGAAGCCGGATATGTCAGGCCGAAAGGCGAAGATATCGTAGCAAAATTGTAATCAACACATTCTGTTCTTCGGAATATATCATACTCTGCAGAAGATTGAAAACGAAGGCTGGGAAAGAAGTTTGTGTGTCTAAAGAAACCCTACATTAACAGAGGGAAACAAGAGCTTAAACGCTCGTAGTTTCTGGGAATACAAACAAACATAAAGAAAAACTGGCTGATTACGAAGAAATTGAAATTATATTTTTGGATAAACACGCGGTATGTCGGGAACTGCAATGGGGGAAGAGAAGTAACAAGGTCTCATTCCACACACATTGTGAGGACCACAGAGCTCTGAGTGTGGGTTTAACTATCTCCCACCCCATGCTGAACTCCGACGTGTTGGACCAATGCGTAGATATATCAGCCGAGCTGTAAACCTTGACATAATTCATTATTTTCTGCATATTACAATCTACTAGCCAGCAAGAGTGAGAATTCAAATATCATGTATCAATGACTTGCTGTGTAGACACGTTAAACTACGAATACCATCGAAGTCGGATGTATCGGACAATAGGCGCAAATAAAATGACGACCAACGAATTATCAGTTCTCTGGACTACATCCTGCTGGAAATATAGTAGGATGTCCTGTTACAAGAGAAAGCCAGTGGGAGTTTAAGAATGAAGACAAAACTCCGAATGGGAAGAATTTATGATGTACAGTCAAATCCTATTATAACAGCTTGGAATAGACCAACCAAATATTTATATAGCATAAATTTGTATACATAATATATGATAAATGGAGATTTAAAAAAATAAGCGTTGTTCAATAAGAATTTATTTAATAAACGGAGGCGCCAAATATATATATATTTCAACATATACATGGACAGAATAATAAAATAAGCTCACATCAACAAAGATAAAAATATTACAAATAAACCTGATGATGAACTTAATGAAATCAATGAACTATTATTTGTCGATGATCAAAGTCTAATATACAAAGATGAGGAAACTTTGCAAAAGCACATAAATGCATTGCTGTTAGCATGTCAAACGTACAGCATGAAAATTAATGTACAAAAAACAGAAGTTATGAAAATTAGCAAGTCTGTAACACCAATGGATATAACAATAGAAAACACCAATATGAAGCAAGAATAAGAGTTTAAATATCTATTTAAAGCATTTTTCCGAAGATGGAAGACTAGACAGAGAAATATAAACAAGGTGCCAGAAAGCAAACACAGTGAACTACCAACTATCACCATTACTTCATCTAAAGATCAAGATGGAAATCAAAACACAGATAATATCTGCAATTGTTATACCAACACTGTGCTACGAATGTCAAACATGGTCTTTAACAGGATCGCAGCAGAGAAAAATCGTTACATGTGAAATGAAGTGTCTGAGAAATGCTGCAATGGTTACCAAACTAGATAACATAAGAAATTAAGAAATTACGAAAAGACTTGTTATAATATCATATATTGAACATATTGAAAAACAACAAGTAAAATGGTTCGGTCACGCTATGAGAATGAAGCCAAACCAAATACCAATAAGAATATAGAACAAAAGAATGTCCGGGCGTAAGGCCAAAGGACGGCAAGAAAACGGTGGATAGAAAACATCAAGACAGCCTTGAACAAACATGGAGTAAATGCAACTACGGCGACATATCTGATATATATATATATAATACCATGATTCTAGGTCTTATTTTGGCAGATTTTAACATCTGCTTGTTAAAATCTGAGATAAAATTTGTACTTTTCTATATATTGTTTTTTTCACAAATGATGTTAGTTGTCGTGGGGAGATGATGTTTTCTGTCTTTGGCCAACTTTGTTGCGTTTGTCATGGTTAGGCCGTGACCACATACTGAACGCAGAAGAAGGCCGTGACTTTTTAACAATTTCTCTTATTTACTGAATATTTTGATCCTGTTCTTGTTCTTGCTCTTGCCTTGTATCTGTTTTTCCCCCTACTGTTCTATGCCTGGCTGTGATTGTTCCATCCGCATACGGTGCCCGAACCAGTTGATCTATTGTATTTCTATATATTGTTTGCATTATATGGTCTTTACTATTTTGTTTATGTCTTCATTTCTCATTCGGTATCTTCTGGTAACTTTTATAGCCTTTATTAGTGTTTTTGTCGGGGGCATGTACTGAGCATGTATGGCACTGGTAAAATAATGTTAGAATAAAGATGGTGTTTATTATATTGTTTGGTCGCCATGTTGATTGCTAGGGTTTTTTTTAAATAGATAATATTTATAGAGGTGAAATCCCGTTATGATAACATGGCACGAGGCGACGAAATATGTATGTAATAAAAGAAAACAGCTACATCTGAAATTAATTATCAAAATAAATGAGGATTATAACCAGTTTTAAATCAGGATATTTGTTACAAACGCATGCGCTATAACGGGATTCCACTAGTAATTATAAATTTCTATGTTATATTTTTGACATTTTAGTAACAATTTCTTGTATGTTTACTAGGCTATAAATATGTCCGTCCTAGCATAATTACTATGTGCGTCCTAGAATAATTACTATGTGCGTCCTAGCAATTACTATGTGCGTCCTAGCATAATTGCTATGTGCGTAGAACTGAGAATTCAGAATTGATCTTCTCGGGATATCCAAATATATTTTATTATGCCATTTTCCCCAGCGATCTAACATGACTCCATTGTTTTTGTTGCCAGTAACCTAATTCAAGTGATTTACTTTAATTGTTTTCTTTTCGAATCTGCTCTGGAGCAGACCAAACATGAAATCCATTTGTAGCGATATCTAACATCTGAACTGCATCAGGAATAGTTATCACAGAAAATAAGATGTCCTGGGAGTACATGGGGGCTGAAGGATTGGAAAACAATATTAATGCCAACGTCAACAAAAGTTGATCGTTTTCTGTTATGCTACCAAACTAGTTAGGTGTTGTCAAGCGCGTTCAGCGTGCCAGGCTGTGGAGTATGTACTTACTTTCCTGCCTCGTTCTCTCACTCATGGGGGTTCCTTTCGTTCTCTCAAGCTTGGGGGTTAGCAATACAAACCCTTAGATAATGGCGGTGGGGCGAGAGAAAGAGTTTGTTCACACAACCTTCCTCTAGGAAAATATAACGTTATATTTTGTGCTAATAGACAAAAAGTATTTATGATATACTACCCCTTTTTAGGTATACTACCCTTCCCTATGATATACTCCAGTATACCACTCCTTCGTATGATATATACACTTCTTATGGCATATTTTGGTATACTACCACTTCTTACGGTATACGCCCCATTCTTATAGTATACTCCCTATTCTTAGGGTATACTCCCTATTCTTAGGGTATACTCCGGTATACTACCTATTCTTGGGGTATACTCCGGTATACTCCCTATTCTTAGAGTATACTCCGGTATACTACCTATTCTTAGGGTATACTACCTATTCTTAGGGTATACTCCGGTATACTACCTATTCTTAGGGTATACTCCGGTATACTACCTATTCTTAGGGTATACTACCTATTCTTAGGGTATATTCCGGTATACTACCTATTCTTAGGGTATACTCCGGTATACTACCTATTCTTAGTGTATACTCCGGTATACTGCCTATTCTTAGGGTATACTCCGGTATCCTACCTATTCTTAGGATATACTCCGGTATACTACCTATTCTTAGGGTATACTCCGGCATACTCCCCCTTCTTATGGTATACTATTCCTTAAATGTTTTACCAAAAACAGATGATCAAGATCCCCATAGAGAGGAGACGATGGAGTCGTGTTACCATTTTATTAACTCACATTAAAACAAAGTCGTGTTAGTATTTACACAAATCTGGCAAGATAGTAGAGCCGTGTTGCCAGCGTCCAAAATGTGACTCAATAATAATAACTCCCCCGTGCCCTGACATGCATGTTGTAAGAGATTCTCCGAGGACAATTTGTTGCTTCATGGCTGATAGTAGTTACATTCTTCTTTTGTCTTCCTTTCCAAACTCTTGCAGTTAGCAAGATGTAGTTCCTACAGCGGGGTATGTTGTCATGGTAACTAAAAACGGGACCTATGTTACCTCTGATATTTTATGGTTTTGCGTCCTGATATAACCAAATTAGATTTTGTTTTACCTCGGTTGAAAGGTCCGCACCTCTCCAAAAGAGAGGTAAACTAATAACTACCTCCCTACATTGTCATGGTTTACAGCTGGGCAAACATTTTGTGTACATCTGATCACTTCGGCTTGACACATCCGATTCAGCATGGCTTCTGGGCCATTTTGACCCTGTATCGGATGGGCAGCCAACTCCATCCCGAATCTTCTGGTCGCTTCTTATGACATTATACATGTGCTTAAGTGTCACTATTCTTAGTTCCCTTCTCGGGCCCATGAACACGGTACGATATACAATATGCGTCTACTCTGAATATATTTAATGACATCTATTTTCACTGAGTCAAAGTACCTTGATTCACACTCGCATACATTGATACATACATACACACATAGGTTCTTTAACGCACACACATACATGCATATGCACATACCCTATTCACAAATACATAGTGTTACATACATACTCTCATTCGCACACACACACACACACATGCTCTCATTCACACAGTCACATACTGACATACCATCAATCACATACTCATGCCATCAATCACACGCACTCACTAATCCACGTGCAGGAGATAATTAAGCCACTTATGGTAGGTAACTATAGAGGCTACTGAAAATGTAATTACAACACAAGTAATCATCACAACACAAGTAACCACAACACAAGTAATTACAACACAAATAATCAGAAAAGTAATAAGAAAAGCTTACCTTTTCAGTCCAGGTCTGATTCTGTCCAACACTGTCTCACAGTATGTATCAGAAGTTCACGTCTGCAGCACTGTCGTTATCGAATTATAATAATATACAAATGTGTTCATCCCCAAAGTAATTGTTGAATTATCACACTGAATGAATGCTCATTGGACAGCAAATTACTAAGTTATCACACAAATCACAGTTATTTCGCAAGGCTACAAATAGCAGTGGACATCACATCCATCGTTTGTGTGACCTGACCTCTGTTTTAATGTTCTATATTTTCAGATTAAATAACTACACTTCAGGAGTAAGTTCATAAACAATTTTACTGACAGGGCCTAAACTATATTTAAAACAAAGTCCCGATTGTTAATTAATTAATAGTTTATTTTTACAAACTATAAATGTGTGATACTTTTATTTAAAACGTGAAACTCAATGATTTTACCAAGCGATTAAAAAAGTCCAAACCATATAACGACTTATACAACTAAACTTCCGAAATTAAAACGCAGTCACCGCTGTCTTGAACAATGGTTCCAACATTAATGTTTACATCCCAAAATGTTCACACCGTGTCGCCATCAACAGCTACTGTTCGTCCATGAAGAGCGGAACCACTTTTTACCGGAATAGTTGCGCGCGAGTAATTTCTAGCTGCCTCATTGGCTGATAGTTGGTGTAGGAATACTATAGGTGGGCGGTGCTATTCTGATAATCCGCTTGGTAGCATCAGTGAGTCTCGGAAAATTTGGTTTTTACTTGTGCGATTCCATCGTGTCATTATCAGATAAGCTGCCATCTCCGCACTAATGTCGCTGCCACTTGTGATGTACTTCGACAGATCAAAATGTGTACACCACTTGACATTTCTTCTTACTTATCTGTGTTAACCCTCAGTTCTAGTCTTCTATATTGGTTCTCAAACTCCTGCAGATGATCAGGTTGTACTTCGGAGAACAGAATGCGCGTTGTCATGGTTTAAAGGTTGGCTATATCTGCTACGTTTGGCCTGAAACATCCGACTTTAGTTTGTTGTATGGCTCACTTTGATCCCCTTTGCAATCTGTCAACAAACTTGCATCATAAAACCTCATTTCTCGAGATGCATGACAGTTGATTGCTCCTGTATCCTAGTCAATACAGGAATGGCTTTTATTTCTTCAGATTTTTAAATTCCAGTTCATTCTTGTATACAGAAATGTAACAATGAGGTTTATGGAAGAACTACATACAAACTTTGATTTATTTAAAGGAATCAAAAGAACTAGAAACATTAGTTCTTATTGTCGATTGACTTAATTTCCCTGTGCAATTTTCTTGATTTTTTTCTTGTTGCTTTGCAAACATTTATTTTATTTTCTCTTTAAAGGCTTTCTCTTCTGGATATTTATAGCCACGTGGAAGACAGGTAATGAGTACTAAAATAGAAGTACCAGACATGAGTACCAGATAGAAGTAAGAAGAAACTGTCAGGACAGACTAGCAGTACCACCTTCTATTGATATTTATAGCATTGTCTCAAGGAAGCGCATCCGAATTATATATATATATATATATATATATATATATATATATATATATATATAATGGTATATAGATAGATTCGATAGGTAGATTAGATAGATGGATGAATAGACAGGTAGGTAGGTGGTAGGTAGGTAGATAGAGATAGATAGATAGATAGATTCTTGATTAGAAACTGGCTTCACAGCACGTGGGGCATTCCCATAAGTGCTCCGCCCTCTGTTCCAGCAGCCATCCGGCTCGGTGTTTCAAGTCTAATGCGGCCAAAAACAGACGTCGACATCAGGGCACAACTCTGGCCCTTGCGACAGGTTTCTTTCTTGTTCTGTCCACCCACGTCGTGCCCGTAACTAGTTCAAGCACAACGTTGGCCTGTCGGAACAACATGATAACTGTTATCGAAGGTTACAACTACGGGTAATACTAGATAGATAGATAGATAGATAGATAGATAGATAGATAGATAGATAGATAGATAGATAGATAGATAGATACATAGATACATAGATACATAGATAGATAGATAGATAGATAGATAGATAGATAGATAGATAGATAGATAGATAGATAGATAGATAGATATATAGATAGATAGATAGATAGATATATAGATAGATAGATAGATAGATAGATAGATAGATAGATAGATAGATAGATAGATAGATAGATAGATAGATAGTAGATAGATAGATAGATAGATAGTAGATAGATAAATAGATAGATAGATAGATAGATAGATAGATAGATAGATAGATAGATAGATAGATAGATAGATAGTAGATAGATAGATAGTAGATAGATAAATAGATAGTAGATAGATAGATAATAGGAATAAAGAATAGCACCACTATTTATCTTCCAAGCATGTTGTAAGAAGTGACTAAGAAGGTTATGTGGTGGAATTGGCTGTCGCATCCCATATCGTGTCAAAGTGAAATCGCATGTGTCAGGTCGAAAGGCGCAGATATCCCAGTGATGATGTAAACCATGACACAACGCATTCCGATCTCTGAACTACGTCATGCAAATCTGTAGGAGTTTAAGAACGAGCGCAGAAGAAGAAGATACATACATAAATAAATAAAAGATAGATATATTAAATATAGACAGAATAAACATATAGTCACATAATAAAAAATGTGAAAGGTTCAAAAGGTGTAAGGATTGATTTCATTGTTACACCTCTCAACGAAACTTCACGCCGCCTGCCAAGAGTACCACCTATAGCACGTAACTCTGAAGCTTCAAGCTATAATCTCAATGAATCTCTGGAAGAAGAAAAATTAATTTTACAAACAAATAAGTCGTAAGCAGGATTTGAACCCGCGACCTCTTGATCACAAAATGAATTGATTGCAAATTCGACCTATGGTTGCAAATTTTCATCATGCCTGGACGTGGTAATCACAGACACACAATAAACCCAACATAACATGTACATACAGTGACTCAAGATACAGACATATTTTGTGGGTGATACCAATGGTAACTCAAACAAACGTAAATAAATTTCGCTTTTGTATTTGAACAATTTCATAATAAATCACAAAAACCGTCCGCGGTGTAAACCATGCTGCTTGTATCATTTTTCAAACCCATTTTTGAAACCGACATTGGCTATAAAACTAAATCCATGTGGGTGGCAGCTTTCCTTTAAAGATGGTTGGAAAATTAGTGTCTCAGTACGGCTATAAATCTCTAGTTTCCGCCCCAGAACCTGAGGATGGTCCCCAGTCCTGACGTGTAGTCTTTCTGGTGTTGTTCAGAAACTAGAAGACGAGCTTTATTTTGTTACGAGGGCTACCTTCTGTCGGTGTTTGATTGTCAGATCCGGAAATTTGTGCGTCTGACTCTGTAATGACGTGGCAAAGTAACTATGAACAGGGAGTTATCAAACTTTAGCAACTGTCCAATAAATTAAAAGCCCCTCCTTGGGTCATTCCTTAGTGTAACCTGGCACATATATCTCAGGTGTTTGTATCTCCTGACAGTTTCTTTTTCCAGGTGAACGAAAGTTATGTTTTAAACGACATGTTTTGCTGGTCTTAGTCATGACACAGAATCCAAATATAAGTAGTGATAGTGCAACAAGTACAAGTATATACTGGACACATATTCACGAATGATGACAGACGTGAAACAAAAGTTGAAAGAGTATTAGCAATACCTACTTCTTCTTCTGCGATCGTTCTCAAACTCCTGCACATCAGCAAGATGTAGTCCGGAGAACGGAATGCGTTGTGCCATGGTGTACAGCATTGCTGCGATATCTGCGCATTTCGGTCTGACACATCAGACTTCAGCATGGCTTTGGGTCACTGATCCTATACGGGATGGGACAGCCAACTCCATCCCATAACCTCCTTAGTCGCCTCGTACGACATGCATGGAAGGTAAGCAGTGTTGCTATTCTTTGCTTCTCTTTCGGGCCCCGACAACACACGGGCGTTAGCAATGGCTAAAAGTACTTTCAATGACACAAGGAAACTGAGAACACTCAAACAAAACACAAACTAACATATGAGAATTGTACACAATGACACAAGGAAACTACTAGTATCCAAACATAGACAAACTAACATATGAGAATTGTACACAATAACACGAGGAAACTACTAGTATCCACACATAACACAAACTAACATATGAGAATTGTACACAATGACACAAGGAAACTACTAGTATCCAAACATAACACAAACTAACATATGAGAATTGTACACAATGACACGAGGACACTACTAGTATCCAAACATAAGACAAACTAACATATGAGAATTGTACACAATGACACGAGGAAACTACTAGTATCCAAACATAACACAAACTAACATATGAGAATTCTACATTGATTCATCTATACTACATTATGTATGATTCAGATACATGTGTAGTGAATAAATAACTAGAAGACAAAATTGATGATACCTTTGAGATTGAATATATAGAATTGAATAATGAGAAATTACTAGATGGAAAAGAAAAAAACCAACACAGAGATTCAGACAACATTGTATCTCATCTCAAAGATAGATATTATGTTGGAACGAGGGGGTGCTATCTTAAAAAAGGACATTCGGCCGTTGTGAAAGTGACTCTCATTGTATTTGTGATTACCTTTTTGCAGAAAGCGATATGAGTGGTAGTGATTTTACTCACTCCTTCACTACGTTGATAGTACTAAAAGTAATCTCTCGATTTGCTAAAAGGTGTGTGTATGTGAGGAGGTGGGTTTAAATCTCCCATCTCACCATCCCTTACCCCTCTTATTTACAGGGCTTACCCCCTCTTATAGAGGCTTACCCTCTATAGAATAACCAACCCATCTCCAAAATCTCCTCACTCATCTCTGAAGACATCTCCTCAGCCATTTCCTATTCATCTCCTTAGTTGTTTCTGAAGACATGTGTTGCTATTGTTTGTTCCAATTTCAGTCCCAGGTAACACACATATCAGTTCTGAGAATAAGAATATTAACATATTTATCTGCCATACATGTTGTAAGAAGCGACTAACATGTATAGATGTGGAGTTGACCGGCCATGACGTAGAAAGAACAAAACAAAACAAAAATAGCCGGAAACGGATGTTCTGACCCGAAAGGTGTAAACATCTCAACTTTGCTATAAACTAGCAGAGAGACGTGATCAAATAACTGAAATCATTCAGAGAAATCTAAATGGTTTTACCAAGATCTTAGAGAGAACACAGACGAAGTAACAAAAAAAGAAGACTCGACGACATTGGTGTTTTGTTTTGATTCATCCAGATTTAGAAGTTGATTCAGATGCGCTTAACTGCGATTTTAGAACCTGCTCCCTTATCCAGAGTTTGCGAACACACAGATCAATATTTGTGTCTCAGGCGAGGTTTGTGCAGTGTAAATACCGACCCAGTGTCCGAGCTGTTAAATTATTCCAGTTTCTGTGTTAAACACGGGCTAGTACTGCCACAAGAGTACCTCGTACCTTACTCCAGACACAAGAGTACCTCGTACCTTACTCCAGACACAAGTTGGTTATTGAGGTTTCTTTTTGTCAGTATCATCCCCTTTTATAGAGTTTATTACGTTCATGTGTTGCCGGGACAAGTACGTGGAGCAAACAATAGTCACGCTGTGGCCTGCCATGTATGCTGTAAGAGATAACTAAGGAGGTTGTGGGTGGTGGATTTAGCTGTCATCTCATAAAGGTCAAAGTATCCGAAAAGACATGTTCAATTCACATGATTCTAAAAAAGGCGCATATATTACAGCTGAACTGTAAACCAAGACACAAATCAATTGTTTTCTTCGGACTTCCTACTGCAAATATGCCAGAGTTTGAGAAAGAAGAAGACTATGAGTACTGAGTCTTCTTGTTACAACACTGTCTAAATATTTCTTTGTCTTCATCTATAGGAATTACTAACAATGAAGCTCTTATTTCGCATTTATAATAATTTTCTTTTTCTAATATCTTTCTTTCCTAGAAGACATGAACTCAGTATGAACTACTGTGGAAGGGTCCCACGTGTATCCAAGGAAGTTCATAATAACGGCAAGTTAGGCGGCCCTCTGTCCGAAAGTTTTTATCTCAACTACGTTCAGTGTGGTCATGAATTGTCTCGTAGTGCCCACGTAAATACTTTGTTCTCCTTCTGCGTTCGCTCTCTGACAACCAACTTGAACTTTTCTTTTTATTTCCGCCATAGTGTGTGCAGTAGGTTGTGCTGCTGGTTTCACCACAGAGCTTCTTTATTTTTTTTGCCCCTTCCGACCCAGCAAATCAATTTTCGGAATGAAAAATACCATTTTGTAAGCAGTCACCCATTCAAATAAATACCTGCATATTTGTGGTGGTATCACAATTGGCTATTTCTGATCACGCAACACATATGCTGTGACTTCTTCTCGTTCGCAGTTATCTGTGCCGGCGTGCTTCTCGACCTGGAATCTCCAACATCAGCTCCTGTGCTGATTTGGGCAGGACTGTGGTCCGGCTCGATATAGGGGATAACCCGACCAATCTTAACTTCCAGCCTCTTTTGACTGAAATAAGCCCCACGTCTACTTCAATGAGTTGAACTCGATGTGACTATATGTCTTCGATGCAGCCAAGTCTAGTGTGATAGCCTCCTGGTTTCTCACAATGACCGACCGTAGTGTTTTATATTGCATATTAGTTGATACTTCCTGCATGTTGACAGGATGCGAATGAAGATCAAGAACAGCTGCGATGTAATCTATGGTCTATGTCGAAAGATCACACCGTTGGGCAAATCATTTGGTGCATATGCCAGACCATCGTCTGCCAAAGATACTTCTATATGGTGAGTTGGAGAAGGGTACAAGATCTCAAGGTGGTCAAAGGAAGCGCTACAAGGACTCGTTAAAGAACTCACTGAAAACCTTTGAAATAAACCACGATTCATGGGAAGAACGTGCACAAAATAGATCTACATGGCGTTCTAAAATAAAAAAGAGCGCATCATCTTGTAAAAAGAGGAGAAATGCAGCAGCTCAACAGCGGAGAGCAGCTAGAAAGTCACGGATAGACCAAGATCCGTCTACAGTAGCCATTCCATGTCCGAACTGTCCAAAGACATTTACAGTCCGAATAGGGCTCATTAGCCATCTACGAACTAATAATCAAGGACATAACTCTAATTGAAATTTCAAAAGTGGATGTAGCAAATGGTCATCATCACTTGTGATGGACGAACAACACCATCATGTCGAAAGATGTGATTAAGGATGGTTGGATACCTCGTAAAAAGTCAAAACAACTTACAACAAAGTCCGAGCTACACTGGATATCTCGTGCTGAGATGAGACAGAATGAAACTGTCAACTACAGCACAACACATTCATTTTTCCAGTCTGCTAAGGGGTTGTCCACAAATTACATAAACAATTATCATCAAACTCATAACCCTTTAGGTTCGTAGACATGTCAATCTGGAAACATCAACACAAAATGTTCCCCATGCTTCTCGGTTATCAGTTTTTTGTTTAAATGTGGACAATCTTCATCCTGCCCAATCTTTAATATTTTCAATCCATATTTTCCTCTTAATCCTTGTTCTTCTTCCACCCTCAACTGTTCCCTGAAAGATATTTTTAGAAAGAGAATCGTGCCTCATCACGTGGTCAAACATTTATGGATGGGGAGGGAATAACAATTTGACAATTGTTGACATGGAGAAGGAGTGAAAAAAATTGTGAAAGTTTTGAATTTGAAACATTTGTTAAAATTAAAATGCGAAACAAATCATGCTGTGTTTTCTTACTTTTTCTTCCACTTTGTTTCTGCAGGGGGAGCCGCAAAATTAATTAATTTTGTAGGTAAAATTAATTTAACATAATTAAACAAGGAGCACCTCTGAATTTGGATGGGGTGTAATGGGTTCCGCATAACTTTCATGTGGACCCAAGGTTGAGAAATAACCAAGATCCTAAAAGTACATATTTCCTCGTTGTGTTAGTTGGTTATTTGGTTAGTTAATTGATTTGTTAGTAGGTTGATTAGTTGGTTGATTATTTGATTAGTTGGTTGATTATTTGATTAGTTGGTTGATTGCGTGGTTAGTTGGTTTGTTGCATGGTTAGTTGGTTGGTTGACTAATTGATTGATTAGCTTGTTGACTAGTTGGTTGGTTGTTAGTTCTTTGGTTATTTAGTTGTATGGTTAGTTAGTTGGTTGGCTGGATGGTTATTTGGTTGGTTGGTAAATAATTTGATTGGTTGGTTGGTTAGTTGATTAGATAGTTGGTTGGTTGGTTAGTTGGTTGGGTAAGTGATTGGGTAATTAGCTTGTTCCTTGGTTAGTTGGTTAGTGTGTTCGTTAGTTGGTTAGTTGATTGGTTGGTTAGTTGATTCATTGTTGGATAGTTTATTGATTGGTTGGTTAGTTTATTGATTGGTTGGTTAGTTGATTGATTGGTTGGTTAGTTGATTGATTGGTTGGTTAGTTATTGGTTACTGAATTCAATGGTTGGTTACTTGATTGGTTGGCTAGTTAGTTCCCTTTAGGCCAAACATAGTACATAGAGCAGTGATCATTTCGTTCTATGGTGAATGCCTCGTTGCAAGTTGATGTAACTCTTCTGTCTTGCTTACGCCTACTATTGAACTTCGTTGATTGCTATGTGTAGTTTATATTAAGCTATCTGCTTCTATTTTGCCATCTGCCTTTCACATGAAGATTTGTTTATGAAGTCTGTTTTTACCCATTCTTAGAATATGACACATTTATAACTACATTATATAGCCTTATCCAAAACTCGGAGATCTCGTTGTTACGGAATTATATGAATTTCGATCTCTAATATTTTTATGGTCTGATGTAACCAAAATGGATTGGCACCCTTGATTGAAAGTGGTGTTTCTCTTCCACAAGAAGCTTTATTCTCCTACATACCAAACAACGTTTTCGATAGCCGAAAGGGACTGAGCATACATATCAAATATACCTATGGTAAAGACGTCAGTGCTAACCAGCTGCCCTGGATATACAAGTAGTTCTCAAGTTTCTTCAACGTGGAACCATCTGTGACTAATAGAGGTACTATAGCTAGCTACAAGTTAATAATGATTCTATGGGCCGGACTATTAAAATAAAGCAAATAGCTTAGACATAACCACAACCACCTCAGCAACGGATCCAGTTTGCCAATAGATGAGTGTTTGCTTCAACATTGTTCATCTGTTTGATTGGATGTAGCGAAGAGCCCCGAGAAGGGTTTTGAGGAAAACAGAGAAAACAGTCCCGGAACGTGAGGGCAAACAATGAATGAGTTGTTCCGGAGAAAGTGAACTGAAAGTTTGAAAGCCACAAGCGGACTTTTGAAACTTGAGACAAGAAATTAGATTTAGAGACAATGATATCTGGAGATTGAAGCTAAGGATCAGGGGTGTGTATATTGAACAAGGGAGATTTTTAATCTGGAAAATTGTGCCTTTTAGCCCCGCGACTATTATATTTCTTGATGGTTACCACGAGAGATGGCAGTGATATTGAGAGTGAGTCAAGTAATATAATGATTATCATTGAAACTGAGACGGTCTCATCCTTATTAGTCCTTTCTCAAACTCCCACCGGTTATCAGGATGTTGTCTGGAGAATAAGAAAGAGTTGTATGGTTTTTTTTTAATTTTAAGAACGTCCGTGTATTGACAGGTCCCGATAGAGAAGTAAAGAATAGTGGCACTGTTACATGCCATGCGTATCGTAAGAGCCGAATAAGGAGGTTTTGGGGTGGAGTAGACTGTCCCATCACGTAGTGGGTAAAAGTGATCCAAATTCATGCTGATGTCGGATTTCTCAGACCTGTAGACTATGACATAATGCAGTCTATTCATGGACTACATCGTGCTATTCTGCGGAAGTTTCTACTTTCTTCTTCTGCGTTCGCTCTCACATCATCAACAAAAATATTCGTGTGGTTTAATTCGGAAAACGTGAAGTATGTTGTGCTGCTTATTTTATAGGGATGCTGCGTTATTGGCGCATTTCAGCCCAGTATATCTGTTTTTAGCATGGGCAGTGATTTGAGAATGAACGAAGAAGAATATGTTTAAGAATAGGTGGTGATGTATTAGGAGAAAACATACATTTAAAGGTGTGCAAACGGTACTGCACTGCTCTCGGCGGACCAAGACTTAGCAGATAACCAAGATCCCAAAACTACCCCCTTTATGGTGCACCCTGGAGACAGAAATACAGCTCGTGCTGATTCTGGCTAAACATTTTGGGGATCGTGTCCGTGAATGTGGAGGCAGCAGATGAAAAGAGAATTTAATGCAAAAGAGACAGTCAATATCTCCAAGATCACTGCGCCAACTAATGCAGTGGCAATGTCAACACACAGGGACGCTGATCAGTCCAGTCCGAGGATTGGAAGGGCGGCCACTGAAAACGACATGAAAAGGTAATTGCATGGCGAGATACGAAAAGATAACATACTGAGTAGAATGAGAAGGCAGCGCTAAGTGCAAATAGAAAGGGAAAACTTTCCAAGGAAATCGGAACATCAAGCTCTGTTAGCTCGAGACAAGCTTCTAGTTACCGGTGCACCTGACGGGCAGAGACCCAATCGTGAACGTCCTGGTCCAACTTTACTGTCGAGCATTCCTATACCGGAAACATGCTAGAGGAGAAAAAGGGTTTTGTACCCGATGGGCTCAGGCACAAACGGGACAACGAAGGCAGCCCTGGCCCAATTCTACTGGCAAACCTTTCGATATCGGAAACCTTCTCGCAGAGAGAAAGGGTTCACTCACTACCCGATGGGCTCAGGCAAAAATGGACAATGTCGTTTAGCTCGAGAACACGCTTTGCTCCCAAACGCGTGGTGAAACTCTGACTTGGACGAGGAGTTCACGATGTCGGTGAACGACATCTCCGCTAAGAAAGCGAAAGAGCCCCGGTTCAACTATTCTGTCGAGCTCCTCCTTAACCGGAACTAGTCTCGCGGATGAGAAAAGGTTCAGTACCCGATGGGCACAGGCACAGAACGTTTAATTACACGAGACAAGTTCACTGACTGTGAAACATCTCGTGTGAGATGGGCGTGAACGGTAATCGTCTCGGCGAAGTCATTACACACCCGCGCGCCCGTCGACAGATAGACAGACTGTCTGTCACAGACTAGGGAAGCCCACTACCCAAATTAAAGGCATGACGAAAAACGGATGTGCTGGGCCTCAAATGTCGGGGCCACAGAGTGAGCCTTTCGAGGTGAAAATAACACATTTCAACTGTGAACCTTGCAGTACAACGTACTTCACGCTCTCCGGCGGAAAACACACGATTTATTCGTTGTGGTTATAAGAGAGCGAACGCAGAAGAAGAAGAATACGTTAAAAAATAATCGGACGTTTAGATTTTAATATAAACAAAATATTCAGAAATAACTTCTACGTTGCGACTAGAAATAAACACGTTGTTTACAGCTATCTTTAATATCTACACTTTTAGGCATTTCCGATATTAACGTGATATTTTGTGTAACTTTGTGCCACTATAATGTGAGGCCTCTCTGATAATAGTAAATGTTCTTCTTAGTGTTGCAAGTGAGACGACACCCTAACCCATATAAAAAAATTGGTAGCATATCCTATCCAGGACGTAGCTATCAACCCAGCATTTGTTGGCTGTGGTGATTTTCTAGGCAATATAAATACGTTCAGTAGGTTGCCATGGCTTTCTGAACGGTCCGGATGCACAATTGCCTGTGGTGAGGATCGAACTCGGTACCTTTGCCGTCACAGTCGCGCTTTGTACCACTTCGTCACAGAGCCAGACAATATACTATCTCAAAAACCTGAAAGTGTTAGGCTGGTTTATGGATGCAGTTTTAGTCTCCGAGAAGAAGTATTTCAGCGTTCCAGTATCCAATGGTTACCGTGTCCTGTCAGGAGAATAGAACACACTTTTGGGCCTACTCTAATCATTCTTCTGTCAGATTTGTTGAAATGTTCTCAGTGATTGCACATTCTGCATTCCCCGTCACCTAGGAGTCTGCCACAAATGGACAAAGATGCAATGTCTGTTATTCTGCATCCTTTTTTTTTATTCCATGCTGATTATTCTACAGAAGACAAAGTAGGAAATTGAGACCAGATGTAACAATGATGAATTCTTTCATAGATGACAGATTGTCAATCTATCTCCCAACTTTTCTTATTCACCTCCTACCACATGCGTGGAAAGATGACATTGGTCTTATTCTTTTCACTGTAAACTAAATGTTCAGCCCCCCCCCCCCCGGGTTGCAATACAAGCATTCATTGAAACCTTACATTCAACATTGTATCTCTCCATCTTGTTTTGCGTTGATTCTCAAACCCTTGAAGATGAGCAGGGTATAATCAAAAGAATGGAATGCGTTGTATCATGGTTTACAGATTGGTTGCGGTTGGTTGGTTGCTGAACTAGCGGTCCATGGGCTCATTTGCTTTGACCCAACATTATATTGCCGGGAATGATGTGGATTTTCGGCCCACCCCGGGACAGAGCCAGATAATAACTATAACACCATCAGGATGGTATGTTTCAACCGATGCACTGCTCCGAGCCAATGCAACCAAGATAGGATTCACTGTGCTCATTCCCCGACTACTGGTTATGCCGAACTTCTCTATTGCTCCAGGCATGCAACCAAATGTTCAAGTCAAAAGAATTGTCACGTCCTGAGTCACTGTGCCTCTATGATGGGCCTCAGCTATAGGAAAAACAGTGCTATCAGTTTCCTTCTCCCCAGTGCTGTGCAGTACATCTCTGGCTGCCTCCGAACCACAACGGGTGCATACATATATAAAAATAGCAAAGCATGAAACACATTGTACCAACAAGAATAAAAGCATGAGAAATATAATTGTATAGATGACATGCCATGAAACTTTTATAATAAGAGCTCTTCAATATAACAGCATGTCATCTACTAAGGTTTTCTGTTGCATGGGTAGTTTGTCTAGTGGGCCATTGGTGACACCCACAGACGCATTCACATGCGTACAGTTTTCGCATGTGCTTTTAACACAAGACTCTTACACAATAGGCTTTTCGGCCTATTACAAAAGACTTCAGCATAGCTACTAGGTCGCTTTGACTTTCTATGGGATGGAACATCAAACTTCATCCCAAAACAGTCCCCTCTTACGACATGCATATCAGGTAATAATATCGCTAGTTACTTTTATTTCGGCCCCGGAAATACACAGAAGACTTTCTGATCGAATGTATTGCAGTGGCAATACCTCCTTTCAGGATAGTTTTGGAAAAGGAGTCTCATCACGACAAACCACACACGTTTGCAACTTTTCACCGTTGCTAATAGATGTTCTTGTTGACCTGCAAGGGTGTTTATTTTATTTTTCATGTATTTGTATTTTTTTCCCATATATATGTCAGGTGCCGTCTCCCCATCGAAGGTTGGTTGAAGCTAATCTACAAAGTCGTATATCTCTTGCCTTGGTAGTACACTCTGCTAAGGTGTATCCTGTCAATCTCATAATGTTTCTCTCCCATTTGTGTCGTTATCTACTTCTTGCTCTCCGCTCATCGACTCTACATTCAAGTAAGGCATGAAACAAGGCATCGTGTAATTAAATGATTTTATATCCAGAGCATTTAATTTGTTTGATTTTTATTTTCTTTAAAGCGTCATTTTTCATACCAAACGTCGCCAGAACATCTTTGTTTTCTTCTCTTTATATGCAGTTAATCCTATTCTTCTATATATTCACATCTCAAAGGCATCAATCCAGACTTCTAGTTTTTTTAAATTCTATATCCATCCATGTTTATGGACCATACATTAATATAAAATTGATGTTGAAGTTGTTTAATTATCATTTTGAGTGTGTTTATTATTTGTATTGGTGTTGTTTCCTCTTGTTATTGAAAGTACTGTTAGCCATTCATTATTATCCTGATTCTCATGTAATCATTAGGTCTATGTTCTGTATACTGTTTGTCCAATACTCCAAGCAATGCTCTTTACAAAATTCCTGTATTTTTCACTCCATACCAGCTGTAGGTATTCAACTCTCTCATCCGCACATCCGCACGAAGGAATAGTTATTATCAGATATTTATTTCACCCGGGTATGTCAGGGCCTAAGAGGGAAACAAAGAATAGCAAAACTGTTTACCTTCCATGCATGTCGTAAGAGGCAACTGAAAATGTAATAATATGGAATTGGCTTCCATCACATATATAATTAGTGACACATAAACCACGCCCATATATCACATCTGCGCTGTAAACCATGAAACTCATTACATTATCCAGACTAAATCATGATAATCTACAGGAGATCTAGAACGAACGAAGAACTATTGATATACATTTTCTATCAACAAATATCACAAGGGGTTACAATTCTACATTTTCATTGTCCAAGTTTCCACACACGACTTCTGCTACAAACACACACACATGTCACATCCTCATCAATATTCATCACCCATCTCTACAGGAAATGGCATCGCTTTTATCGACATCATCCCCCAGCTTCTTCCGTTCCCAAGTGGTAGCATCAGTCCTCTGCACGCCATATGACCAGAAGGTAGCCATTATTCCGACAAAGGTTGTCACGAGAACTTCATGTCAACACCTCCCGCTGGACTAAGTTCCGAGGTCAGATTCGTGGACAGGCGATCTGCAGTAATTATATCTTCCGGTCAATAGCCCGGATGCAAATACGATTAGCACCCAGGTCTGTTCCAGCTAGATAAATTACATTGTAAACACAAATACAAAATTAGCTGTACTAGCTAGATAACTTACAATAATCACTAACCGATCTATCATCATTAAACTATCACAACTAAACTATCTACCACCACTAAACTATCTACCACCACTAAACTATCTACCACCACTAAACTATCTATCATCACTAAACTATCTACCACCACTAAACTATCTACCACAACTAAACTATCTACCACCACTAAACTATCTACTATCTACCACCACTAAACTATCTGTCACAACTAAACTATCTACCACCACTAAACTATCTACCACCACTAAACTATCTACCATCACTAAACTATCTATCACAACTAAACTATCTATCACAACTAAACTATCTATCACAACTAAACTATCTATCACAACTAAACTATCTATCACAACTAAACTATCTATCACAACTAAATTATCTATCATCACTAAACTATCTACCACCACTAAACTATCTACCACCACTAAACTATCTACCACCACTAAACTATCTATCACCAACATGAAGCATTATGTTAAAATGCATTGTTTTTTTTCCTCTTTAGAAGCATACATTTATCAATTATTTCATCACATGATGATATGTCTATCATATAATAAAATTGGTTACTATGAATAAAATAAGACTTTAGGAGGTAAACCTACAGAAAACATCGAGGATGATTATGAAATAATCCTTTTAGCTGTGAACATGTAGTTCTTGAGAGCCCATAGTCTTTCTGAGAAAATCACATATTCTCCTCAGTTGTACAATCTCCTCAGTTGTACAATCTCCTCAGTTGTACAATCTCCTCAGTTGTACAATCTCCTCAGTTTAACAATCTCCTCAGTTGTACAATCTCCTCAGTTGTACAATCTCCTCAGTTGTACAATCTCTTCAGTTGTACAATCTCCTCAGTTGTACAATCTCCTCAGTTTAACAATCTCCTCAGTTGTACAATCTCCTCAGTTGTGAAATCTCCTCAGTTGTACAATCTCCTCAGTTGTACAATCTCCTCAGTTGTACAATCTTCTCATTTGTACAATCTCCTCAGTTGTACAATCTTCGCAGTTGTACAATCTCCTCAGTTGTACAATCTTCTCAGTTTTACAATCTCTTCAGTTGTGCAATCTCCTCAGTTGAACAATCTCATCAGTTGTACAATCTCCTCAGTTGTACAATCTTCTCAGTTGTACAATCTTCTCTGTTGTACAATCTCCTCAGTTGTACAATCTCCTCAGTTGTACAATCTTCTCAGTTGTACAATCTCCTCAGTTGAACAATCTCCTCAGTTGTACAATCTTCTCAGTTGTATAATCTCCTGAGTTGAACAATCTCCTGAGTTGTACAATCTCCTCAGTTGTACAATTTTCTCAGTTGTACAATCTCCTCAGTTGAACAATCTCCTCAGTTGTACAATCTCCTCAGTTGTACAATCTTCTCAGTTGTACAATCTTCTCAGTTGTACAATCTCCTCAGTTGTACAATCTCCTCAGTTGTACAATCTTCTCATTTGTACAATCTCCTCAGTTGTACAATCTTCGCAGTTGTACAATCTCCTCAGTTGTACAATCTTCTCAGTTTTACAATCTCTTCAGTTGTGCAATCTCCTCAGTTGAACAATCTCATCAGTTGTACAATCTCCTCAGTTGTACAATCTTCTCAGTTGTACAATCTTCTCTGTTGTACAATCTCCTCAGTTGTACAATCTCCTCAGTTGTACAATCTTCTCAGTTGTACAATCTCCTCAGTTGAACAATCTCCTCAGTTGTACAATCTCCTCAGTTGTACAATCTTCTCAGTTGTATAATCTCCTGAGTTGAACAATCTCCTGAGTTGTACAATCTCCTCAGTTGTACAATCTTCTCAGTTGTACAATCTCCTCAGTTGAACAATCTCCTCAGTTGTACAATCTCCTCAGTTGTACAATCTTCTCAGTTGTACAATCTTCTCAGTTGTACAATCTCCTCAGTTGTACAATCTCCTCAGTTGTACAATCTTCTCAGTTGTACAATCTCTTCAGTTGTAGAAATGAGGTGACAGCCATACTTATATAAGGTCTCACATGGATGTATGTGTACAGGTGCAGGGACGGGGAATGGATGTATGTGTATAGGGGCGGGGACGGGGTATGGATGTGTGTTGAGTCACCGAAAAGATGCATCCCAGTGCGCCAGTATCCAAGCATTACCAAGTCCTGTCCACGTATTATCAAGTCCTGTCAGGGAATTACGAAGTCCTGTCCACGGATTATCAAGTCCTGTCAGAGGACTACCAAATCCTTTCAGCTGATTACCAAGTCATATCAGAGGAACAGCACACATATCTGATCCAATTTTCTCATTATTCTTTTGTCAGATTTGTCGAATTATCCGCAGGTGATGGCACATCTAGCATTCCCCATCATCCAAGTGTCTGCTACGTACGGACAAATGAGCAAATTTTAGCTGGCCTGCACCTCTTCATCCGTCATGGGGATTATTTGATGTAGAGATCCAAAAATTGAAACAAGATGTGACAACGATGCTTTTTTTCACAGGTGACAGATTGTAACCAATCCCCCATCTTTCCTTAGTCGCGTCATAAGACATCAAAGAGAAGAAGATAGTGGCTATATACACATCATGGAAAGAAGATAGTGGCTATATACACATCATGGAAAGAAGATAGTGGCTATATTCTTTGCACTTCGAACTAAATGTCCAGGCGCCGGTTACCACACGGGCGAAAAGGAGGATAGATTATGGATAAGGTAAAAGGCTAACGAAATGATGCATAGCATATAAATTGGATGATGTTTGGCCGTGCTGAAACACTAACTCCGACTCTCATACACACAAGAATCCAACTCTTTTACACAAGAGACTTCAACATTCATACACACAAGAATCCAACTCTTTTACACAAGAGACTTCAACATTCATACACACAAGAATCCAACTCTTTTACACACAAGAATCCAACTCTTTTACACAAGAGACTTCAACATTCATACACACAAGAATCCACTCTTTTACACACAAGAATCCAACTCTTTTACACAAGAGACTTCAACATTCATACACACAAGAATCCAACTCTTTTACACACAAGAATCCAACTCTTTTACACAAGAGACTTCTACATTCATACACACAAAACTCCAACTCTCTTACACTCAAGATTCCAACTCTCTTATACGCAAGACTCCAACTCTCTTACACACAAGACTCCAACTGTCTTACACACAAGACTCCAACTCTCTTACACACAAGACTCCAACTCTCTTACACGCAAGACTCCAACTGTCTTACACACAAGACTCCAACTGTCTTACACACAAGACTCCAACTCTCTTACACGCAAGACTCCAACTCTCTTACATACAAGACTCCAACTCTCTTACACACAAGACTCCAACTCTCTTACACACAAGACTCCAACTCTCTTACACACAAGACTCCAACTGTCTTACACACAAGACTCCAACTCTCTTACACACAAGACTCTAACTGTCTTACACGCAAGACTCCAACTCTCTTACACAAGACTCCAACTCTCTTACACACAAGACTCCAACTCTTAGCACTGAGAAAATTTGTAGCATATCCTACTCAGGGCGTATCAACCCAGCACTTGTTTGCCTGAAAAGATTATCTAGGGAATATTTTAAACTCCACAGGTTGCCATTGCTTTCTGAAATGACCGGATGCACTATTGCCCGATGCTGTGATTGAATCTTTGTACTTTGACGGACCAAGACGCAAATTGCATTCCCAGCCAAAGAACCTGACTTTTCAACTAAGAAGGCGGTAATAAATAAAGGTAATAGCATACCCTTTGTCTGAATTCTGAACTAATCTCAACTACGTGAAGCTCGTGTCACATAAACAAAAGGTCCAAACCACAGAATTTGAACCTCTTCACTTGATCAACGGGCTTATGTTATCTGATCATATTTGGCACAGTGTATATTATTTAGACGAACGTGACAGATACGAGTTTGTCGTATGGTTGTGAGATCATGTGTTTCACGGAAGTTTATCAATTATGAGGAGCAGTCGCGGGCAATAAATATGAAATGTAATTGAGAGCTTCGGAGGTTGACATCCAATGCCTATTTTAATCTGTTATCAGAGATTGGATACATGAAAGCGGGTGAGTGATTTATGTTGTCCACAGAGTGCATGCACTGTCATACAGAAGAATGTGGGTAGCTGGATATAACAATTTCCGGAGAATTCCTACATAAAACATGTTCAATTATTTTTCCAACTTTTAACATTCTGATGGGCATCATCATCAAGCGCTGTATCTAGCGGCATAGGCAAGCATGCATCTCCACAACTATTTATCTCCAGTATCTAGAAACATGAGTGTTGTTCACTCTTAGTTATCCCACGATGTTCACATATCTAATTATTTCTCCTTCTGTTGTCCTCTGCCTCTCATTCCTTCAATCTTTTCAATAATCACTGGTGGAGATATGTTGTTTCTATGCGTTCGTTCTCAAACTCCCATTGGATCTTTCTTGTAGCAGGACAATGACCATATTAGAATATTCATGAAGTATGTAGCCCAGAGAACAGTGAGGAGTTACATCACTTTTTTATTTGAACAAATGACACATCCAACTTCGGCGGTAATGAGATATTGAATGCCTATTGTATTCATTCATTAGTGTATGCGTATATGCGTGTTCCAGTTTTTAAATGTGGGCGTGTTTACGAATTTTGTTTATATGTTGGATCTTAGGACAATCATTATTACACATTGACCAAGAAACATATGTGCTTTCATTTTCCTAGACATGAGTATCACATCAACAAAGCATAAACACAGTATATCCGGCGAAAGCCAGCAATGACTTTTCTTTTCCAGCCTTTCCTTTTCTCTTGTAATTATTGTAATACCGTAGTTCTACTTTTAAAAATAACATTAGACTTAGGGCTCTAACCGTGAATATTTTTAATTCAAATAATCCAACCTTATTGAATTCTTTGATTAGGGACCGAACTCGAAATAAAGGAATGACGAAAACGGATGTGTTGGACCTCGGACGTCCGGACCACAGAGTGGCCAACCGAGGTGCAAATATCACAGTTCTACTGTGTGGAACCTGCAGCACAACGTACTTCACTCTCCCCGGCGGAAATCACACGATATATTCGTTGTGGTTATATGAGAGTGAACGCTGAAGAAGAATTCTTTGATATATCTATTTATGCATAATTTGCAATTTATATATATATATATATATATATATATATATATATATATATATATATATATATATATATAAATTGCAAATTATGCATAAATAGATATATCAAAGAATTCTTCTTCAGCGTTCACTCTCATATAACTTTTAAAAGACTCTCATATTACTCTCATATCACTCTCATATTACTTTTATATATATATATATATAGGTATATATATATGTTCATCAATTGCGTCGAATACGCGAGAATATACACAAAGAAAAGACGAAGACTATAACTGACTGCCTCAATCAAAATACATTGTTGGGGGGGGGCGGCATTTCGAACCATTTAAGAGGAGGCGGAGTGGCGACAATTTGAAGAGTTCCATCATGCTGAGAAAATCTACCTCACAGTCCTGTCGGATTAGCTAGGCTGAAAGGCGCAAATATCGCAACTAAGCTGTAAACCATGACACAAGGCATACCGTTCTCTGGACTACATCCTGCTAATCTGCAGGAATTTGAGAGCGAATCCAGAAGAAGAAGAAATATAACAATAATTCAATAGATAAGAATCAGGTTACGTTATCTGAACCGTTCTTGTGCCATCATATTCTTTCGCAATAGATAGACATGTACCCCTACTCATCATCTCATTTCACAATAGATTATATAAGTCTGTACCCCTACTCATCATCTCATTTCACAATAGATTATATAGTCGTCGCTTGTCATTACCTATCATCTACCTATGACTGTTGCTGTATTTCTTGTCCTGTTTTACTGCATATAGCAAACGGCATTCATGAGGATTCTGATGTCTGAAATGAAATGAATAGATCACTAATGAGGGCAGGGCTGTAGATATAATGTTCTGCAAGGGATCAGAGAGTGTTTACCTAAAAATAAAGATAATTTTTTCGTTTATATGAATCATTTCCAGATTTTAGTGAGATTTTTTGGTGATTTTTTTTTGGTTGGCAAATCATAGAGCGGAAAAGGAAATGGTGTGGGGGGGGGGGGTGTTAGTCCGCTTTCCTAAGCCCTCTTCCCCCTTATCTGTCAGATTGTATCAGAAACGCATTCGGGGAATTGACCACGACCGTCTCTATAAGACATGTTATCTAGAACTATCACGTGAACAGACTGGGGCCCTTGTTAGGATTTCAATTAGTCATTATTTATATACTTGAGCCACCTTGGCTATTTTAGGCATGCGATTCATGGTATGTGAATAGTGACTAACCGAAATCCCAACAATATTTTTTTTTAAAAGTAACGCACGGGATCCTAATTACTTATGTTGGATGGTCTTTATTGGAGACGGTCATGCATTGACAGACGCCGTGAGACCCTAGGCCATATATAAGACCTTCCAACAGGATCGCAGTTGCTACGTTTTTTTGATTATTGTTGAAAATTTGGTTTGGTAACTATTTATATACGTGGAATCGCCTTGACTATTTTTGTCGTTCGATTCCAAGTATGTAAGCCAACCGAACCGAAAATAATGATAAAAAAACGTAACCAATGGAGTCCTAATTAATTAAGCGAACATGTCTTCTATACAGCAGATTGTCACGGACACTAGTCTATCACGGACGCCGGCAGCGGATATTTGAACACCGCTAATATAAACAATACTTATATACGTATTTATGATCATGGGGAAAGCATTGCATGACGGTTATTGTTTGGATTTCCTTAGGGAAAGTGCGAATAGGACAGAACAAGAAATTAGTGAAAATAGGAACGACAAAGAAAAATTGGAAAAGATAATAAAAGGACAAACGATAGATAGCTGAAACATGACATAAGCTTGAGGGTTACTAGAGAAAAGTTGGAATAAGTATGCAAATGAGTTGTGCTCCATAGGGAATTGTAAGGTCAAAATAAATATTTGCAGTTTTTTAGATAAAATGTTAATATATATATATATAATGTTAATATATGTAAATAAAATGTTAATATATATTGATTGATTGAGAACCCCAGGAATTTCAAGCGATTAGCTTTTACTTCCCATGTGCAGTGGGGTGGTTTTTCTGAGCGTTATTAAATACCCAGGAGATTAAGCTTTCGGCTTAGTGTAATGCTTATTGAATGGGCCTTCTACTCTGAGAGGGTATATAATTGTATAGATGACATGCTACAAAGCTTTCATAAGAGAGCCTCAATATAACGGCATGTCATCTACTAAGGTTTTCTGTTGCATAGTTGGCTTGTCTAGTGGGACATTGGTGGAACACACAGACACAACCGCATGCGTCTTAATAATATATATATATATAAATTGATAGAAAGTTTCCAGGTAATTGGGATATTTTTACATGGGTCAAGTTGTATGGGATATTTTGTACTGGATATGTTGGGATATTTTTACATGGACCAAGTTGTATGGGATATTTTGTACTGGATATGTTGGGATATTTTTACATGGACCAAGTTGTATGATACGCGTTTAGTTCTTATTGAAACAAGAAATAGAAGTGAGATGAAAATTGGTTGCGTTCCTGTAGGAACTTGACAATTATATTTACTATTGTCTTTTGTCTGTCCACGAGGATGCATTTTATCACCAAGCCTATTTAGTATCTACACAGAGAATATCTTTAAAAATATAGAAGAAATGTCAGGACTTAAGATCAATAGGAAAATAATAACCTGAGATATGCAGATGACACTGTTCTTCTAGCAGAATGTGAGCATGAACTACAAAGACTAATAGATCAAATCAGTAAATCAAGTAAAGAATATGGACTGGATATAAATATTTTTTTTAAAAACTATTATAATCAGCAAAGACACAGAAGAGCAAGAGCTAAACATAAACATACATGGAGAGAAACTACAACAAATAAAACAGTATCAATATCTTGGACACATAGTCACAAATGACGTCAGATATGAAACAGGAGAATAGGAATAGCTAAAAGTACCTTCAATGACGTGAGGAAAATAGTAACATCTAAACAAATTACAAACAAGTTAAAAAATAAGAATTATAAAATGCTAGGGGTGGGAGTTTCAGCTGTCGATCCAAGGCCAGATGAGTCGCCTTGGTTGCATTTAGTCCATGTTTGTTCAAGACTATTTTATATATTAATTATATATATATTTTCTAAAATGTATTTTTTAAATGTATTTTAGTTAATTTCTCATCTATAAATATTGCATCATTAATGTTTCATAAGTAGTTATTAGACTAAAACGTTATTTTGTACCCAGCACAGATCACGGCAAAGCCAAACAACAAACATGCAGGGGGAGTTTGGAATTGGTAACACCGATATGTGCCCCTGTGTAGAATCTCCAGAAAACATAACATATTTTACAGAGATGTCCACTTTCCCTCCACAAGAAAAAAATTATAGCCAACTAAAACAGCTCTGATGGGCTCTATGGTCATATCTAGGGGCTGGTTACGACAGCACAGTTCATTATTCAAATCATTTCAGCGTCTGACTTCGACTGAAGAACGAGAAGATAGAACTCCCGCTATCTTATCAGTATCACTAGCATTGTATCATATTTCGCCCGTGTGTTGATGGGGCCCGAAAGGGGAGCAAAGAATAGCAACAATGTTTACCTTCCACGCATGTCATAAAAGGCGACTAAGGAGTTTATGGGATGGAGTTGGCTGTCCCATCCCATATAGGGTCAGTGACCCAAAGCCATGTTAAAGTCGGATGTGTCAGGCCGAAATGCACAGATATTGCAGCAATGATGTAAATCATGACACAACGCATTCCGTTCTCCGGACTACATCCTGCTGATCTGCAGGAGTTTGAGAACGAACGCAGAAGAAGAAGAAGAAGTATCCTATTTGTAAATAACACATCGATATTTATTTACGTAATATTTATATAATACAATGTAGTTTATATAAACGAATAAGCATATGCCATAATACGGCAATGAAGTAATGCCCAAGAACTCAACCAATGGTGCTTCATCATTCAAATGGAGATAGACGAGTCATGAGAAAAGAACAAGTCCCAGAATTAAAAAATTTGGTTTTCTCCAATAAATATTAATTTTTGTGGCCGATACACGTTCCTAATTTTAAGCGTAGCCACTAAACAAATAAGGAGTGTTTTCTGTATCCGCAGGACTGTATTCAGAGGAACTGCTAGTTCAAAGCATGGCCTGAGTTTTACTAAGAGAGCTCGTGCCTGAAAGTAAAAGAAATGAACAGGATATGAGTGTTAAGCTGAAAGTACAACAGAAGATACGCGCCACATAACGGGTGATTTTACTTCTGCACCGTTGAATCACTGTTTGATATTTATATTAAGGTAAATGTTGTTTTTTTAAACGTATAACTTTAATCACTTTGCCACATTGTTATATAAAATGTGTGCATGTCTTTAAGTTAAAAGTATTCACGTTAGAGTTCAGAGGAGAGGTTTACCAGACCGTTAGTGTTTGCTGATCAACGACGCTGGGGCCTACATTTGCAAAGAAACAACACCGACATCAGAGCACATACTGTACTTGACAAACACAACTTCACCCTTTACAAAACGATACTCCGAATTCGGAAAATTTTATAATTCAAGATTCAAGGCGAACTAGTGTCAGGTGAAAGGGTCAGGTCCAAATATCGTCTGCAACTAGGGACCACAATACCAGACCCTTTTTTATCGAAACCGATATTTTCAATATTTAATTTTATGAGTAACGAGATCCCTTCTTCTTTACAAATGAGACACATAACACATGTCTAGTCCGTGGTTGTGTCTCAACTAGAGACACATGGTTTGAGGAGTTCGCACATCACATAAATTATTGACATGTTTTGATTTAAATACTACATGGAAAGTTGCCATTGGAAACTAAGAAAAACTAAAAATTTATAGAGAATGAATACCACAAATGTCGAACATCCCACTTTTCATAAATTCAATAACGGTATTTTGAAGCATCTGTTTTTAATCCGGTATTCCGGTATTTTCAAGAGCGGGGTTCCCGGTTTGCGACCACTATCTGCAAACTTACAACTTTTGCTAGCTAAACAAGTTTGTTTCCAATACGTTCAGAAAAAAATGAGACAATGTCTATGTCTATATTTATGAAATGCCACGATTTGTTTGTTAGATTATCACGTGGTGATCTATCCTTGCCTTCTACATTGTTCATTGATGTAGAGATATTCTTGTTTGCTAACTGACAAGAGAATTGTTTACTTCCATCAAACCATGTTTCTTGTTGTTCGTCCATCACAAGTGATGATGACCATTTGTTACATCCACTTTTGAAAATCCAGTTTTAGTTATGTCCTTGATTATGAATTCGTAGATGGCTAATGAGCCCTATTCGGACTGTAAATGTCCTTGGACAGTTCGGACATGGATTGACGACTGTAGACGGATCTTTGTCTATCCGTGACTTTCTAGCTGCTCTCCGCTGTTGAGCTGCTGCATTTCTCTTATTTTCACAAGATGATGCGCTCTTATTGATTTTAGAACGCCATGTAGATCTATTTTGTGCAAGTTCTTCCCATGTATCGTGGTCTATTTCAAAGGCTTTCAGTGAGTTTTTTAACGAGTCCTTGTAGCGCTTCCTTTGGCTACCTTGAGATCATATACCCTTCTCTAGCTCACCATAGAGAAGTATCTTTGGCAGGCGATGGTCTGGCATACGCACCAAATGACCTGCTCAACGAATGTGTGTCTGCATCAGGATCGTGTCAATGCTGGGGATACCAGCTCTATCAAGGACAGTGGTATCTGAAATCTTGTCTTGCCATCTGATGTTCATAACTTTTCTGAGACAAATTGTACGAAAATGATTGAGTTTTTTCACATGACGTCTATACACAGTCCATGTTTCACTAGCATATAACAGCACTGGAAGTACCACTGCTCTGTAAACTTTCAGCTTAGTCTGTAGGTTAATGCCATTTCTACGCCAAACATTTGCGTACAATCTGCCGAAAGTACTGCTTACTTTGACGATCCTTGTATACAATTCCGCCCGTGTGTTCCCGGGGCCCGAATGGGAGCTAAGAATAGCAACACTGTTTACCTTCCACGCATGTCGTAAAAGGCGACTAAGGAGGTTATGGGATGGACTTGGCTGTCCCATCCCATATAGGGTCAATGACCCAAAGCCATGCTGAAGTCGGATGTGTCATGCCGAAAGGCGCGGATATCGCAGCAATGCTGTAAACCATGACACAACGCATTCCTTTCTCTGGACTACATCCTGCTAATCTGCAGGAGTTTGAGAATGAACGCAGAAGAAGAAGAAGAAGTATACAATTCATCATCAACGTTGGCATTTTGTGATAACGTACTGCCTAGATATGTGAATCTATTCACAACTTTCAGTGCTACACCATTTACCTTTATGCAGGGCTCGAGATAGCTTTTGCCAAGTGCTGTTTGTAACAATGTAACGTATCAAACCTTACTGCAGATATCACCATAAAACACATAATCTGGTAGATGTATTTGGACGCCACATCAGTTGGTGGAGGGGGGAGGCAGGATTTACATAGAAAAGGTTATCTCTTCGTTTTTGTGGCATGTTGAGCGGTTGGGGGAGATAAAAAAATGGAAGGGGTGTTATTCTTAGTTTTTGTGTGACTTGCTTCGTAGTGTTAAATTTTATGTTTAGACTTCCTTGGGAGAGGGTGGCTAAACCCATTAAACACCCTATTTCCAACTGTCGACGGGCCTGCGCCGCAGTAGATGTATGATCCACAATGTTGTAGTAACGCCAATGATTTAGAAAAATTACATTTTCTGATGTGGTCAGTCCAGTGCAGGATTTTCTTGTCCCCATTTAGAACAAACGAATTCCTCCATCGAATGTACTTTTAAGTTAGTTTATGAAAGAAGACCACTGTTGACAGAGATTCATGTAGTAGCTATGCCGGATAATCGTCTACCAAACATACTCCTTTATTGTGAGATGAAGTGTATGTGCTCTCATGGTGGCCGAGAGCGTTTAACAATGGCTCGTTACAGAGATCATTTGGCATAAAACATGACACATAGAAAGATGATGTATGAAACAAAGTAACATTGCCCTCTGCAATTTAAAAAAAACAGGAGCTACACTGTGTGAAAAAAAGAAGAATGCAGCAGCCCAACATCGGGGACTAGCTAGAAAGTTACGGGCAGATCAAGCACCATCGAAAGTGATCTTTCTATGCCCAGACTGTACAATACCTTTCGGGCCACCATATGACTTATCAGCCACTTAAGAACCAATAAACAATGACATAACTCTAACTGAATTTCACAAAGTGCATGTAACAAGCGGACAGAGTTACTTGTGATGGAGAAACAACATTGACATCAACTATTTTTTATGACCTTCATGTAATCTCAATCTTATTTCTTACGTACCCATTTGTTGTAGACTCTCTCTCTCTCTCTCTCTCTCTCTCTCTCTATATATATATATATATATATATATATATATATATATATATATATATATATATATATATATATATATAAACAACCCATTTGGTTTTCCCAACTAAAATAACTTTCAAATGTCTCTTCGCCCCGAAGTAATCCATTAAATTACTCCCATACAATTTACTAATTTGTACTACCAGCTTCTAGTAAAGCTGGTATACCAGATTTCTATTTTGCTAGCTCTGAATCGGTTCTCTTTCAATTGTAGTGCTCTGTATGTGTTCATATTTCTCTCGTGCCCAGAAGATTACAACTCTTTTTCTTATTATTCTTATATTTTCCGTTCGTATACCAGACGTATTTTGTTTTCATCCTTGTCTTTTGAATCAGTGCTTTTACATAGATTTTTTTCTCTTGAATTGTTAAAAGTGAAATTTTACTCCACATAAAGTTGCCATTAGCAAGCAGAGTGTCTACACTTGTTTGATAGCAGCTGGTGTTCAAGCCTATTTTATCTTTCGTTAACGAGACTATCGTAGCATAAGAAGGTATCACATTGTAGCTGTTGCTACTGATCTGGGACTAAGTGAGGTATCACATTGTAGCTGGTGCCGGAAGGGCATTTTCAAGTGTTTCTCTTAACTGTTCTTACCGACACTACTTAAACTGGGCCCAGTCATGAATATATAATTTCTGTTTTGTCCACCCGAGCAAAGATTTATTTGCTACTGGGTCATATTTATTCCAGGCGCTAGAGTAGTCTTTTGTTCCCTTCACGCTGTTATTGTAACTCCATGGATTGCAACTCGGACCAGTGAACTTCTAAATACGCACTCTTACACGGGTTGTTTCCCCCTTGAATTTGTTACATCCCTTAGGGCTCGATTATTTCCCATCATTAGTCGTCACGTGATATCTGAATGGCGGTGATGCCAGGATGTGAAACAAGTCAAGTGCGGAGATGAAAAATAAACAATTTCTTAAGGTGATATTCCACCCAAAAACTGTGGTATTGTTGAAAAGAAACCGAGTCTCAAACAATCTAGTTATAATAACGAATTTTAAGTTATGAAAATATTATATGAGAAAGCGTTTGTTTGTGTAGTTCTTCGCTTCAGGATTCAACATGGAACCAATTCTTAATTTGGTTGACATTTTGGGGGCGGTAAAAACAGTCCCCCTGTGATGTTTTTATATTTGTGTGCCTGTGTGTTTTCTTTGTACAAACATTTGTTGATATCAGCTACGTGTAACCGATAGTTAAATTTTTGTACAGTGTTCAGTTCCATATACACAAAATAACTCCGATATTTATGAGTCACTGGTACGGCGCAACATTACTTGGGTTGGGGATGTCCTTACTTTCAATCAATCAAATGCCATGCCGACTGGCGTAGGCGATCATGTTTCTCCACGACTCTCTGTCTCTTGTGTTGTCAATAAGCTCGGTTGGTGAGCTTCTACCGTGCCACGATACAAGCCCATCTAGTAACTTTTCTCTTTGTCGACCTCTATCTCTTCTCCCTTTTATCTTTCCAGTGGTTATTAAGTGTTCAAGCTGTGTTCTTCTCAGCACATGCCCTAGAAACCTTGACTGTCTGCCTCTAATGTTTAATATGATTGATCTTTTTACGCCGCCATCAATGAGAACCTCTGCATTAGTTTTCTTAGCTGTCCATGGTATTTTCATCATTCTTCTCAGAAACCACATTTATGTAGCCTCCAATTCACTTTGAATTTTCTTGTTTATAGTCCATGCTTCACATCCATAAAAAAGAATCGGTTCGATATAACTTCTCAGCACTCGAATTCAGGTCTGCATTGATAGACTTCCATGCTGATATGGCTTGTGCTGTTCGGCTCTTTATCTCACTTGAGCATCTACCTTCTGATGTTAACAGGGTGCCAAGATATTTCACTTTTTCAACTTGTGCTAATTTTGTGTTATTAATTATTATGTTGCATCTTGGTGGTGTATGTCTCTTTGATACAACCATTATTTCTGTCTTCTTCTTGTTTGAACTGAGGCCTTTGTTTTCACTTTCCTTCACTACTTTTTATAATAGGGCTTGCAGTTCTTGTTCGCTTCCTGCGATCAGTACTGTGTCATCAGCATATCTCAAGTTATTTATATTGTATCCTCCCACTTTTATTCCTGACATATCTTCTATATTTCGCATAATGTATTCTGTATATAGGGAGAAAAGGTCCGGTGACATTACACAACCTTGCCTGACACCCATTTCTATCTTTTGAAATCTACCTATAGTGTTGTTAACTCTCATCGCAGCTGTTTGTTTCCAATACATATTTCTTACTATTCTTAGATCTTTCCCATCAACGTTAAGACTTTCGAGCAGTTTTATAATCTCTGAATGCTTCACCTTGTCAAATGCTTTGCTGTAATTTATGAAGCACAGATAAAGGTCTTGTTGTACTTCTATGGCCCTCTCCATTAATGTTCTTATTATATATAGGACATTTCTTGTGCCTTTTCCTTCTACAAATCCGCATTGTTCGTCTGCTATCTCTGGTTTTATTTTTCCTCTTATATGCCTCATTATTATGCGCAGTAGAATCTTGGTCATCTGACTCATAAGGCGGATTGTTCTGCGGTCTTCACAATCTACTGTACCAGGTTTCTTTGGTAGGGCTATGAAAATTGATTGTTACTTATTGATTGTCAAATTGATTGTCCTTACTTTGCGTCAATAATATTTGGATCCCTCCCTTCACTTGTCAATAAACTGTCAATAATTCAGAACTACCCCCAACCACCGCTTAATTGTGCCAAAATAATTTAATCAACCCCCTGACCCCCGAAAATGTTTTCGCAGGAAAGTACGAAAAAAAACCATATAATTTTTTTTAGTTTTATCAACCAAAATAAAATTACATTCAAACAATTTAATTTGTATATAAAATAAATTGTTTGTTGAAATCGACTTTTTTGTTTAGAACTATCTCTTTCGTCACGAGTTAAACATATTTATTGATACGATACATCTTTGTCTTTACCAGGACCATAGCTAGGTGGGGGGGTTGAAGTGTTAAAATCCCTCCATAGTAAATCTGAACATGAATTTTAGTATTACGAATTTAGCCAAAAAGTCTGTTTAAAAAACTTATCCCTTAGTGATTTATCAAAAAAGTTCTTCACATGTCTCGTATATAGTGAACTTTACACAGCAAACGGACGAATGCCTTTTTTTAATAACCCCCCCCCCCCCTACTTAAGATAATCATATCTACGGACCTGAACTTTACCCATATTTTTATTTCTATAGTAGGATAAGAAGCATGTACATCTTATGTCGAGATACGCACTCTTTTCCACCGCTGACGCGGTTTGATCAGAGCTTTGCAACCCTAAAAAAAGGAGAAATTGCAATTCTGATAATCCAGTTGCCACGACCTCTGTTTTTTTGTGTTGTTGAAAATATATAGTAACTGTTTTTACAGAACACTAATGTTGTGAAAGTACATATGACGGCGACACTTTAAAGGGACGTAATTAAAACAAAAATCTATTCTCTGAATCTAATACATTTTATGTAGGTACTCTCCCTCGATGAGAGTTCGCAGCTGCAGTGGCTTTCACAAACTTTCGATTGTCATAAGGCTGTATAAGCCTATAGCCGGGGGGGGGGGGGGACCGGGTGTTTGAGTGTGCAAGTGCCACTCCCCCTCCATCTTAGATAATCAGAACGTGACTTTCAGTACTATAAACGTAGCCAAAAGATGTGCGACACCCCCCACCCACCGTCCTTTTCTTCACTTGGCGATTTTTCGCAAAAAAGATCAACTTTCTCATAAAAGGACGTAATCACTCACGAAAAATGATCTTAGTTAGGTAAGCTCCCGTCTCCCTCTTACTTTGTTGTTGTTCGTCCATCACAAGTGATGATGACCATTTGTTACATCCACTTTTGAAAATTCAATTTTAGTTATGTCCTTGATTATGAGTTCGTAGATGGCTAATGAGCCCTATTCGAGCTGTAAATGTCCTTGGACAGTTTGGACATGGAATGGCGACTGTAGACGGATCTTGGTCTATCCGTGACTTTCTAGCTGCTCTCCGCTGTTGAGCTGCTGCATTTCTCTTCTTTTCACAAGATGATGCGCTCTTTTTTATTTTAGAACGCCATGTAGATCTATTTTGTGCAAGTTCTTCCCAGGTATCGTGGTCTATTTCAAAGGCTTTCAGTGAGTCCTTTAACGAGTCCTTGTAGCGCTTCCTTTGGCCACCTTGAGATCGTATACCCTTCTCTAGCTCACCATAGAGAAGTATCTTTGGCAGACGATGGTCTGGCATACGCACCAAATGACCTGCCCAACGAATCTGTGTCTGCATCAGGATCGTGTCAATGTTTGGGATACCAGCTCTATCAAGGACAGTGGTATCTGGAATCGTGTCTTGCCATCTGATGTTCATAACTTTTCTGAGACAAATTGTACGAAAATGATTGAGTTTTTTCACATGACGTCTATACACAGTCCATGTTTCACTAGCGTAAAGCAGCACTGGAAGTACCACTGCTCTGTAAACTTTCAGCTTAGTCTGTAGGTTAATGCCATTTCTACGCCAAACATTTGCGTACAATCTGCCGAAAGTACTGCTTGCTTTGGCGATCCTTGTATACACTTCATCATCAACGTTGGCATTTTGTGATAACTTACTGCCTAGATATGTGAATCTATTCACAACTTTCAGTGCTACACCATTTACCTTTATGCAGGGCTCGAGATAGCTTTTGCCAAGTGCTGGTTGTAACATGACTTCTGTTTTCTCTGTGTTAATGGTAAGCCCAAAGTTGGTACAGGCTTTGGAGAATCTGTCTATAATACATTGTAGATCAGCCTCAGAGTTGGCATTTAGGGCACAGTCATCAGCAAATAGAAGATCCATGATTGTGTGTGATTTACTTTGGTTTTTGCCGAAGCCGCCGAAGGTTGAACAATTTTCCGTCTATGCGATAGGTGATGTTTACTCCCAGTTCTAGATCTCTGAAAGCATCATCCAACATAGCAGAGAACATGATGCTAAATAGGGTAGGTGCTAATACACATCCTTGTTTTACTCCATTTGAGACAGGAAAGGTTTCAGATAACTCTCCATCATCCTGAACTCTAGCTTGCATTCCATCATGCAATTGCTGCACCTTTGAGATAAATTTCAGTGGACATCCATACTTTGCCAGAATCTTCCACAGACCCTCTCTACTTACTGTGTCAAATGCTTTTGTCAAGTCTATGAATGCTGTGTACAGGTCACAGTGTTGTTCTTGACATTTTTCTTGAAGCTGTCTTTCAGCAAAGATCATATCAGTTGTTCCACGTTCTTTTCTGAAACCACATTGGCTTTCGGGTAGTAGTCCTTCATTTAGATGAGATGTAAGACGGTTCAAAAGGATTCTGGGAAATATCTTTCCAGCAATGGACAGAAGAGAGATACCACGATGGTTGTTACAGGACTGGCGGTTCCCTTTACGTTTATACAGGTGTATAGTTGTAGCATCCTTAAAATTAAGTGGAATTTTTTCGCTTATCCATGACTGTTGGAAAATGAAGACATATCTGCTCTTACTGAAGACGTATCTGCGGCCCTGTTGTCATATATATATATATATATATGGCCTAGACAGAAGGTTAAAAACAAGCCTATATCAGTTGGAGTAGAGGTGGTACGAGCAGGGCAGGACAGCTCATGACTGAATCTGCCGATCTATGAGCAATTTTCTCTGCCACATAAGACGCATGGGAATGTCACGTGACTGGGTTGTTGGCTGTTTTCATCTTTGTTCTTCTGCTCTGCATGTTATTAAATTATCAAATGTCCTAGTACCATTATGCATGCTAGTTCTCCGTGCAATGTGTTTTCCAGCTAGGTTTCCCTAGCTTTTTGGCAGGCTAACACATACATTCATAGATGTTTAGCAGACATCTGTAGGACCGTTCATAAATTACAACATCCCAGAATGGATATTGGGGGTGTTATGTAGTTTTTTGAGAAGAATGATGAAAATTCCATGGACAAACAAGAAAATTGATATAGAAGTCTCCAGAAACAATGGAGTAAAAAGACAAATTATAGCAAAAATTAGAAGTAGGCAGTCAAGATTTTTAGGGCATGTGATGAGAAACTCTAATATTTAGTAACCACCAGAAAGATCAAGGGAAGAAGAGACAGAGTAATTTCTGAGTTAGTTCTCACTGTGACACAAAAAGATGTCACCAACTGAACTTATTTATAATACAGGAGACAGCTATTATTGAGAAGCATCATCGTCTACGCCACTCTGCATAGCACTTGATTGATCGATAAATATCAAAATTTGGGTGGGGAGGGGTTGTGGAATAGTTTGGTAGTTGTGGATAGGTGTTAGCAAAAGTTGCGACCAACAATATCATTTTTTCATACATCAATTACATTTTATGATTGATTTTTTCTATAAAAAAAAAATCAGAAAAATTGACACTTTCACATATTGTTTCTAAAAAAACCCTTTTTGGGAGAGAGGGTTAATTTTTTATGTAATTAAATAGGTGCGGGAGGCCTTAATTCTTACAGGTTGTAGACATAATTAATCGGTCGGGGGCCGTGAATGCTCGACAAGTTGTTAAAGAGGCTGAGATATAGCAGCACCTATGTTGTTGACAAGGCTGAGATGGAGTGCAAATGGTAACGCATTGCTCTCGGCTGACCCATGATTAGCAGATAACCAAGATCCCAAAAGTACCTCCTCGTGGTGCACCCTGGAAACAAAAATACAGTTACTCGTGCTGATTCTGGCTAAACCTTTTTGGGTATCATGTTCGTAAATGTGGTGGCAGAAGATGGAAAGAGGATTGTTGACTGCAAAAGAAGCAGTCAATATCTCCGACACCACTGCGCCAACACATGCAGTCTACACACAGTGACGCTAGTTAGTCCAGTCCGAGCATTGGAGGGGCGACCAATGAAAACGACAAGAAAAGGTAGATGCATGACGAGAGACGAAAAGATAACATAGTGAGTACAGTGAGAGGGGAGAAAGCACCAGAGGGCAGATTTGCCAAGTGCAAATAGAAAGGGAATACGTTCCAAGGATATCGGAACTACAAGCTCTGTTAGCTCGAGACAAGCATCTAGTTATAGGTGCTCCTTATGCAGCCCTGGTCCAACTCTACTATCGAGCTTTCCTTTACCGCAAACATGCTCGCGGAAAGGGTTCCGTACTCGATGGGCTCAGCCAAAAATGGAACTAGGTCGTTTTAGCTCCAGAACACGCTTTGCTCCCAAACGAGTGGTGAGACTCAGACTTGGACAAGGGGTTCACAATGTCGGTGAAAGACATCTTAGCTAAGAAGGCAAAAGAGCCGGGGTCCAACTCTTCCATCGAGTTATTCCTTAACCGGTACCAAGCTCGTGGATGACAAAAGGTTCAGTACCCGATGGGCACAGGTAGAAAACATCTAATTACACGAAGCAAGTTAACTGACTGCGGAACATCTTTTGCGAGATAGATGTGAACAACAATCGTCTCGGCGAAGTCATTACACAGCCACGCGCCCGTCGATAGATAGGCTGTCACAGGCTAGGGAAGCCCATTACCCTAATTAAAGACATGACGAAAACGGTCGTGCTGGGCCTCGGATGTCCAAGCCACATAGTAAGCCAACCGAGATGCAAATAACACAGCTCAACTGTGAAACTATAACACAACTTACTTCACGCTTCCGGCGGAAGTCACATGATTTATTCGTCGTGGTTATAAGAGAGCGAGATAATGCAACAGTAATATTTTTTATGCATTCGTTCTCTGATAACCAACAAATAATTTTCAGTAATTTTCTTCAGGGAGTTGGAAGTACATTGTGCTGCTGGTTTACATCGGAGCTTCGCTATTTGCGCCTTCTGTTCCAAACATCCAATTTTGGCATGATATGCCGTAAAACATGAGACAACGCATTTAATTTTCTGACTACATTCTGATAATATGATGAACTTTGCTAATAAACACTGAGGGATTATACAAACATGTCACAGGCTCAGATCTTTACACATACACCATCTAAAATATTTTCAGACACAAGAGATCGATGATTTTGTTTTTATTGCGTTCTTGTTATGAAAATACAGATTCACAGAGGTAGGTAGATGAAAACAATAATTTAAAAAACTCAAATTTTTCTACACATTGAAAATGTTTTATTTGTCACGTACCGGTAGCACTCACATAGAATGTTTTAGTGTGTTTGTCCCTGTGTACAATAGATTTCATAAACTGAAACAATATCAAAAATAACAACTCATAACTGATATGCTTTCATTCAAATTATTCTTTATAGAAACACACCACACATTCATCAACTGTCAGCAGCACAAAAACTACACACCCATCAACTGTCAGCAGCACAAAAACTACACACCCATCAACTGTCAGCAGCACAAAAACTACACACCCATCAACTGTGAGCAGCAGCAGCAACTACACACCCATCAACTGTCAGCAGAAGTAGCAGCAAACTACACACCCATCAACTGTCAGCAGCAGCAGCAAACTACACACACATCAACTGTCAGCAGCAGCAGCAAACTACACACCCATCAACTGTCAGCAGCATACAACATGCCCATAAACTGTCAGCAGCATACTACACACCCATCAACTGTCAGCAGCACACAACACACCCATCAACCGTCAGAAACAACACACTAGACACAATTACAAACAAAAATGAATTACCTTTCTGTACAAGATAAAACCCCTACTTTAATGAAAATATATCTCTGGCCCTGTTTGGTGGTTATGATGGGCTATTTCCGACCATGCAGTTCATATGCTTTCAACATAGATAAAGAGAACTTTATTGATGAGACTTAAAGGTTAAAACTGAAGATCAAAATTAAGGGTAGTCAAAGATACCTGACTATGTTCCATACAAAATGCAAAATATCTGTGCAAGTTGACAGGTATATGACTGCAGATAATACTACCAGTACTTGCTTTTATGTATATGATGAATATTCCAGAAGAATGAAGAGATTACAAGAATGATATAACATATACCATCCAATGATTCTGTGGGAACTTCACTATGGTGACTGGGAATGCATTTAGGTTGCACAATAAATATAATTTGGAAGCGGGGTTGGATTAACATTTTGAGAGCTCATGCGTTATTTATGTTTACAAGAAGGCATAATGGTCCTTTAGTATGAATGCAAGATGGTATGTGCTTATGTTAAATGTTTGTTGTCTGAGAAATTTCATATTGAAAATTTACATGATGAGCAATGTGTGTTGTTGTTGTTTGTGTCTCGACTGACCTATCCATATTCATCATCATCAAGTGCCATATCTGCAACATCGGTTGGCTGCAATGGGACCTCCAACATCCTCTGTCTCTTGCTTTGGTGGTGCACTCTGCTGCACTGTAACCTGTCCATCTCATGATGTTTATATCCATACTCATAGTAATTTTAAGATATACAAGTTGGATGTTTGTGGCTAAAATCACATCTTTTTTGGGATGGTGGATTGGTCGAATTCAGATAACATGTTGACTTGAGTTGTAAGGAGAATGGATATGGTTCAAATCCTATTTTCAATCTTCCCATGCGAACTCTTAAACATTAAAATAATTTTGGTGCCCCTTGTTCTAAATTTTATATCTTCTTGAAAATGTTAAACAAAAAAATCCTAAAATAAAATGTCATTTCATTTTATTTCTAGAGATAAACAGAACTTACAATAAGATGGTCAATGACTTTTACAACTAATAACTATAACTAGGTCCTATATACTGTATGTGACTGTAGTAACTTAGTGGCTAATAGGCATAGGCCTACACTGAATTCTCTGTCGTCTGATCATAGCTTAAATTCCCAGTTCAACTGGAAATATTATTAAATCACTAATGGCTCCCAGAATAAGAAAATGAATAACAGAAGTTCTTGGAAAGTAAAGGTGATGGTTGTGATGCTGATCACATAACTTTTGGCATGCCACTGGTCAATGAAATATACAACCCAAACACCATATTCCCAGATATGCCTCGGGTGTATATAAGAATAACTACCGGTACTTTAAGAAAAAAGGATCCTGCTGGTAAGTGCCACTAATACATATCAATTCATATCTCCAGTACAATCTAGATAATCAAATTTTAAACCACTAACAAATTTCACAGAGTTGGTTTGTGAGGTCTACTATTCATAACACCCTTAAAAAAAACAGCTCAATAATTTACAATAAACCTAACACCCTTAAAAATTACTAATTCTCTGTCTGGATTACTAAGTCAACTTCATAAGACCTGCACTTTGAAAAAATATTTTCATTAAGCTGCCAGGAGTAGTAGATCAAATCAGCAACATTTGGATATCGACAACAAAAAAACACAATTTAATTCAACAGTTAATCCAGCCCTGTTTGACATTCAGCCACAGTTAAAACCTTGTTGGTACTGTTTAATATACATGACCAGATAGGCTTATATGACTGTAACTTTTTATATATGCATCATTTACATTTCATTCAAACATCTGCTATTGCATAAAATGCACTAAACATGCACAAAATACACTGGAATGAATATGGCACATGTAAACAGGTGATAAATTATTATATCATACTCAAAAATATAAAAAATATTGACATTCTGACATATATATACATATTATTTCATTTGAGAAATTACTGTTTATGAGTCAGATCAACAGACTCATATTTAAGACAAAGATAGACCTTTGACTAGCATATTAGTTCACCATAAGGTCATGTGTTAGAGGTGAAGAGGGAGAGGGGGTTCATCTGTTTTTTTTAGAAAAGTAGGACATGGTAAAGGTAAGCTGCATAGCAGCAACCTGCTGTCGGGAATGAAGATAACTGTTCATATACTAAGCCGTAACAACTATTAGGTGGGGAGCTAAATTCCCTTCCTTGCTGTCTTTACCTCCCCTAACTCATGAATCAGGTGCTCATTTACAGCTGAGTTGACTGGAGGAGTTGTTGTGTCAAGCGTGAAATCACAACCCGGATTTTTTGTGTGTCCGGACATGGTTTACAACCTGGCACGCTGTAACCCAGTGATGATAGCATTTAAAACATCAGTAAATTACCCCCACCATTATAACAGAAGATATCCCTACTCCCACCATTATAACAGAAGATATCCCTACTCCCACCATTATAACAGAAGATATCCCTACTCCCACCATTATAACAGAAGATATCCCTACTACCACCATTATAAAAAAGATATCCCTACTCCCACCATTATAACAGAAGATGTTCCCTATTCCCACCATTATTACAGAAGATATCACTACTCCCACCATTATAACAGAAGATATCCCTACTCCCACCATTATTACAGAAGATATCACTACTCCCACCATTATAACAGAAGATATCCCTACTACCCCCATTATAACAGAAGATATCCCTACTACCCCCATTATAACATAAGATATCCCTACTCCAACCATTATAACAGAAGATATCCCTACTCCCACCATTATAACAGAAGATATCCCTACTACCCCCATTATAACCAGATATCCCTATTCTCACCATTATAACAGAAAATATCCCTACTACCTAAAACATATCAAAAGTCCTGGTTCTACATATAGCTTCTTTGTATTTCTTTCATTCATTGTTTATTAAAGCTAAAATAGAGTTCTGTTGCAATTCAATACAATGATGTGGATCAGACTCCTTCATTACTTGTGTGTTTCAGGACCCAGAAAAGGGAGCATAGAATGGCAACACTGTGAACTACCATACATGTCGTCAATCAATCAATAAACCCATAACCCTTCAGGGTCGTAGGGGTACCACATTTGATGCTTCAGCACACAGAGTCCTCCAGCGAATTCTATCGTCAGCGATGCGGATGAGTGTGGAAATATCTAGCCCTGTCCATTCCTTGATGTTGTCTGTCCATGTCTTTATTTGTCCTCCTCTGCTTCTTCCACCCTCGACAGTTCCTTGCAGTATTGTTTTTGACAAGGAATCGTGCCTGCATACATGTCCGAACCATGCTAGTTTTCGTCGTTTCACTATTGAAAGCAATGGCTCCTGGACACCTGCACACATCTCTACTTTATTTCTTACGTACACATTGGTCTTATGTTCCCTATAGGAAATTTGTAGAATTCTTCTGTAGCATTTATACTCGAAAGCCTGTAATCTTCTCTCCATGTCCGCAGTGAGTGTCCAACTCTCACAACCATACAACACAACAGAAAGCACCAGCGACCTATACAGTTTGATTTTCACTCCAACACTGATGTTGCTTTTCCAAATCACAGTTAGCCTTGACAATGACGCTAAAGCCATCTCCAGCCTTATTTTTAGTTCTGCTTTGCATTTACCATCGCTGCATATACTGGATCCGAGGTATTTGAAGGTATTCACCTCTTCAAGCTTGTGTCAATTCATCATGATATTAGTCTGGTTTTCTGTGTCTCTGCTGTTTACCAAAATTTTGCTCTTATCTGAATTGATTTCCATTCCGTACTTGCTGGTAACTTTTTCTAACTTTGATGTTAATTCTTGCAATGATTGTTCTGACCCAGCTATAAGATCAATATCATCAGCGAAACGCAAGTTGCAAATAGGGCGACCTAATTCGATATAGACGTGTTGTAGTCATGCAATGTTTCTTGTATGATGTGCTCTAAGTATATGTTAAAAAGTACTGGGGACATTACGCATCCCTGTCGAACTCCCACAGTTGTTTTGAAGAACTCTCCAATTGTATTGTGTGACAAGACAGCACTATTTGCATTTTCGTACAGAGCTTCAATAATGTCTATAATTGTGGTGTCAAAATTAAATTTCCTTAGTATGTGCCACAGACCATCATGCCAAACACGATCAAAGGCCTTTGTAAAGTCAATGAAGTTGTGGTATAAATCACGTTGGTGTTGAATATGTTTTTCGATTAGTGTTCGGATGTTAAATATTTGTTCAACGGTGCTTCTGTTTGCTCTGAAGCCAGCTTGTTCTTCTGCAATTATTTCTTCCGACTTGTGTTTTATTCTGTTAAGTAGTATTTTGAGCATCACTTTACTGGGGTGTGTTATAAGGCTAATTGTTCTACATGTCGTAACAGGGACTGAAGAGGCTATTATGGATAGAAGCTGCAGCAACTATGATAATGTATAATTTTCACTGGTAACTAATAAATAGTAAAACTAATATTAATGAGAAATAATGAAAAACAAAGAAACAATACTTTTTCCATGTTACGGTACAACAGGGACCTTTCTAAAAAAACAAAAATGAACCAGAATTTAAAAAAGAACGCTGTAAATGAAAAGAGTTGCAATTAACCTCTACTAGCAAAAATGGTAAACAATAACAAGTAGACAATGAAAACAATGTTACGGAGCAGCTAAAAAACAAGTTTAAATAATCAAACTGTCAGAGGATATCCAACAAGGTGAAGAGTGCCGAAGTAACAAAGCTAACAAGCGATAACAACTATGATAATATATAATTGTCACTGGTAACTAATACATAGTAAAACTAATGGCAATGAGAAATAATAAAAAAAATGAAGGAACAGACTTTTTCCACATTATGGTCCAATAGGAACTTTTATCAAGAAACAAAAATGAACCAAAAATAAACATATAAAACCGTAAATGCAAAGGGATGGTCTCAGATGAAGGGTAGAATTTGTTGTCCCGTCGCATAGTGGGTCATTGGCCTATATAATAATATGATTGATTATATTTTTCAAAATTGTGTTCCATAAAAATTCCTTGTGTAGGATTAGATGTGATCTTTGTTAGTTTCCCAAAATCTATTCATGTAAACACTCTGGAGTCAGTGTAATAATGTGCATAATTATGTGATACTTCAATGTATTCACTGAGAACATATATTATAAAACTACTTATTGTTTTGTGGGTTATTTTTGACATTTACAAATTATAGTCATATTTCCATGCAGTGGTTTCTTGACCATTCAAACTCATCTAGCACTCACAAGGCAGGCAGACTAGCAAAGAAAGAGACAAGACAAGAACAGTAACACACACAAATTACCATGCACATTGTTAAAATATGTTGAAATGTATGAACAAATAGACTTGACTGAACAGATCGGCCGTGGGAAACACTGGGACAGAAATCTACACATATCTGACAAGTCAGAATCCAAAAGAAATCATCAACCTCCTGGGAAGGAAAGACCAGAGAATCATCTTCTGACTTTGCACATAACATGTAGGCCTATAGCTTAATAATTAGGTAGCTGTACAGAATACAACCACAACACACTCCAGGGTGCTGACTGTGCTGAGGGTGCATCCCTACGACACTGTCGATTACCACCTTTTTTTAATGTCCATTGCTGGATAACATCAGAAAAATGCTTCTCCCTCAAGGCCAGATAAATGGAACACCCTATATGGAACAAAACAACAGCTGACAAACACATGCGTAGGCCTATATCACACAATGGAAATGGGTCAAAGGACATGAGCCAATAGATCGCTAGATCAGCAACCAACCAACCAAAGAACAAATTGTGGTATTATTCAAGCTTTAACACAATTATAAAAAATGAAAACTGCTGTAAATTCAATATCAAATGGGTTGTGACCCAGGGGTTGGGAATCACTGCCTTAAAGGGTGGAATTTCAATTATCCAAAAGAAAAGTTTCAGTCCTTATCAAGGTTTGCGGGCCCACCTTTTTGAATGTCCAGCGCTGGATGACATCAGGAAAATGCTCCTCCCTCCAGGGCCAGATAAATGGAACACATTATATGGAACAAAACAACAACTCACAAACATATGCATATATCACACAATGGCATTGGGTCAAAGGGCATGAGCCCATGGACCGCTGGATCAGCAACCAACCAACCAACCAACCATCAAGGTTTGCACCTCTGCCGTCATGATTGTGAGGTAGGCATTCTAACAATTTGCCCAAATCTTACTTGAATTGTTAATATTGTTATAAATTGAATGTTTCAGTAAGTTTTTGGCCTAAAAAGGAAGCAAAGAATATATAAGTGTCACCTGCCATGTATGTCATAAGAAGTGACCAAGAAGATTTTGAGGATTATGGTTGACTGTCCCATCACATTCAGGATGAAAGTGGCATAGAATTATGCTGAATTTGGATATGTGTGGCAGAAAGACACAGATATCACAGCCAGGCTGTAAACCATGATACAACACATTCTGTCCTTCTGACTATATCCTGCTAGTCTGCAAGAGTTTGAGAATGAACACAGAAATAGAATATGCAAGTAACATAAGATCATCTGAATATTCAGTTCTAAATTCTTACTTTGTTCTGAATGTCTCAAAATATAATAAATGTACTTAATCACATTGACACACAATTATTGTATTCATCATGCATTAAAATTACACAATCTTTCCCCTGCCACTGATATTTTTTTTGTGTGGAAAATTTGTATTATGTTTTGGTTGGTGTTTGGAAAATGCAATAAACTTTTTGTTTTTATAGATCTTAAAATAATTTTTACAGTTAAATAAACGATTGCATACTGTAATTATGTGTGTAATTTTATTTTATGTGTCATGTAAAAGATGTAAGTAGTGAGGTTTTTTCATAAAATACCACCAAAAAAAAACATAAATAAACGTGGGTGCTACTGTTTGAAAAACACAATAAAATTTTTTTTGTTCTTAGAAATTTAAAAATAATTTGTGTGTGCATGTAAATAAAGAATTGAATACTGCATAAATTGGTGTAGATTGTGGGTACAGTACAAGTAGGCACCACCACACATTTAACGGAACAATATTTAGCGGAACAAAGCTTTCCGGTAACTATGGTACAAAGGGAAACTAACCAAATAATACAAGGGATGCAATCAGATATTGTAAGATATATAATCAGACATAATGAAACACTTTTTATTGTAACAAGTAATCTTTAAAAATAATGAGAATAGCGACTTATATTCTGCATGATAGTTTTCATGATGATGTAGAAATGTGCCACAGCATTTCTTATTTCTCCATTTTATGCTACCTCAAAGTCATTCAATGTTAAGAGCACCACTGATTTCACTGCGCTTCCGTAATGCGCAGATAACAAATGGCCAAGTGTTTCTGCTTCTTGCTATGCACTGGGAGTCCCCTCCCCTAAGTGCACAGAAAGAGTATTGACTACATAAATTCTCAACAAATAGTATTCCTCTGCTTTACAGAAACACAACTGCATGTGTTTGGGGAGAGTCAGTCAGCGACCATGTTTGTTATTGTAGCAACAAACTGTCACTGAATTGCCATGTACAGCGGTTATCTAAAAATTGGGATTAAAAAACTGAAAGGGTGTAGTGGCATCTACTTGTACTGAATCAAGTTGTGTTTGTGTGATACAAGAGGTATGAGAAGATTTGGAAAGGAGGTGAAAAATTTTAACAATTATTATTGAAAAATTACTTACCATTATTTCTGATAGGGTAACCCTGATTACATATGTTTAAACACAAAAATCTATTATCTTTATATAGTTTAATAACCAAACTAACATCTTGCTGCTGGGCTGGGGAAATAAATAAAAAGTAACTTACCTTACCGAATAAATTGTTTCCAAAAGTTAGACAAGAGTCTTGTCAAATCCCAGGAAAAGATTATATCTCTACTTGTCACATGTTATTTCATAACGACACATATGCATTTCTATATCTAATATGAAGACCCACATAATTCTTAAGAAAACATTACTATCTGAATCACAATCCATAACGAATTTATGTCAATTATGCCTATACATATTAATAGACATTGTGATCTGCCGATTGATTCTTAAATGGACAGATGTCTCCCAATATTTACAATTAATTCAGTTCAATGTTCTTCTTCTTTCAATATGGACTGTAATCAGGAATAGAAGGTCAGTACTTCTATGATTCATTGATTCTGATTATATGACATTAAAGTTCATGTGTTTTTCAATTCATTAAATAGGGAGGGTATAGCTATGGCGCTGAGTAGCATCAGCAGTTGTAAACAAACAAAAACAAAATGGTGTGGCTGCACGTCCGTAGTGTGCTAAAGTTATGAGGCAATACCATTTGGCATTGCTATTTATATGAACCAAAATCTGGCAGGAGCTCAAAGCAGAAATTGAAATCTGAGTGCAGGTTATCACCACACACAGGACAGACCCATAGCTGCTCCAATCCTTGTCTCAATAGAATCAGTGTGTAGCAGTCTTACAGTTGCAGTTTGGTGTTTATTTATCAATATCCTCATATATCTATTATGTTTCTCTTTCCAGTATATTCAAATATTTACTTCAATCTCCCTAAGCCCATAGATAAAGGGGGGGGGGGTCAATACTAAGAATTTAGCCAAAATATGGATAACTAACACCCCATTCTCCTTCTCATCCGATTATCAAACTAAAGGTCACGAAAGATCTCATGAGAATGGTGGGATTGCACATAAAAATGGGCGAATGACTTCTATTTTTTTGTATAGAAAAAACTCCTCCTTACTAAATACATACCGGTTTCTATGGCCCTAAATCTGCTCCAGTCTTGAGAGTAATTACACTGTCTAACAACATTTTACGTTCTTATATAATAATAAGTGTTCTTATGTACGTTTCTAGCACCATATTCAAATTTGAATCTGTTTATCTCCATCACATCGGGTTCTTAAGATATTTGTGAATTTATATTTTTTTGGAAAACCATTTTATGTAGGTATAGTTTATATTAAAGTTTTTCATTTATACTATATAACTTTTTAAAAATTAATATAATGCAAAATAATTCTACTTTTTATACTGCTAAAACATGTCTGACATGTTGCGCTACATTTCAAACAGTTACTTTATTTTTAAATAATTCTGAGTGAAATATGGCTTCTAGAAGTTGTAGAAATTCTGCTGATTTGTTCTGTTACATGTGCGGATATTTTACTGATCTTGTTCACAAGAAAAACTTTATACCATTACTAAAGAAAGCATATGAACTTTATTTTGATTTGAAAGTTGATGATGCAAATAAATCTTGGAAGCCAAATGCAGTTTGTTTGACTTGTGCAAATATATTGGCAGGTTGGTTACGAAAATTGCCTAACTTTCAGTCTATACTTTTTGAGATTCAGTAATATGGCATGAACCAAAAAATCATGCTACCGATTGTTATTTTTGCTTGACAAATGTCCACATTTTAAAACAAGAAAGTATGTGATTGACCAAAATATTAAATCTATTTCGAAACCAGTGCCTCATGATCCTATCACGTGTCCAGTACCATTCGCATCAGAACAATATCCGACGGACGTGAGTGAACCATCAGAAAGTGATAGTTCATCTGCATTATAAACTAATTCTGACTCAGATTATATATCAGTGAATGATGGTGTTCACTTAATTAACCATTTCGAACTTTCACATCTAATAGATGATCTCTCTCTTACAAAGGACAAGTGGAATTGCTTGGTTCGCGACTCAAATAATGGAATCTTTCAGCACCCAATACTCCGATATCTGAATTTTGTCATTGATACAGAGAACTTGTTCAATACTTCAATACTTTGAGGTGGATGATGATATTTACTATTGGAAACAAACATATACTTCAAGAGTGTTCTGAGCATGAAATGCTGAGGTAGACATATTGGCCAGAGGAAACAACACTGGAATCAAAGCTCTATGGGACACTATATGAACTACAAAAGACAGTGAGTTTTATTAAGGAGACAGAATTACAGATATAGACATGTTTCAAGTGAATGAAAGAAGAAGAAAAAAAAACTATTGGAAAGATGTGAATGTTCTAATGGTGCACCTCAATCATGAGCACATAGTCAACGAATGATGACTTTTCATCAACTTCCAAAACTAGTCTAAAAGTTGTGTTATTGCATAACAGAAATTTATTTTCATCAATTCCATTCACCTACTCTGTTCATATGAAAGAAACTTATGACAATATGGCTATATTTTTGCCAAAAATAAAGTACAATGACAACCAATGGTGGATTTGTGGAGACATTGGTTAACAAAGACAGCATCATTTTACCATGGTTGCATATAAAGTTGGGGCTCATGAAGAATTTTGTAAAAACGTTAGATAAAACGAGCAAAGCTTTCACTTATCTTCGAGAAAAGTTTGCTCATGTTAGCGATGCAAAGATAAAGGAAAGTATCTTTGTAGAACTTCAGATTAGGAAAATTATTGCAGACAAACAATTTGAGAACTTGTTACAAGGTTGTGAAATTAGCGCATGGATGGCGTTCAAATCTATGTATGAAATATATGTCCCGTACGAAATTTAGAGATAAGGGATTGATTTCTCCTGCAGAGTTTGTTTATGTTCTCATTGTTCTTTGGCCGTGTCATTTCACTAAATGCATTTCGACCAGTAAGCCCATTTGCCCAGTTTGCCAGATTTCTCTGGTGTTGTTTCTGAGAATCTGTTTGACTGTTCCCATACTACCAGGTCTTTGCTGTTGTTGTTTAGAGGTGCCTCTTTTTTGCAAGTCTGTCCGCTACTTCATTTCCTGCTAAATCGCTATGTCCGGGGATCCATTGCATGGTTACACTGATTGGATATGCAGAGATAAGATTGTGCACTGCTCTTGCTATGTGGAGAATGTCTTGATTTTCATATGGGGTATGTTTAAGTGCTTCCAAAACTGATATAAGAGTCTGTAAAAATTACTGATGGTTTTTGTTCCCTAAGATCAAACTGTTGTTGTATTAACTTAATGGTTGTCTTGATGGCCTCAGCAAACATGTATTAGATTCTTCTTTTTAAGTACATAGGAATATTTTATGTTGAGTTATTAATTATCGATACTTCCAATAGACAAATTAATAAAAAGTCTGCACCGTATTTTGAATTACGATTCTTCTGAAATAAGAAGAATACAATACATCAGAAAATGTGGACCGGGTAAACATTTGTTGCTAAATGGAAATGGCTTACAACAATAATTTAAATAATTTACTTTTGCTCACAATTAAAAAACAAACAAACATCTTTTGACTAGGATTTCGGTAGAAAGGCAACAGCTGTTTCATCACTGGTTCCATTTCTCTGTAAGAGTGCGACTTTCTGTTGGACAGGAAGAGATATTACTTCGTCAAGTTCAGTCATACCAAGGTCAGCAAGATAACGTTTCCTGTTTTCAGGCAGGGCTGGTCCCCAAGATGGATGAGGCTTGCACAAGTGTTTCACTCTCTGAAAAAATGTATATCTTTATAACTTATCATGGAAGAATATTTAATTGTATTAGCTATAAAGAAAATATACAATTGTATACGTTTCTTTCCTAGAATGCGGGTCCCGGAAGTCACAATTTTCTATATATTGACTTTGTGTTTTTAATAATTTATCTTCTAATTTCTAGTTTTCAATGCATCAGTTGCAGTGATCTGTTGCCAATTCAGCAGTTTTTCCGCCCAATTGAGCCAGGTTTAGACCCTAGCCGTATTAACAAATTTGCATGCCATGAGTGAGACAAAATGTAAACATTAGGCCTATGCCATGAGTGAGACAAAATGTAAATATGACCAAAATGTCTGATTTTATCATTTCTTATGTTGTCTAGTCTGGTCACTCTTGCGGCTTTCTCAGGCATTTCATCTCACATATTGTAAGTTTTCTTTGCTGGGCTACTGTCAGCGCTCATATCTGACATTAATAGCAGAGTGTTGTCATAAAAATACTGTTTATCATCTGTCTCTTGATTTTCCTCTTGATCTTTGGATTGAGCAGTAATTAAAAAGCTGAACTTTGTCTCATCTTTCTATATCTAATAGTCTATCTATCTATCTATCTATATGCTGTGTCCCTTGTTTGCCTTGCGGCGTCAGGGGTGGAAGAGTTCTCTGGAGATGGCCTTCTTGTGCACTGTTTGTAAGCTTGTTCCTATGGCTTCTTTGATTTCTGTGATCCATCTTTTACATGGTCTGCCTCTGGCTTTATAACAATTATGTCTATGTGTCATGGTCATTTGTGGCATGCTATATGTCGGTAGTCTGGAAGCGTGTGAAAACCACTTGATCTGTTGTCTTTTGATGTGTTCCAATACTGGTATTGTTTTGGTTATCTGTCTGATGTTATCGTTTCTAATTCTATCTCTTAAATGATACTCTGAGTATTCTTCGGTGGACATGTCATTTCTGTTGTCACTATTTTTCTTTTGTCTTGTGCTGTCATTGTCCAGGTTTGGCACTGGTAGCACAGTGATGGAATAATAATAGTCTTGTATAATGCAACTTTAGTGTTTATGTTTACATTTTTGTATATCTAATAGTACAATATATATACAGAGTCTTTGGAATGGATGCAGTGTTAGGTGAAATTGCTTAAACTTATTGAAACTATGGAGAACCACCTCCCGCAGACTAAGGTGGCCATTTAACTCATTCTGCTTGAGTATAAATTTAATAGAACTTCACTTGGTACAAAAGACATTTAAGATTAGATATCACGACTACACGTTTCAGTTGCTACTCGAAAAACGTAAACGACTGCCTTCAAATATTCAATGGCTTCAATCAACATCTAATCTCAACCCCTTGGTCGTGCTGGGAAAACACAATATTGATACGTGAAAACTGTAGTGAGATAAAATTAATCTGCTGTCCTGGATAAATACTGAAGATGTGATACTGAAAAAAATTGGATCAATGTTGCAAACCACAAAAATCTGGATTAATGAATTGGGACATATTCTATTCTATCTATTCTTTTACTACAATTCAGCAACGCAGCAGTCAAGTGAGCATTTCACAAATGAACTTAATTAAGAAGTTAAAATAGCAATAACAGTGATTGCTAGAAATGTAGAGTTTATCTTATCAGAAACTTACAACTGGTTTTCACATAGCGCGTTCCGTCAGCAAAAATACAACAATTTGTACAAATGCATAAATGTAGCTGAAAATCCACTTAAAATGACAAATACTCATTAGCTGTCAATTGCATCACATGCTCAGTGGGTGTTTTATGAATTTAATAAATCCAATCTTATTTATGTTTATTTTAACATCTTCACTACTTCTGTCAACTTCTGTGACAACATTATTACTATTAATCCCCTTACCTCAGCATATTCGTCTACTATAAACCTACTGATGCACATGGCTTTCTGCTCTACACTTCTTCTCATCCTCCCACTTCTCACAACTCTCTGCCATACTCCTAGCTTCTTCGCCTGCGTCGCTTATGTAGCAATGATGGCAACTTCTTGACAAATCCTCTGAGATGATTGATTTCTTCAATAGACGCTCGTTCCCTGACAGCATCCTTTCATTGGCTTGGCTTCATGTGCAGTAGTTATCTCGCCTCGATACCTTGACTAATTTCCCAGAGTTCTTCCTCCTCCTCTGACAAAGTTAAACTTTTCAGTACCTTTCATTCCCATAACTCCACTGTCCGACCGCATCCTGCTTAAGCATTATTCCTTTCTCCAATCTGATCCTAACACACATGCCACTTTCCAGGAGTTGCCCTGGTTGTCTATAGACATAACAAAATTTTAAGGACATCTTGGTCCACAGCCACCTTAGGTCTTCTGTTCCTGACCATTTCGGTACTGTTCGTTGCTCACACTGTCATTACTACACATGTCCTTATATGGTTTAAATCACTTCATTTCCCAATGCAATTTTCACCATTGATGAGGCCTTTACATGTGAATCCTGTAATATCATTTATGTGATCACATGTAGATGCCGCAGCATGTACCGGTATATCAATGAAACTGGCTTAAGATTTAGTGACCGCTCATGTTTGTATGCTAACTATACGTTTGATATACAAATATTGTGTATTCCTTTGCATCCCTAATCATTTGCAATCTACCTTTACTTACCTCCAGAAGTGTTCCTTTAGCATGAATGATCTGCAAAACTGCAAAAACAGGAATTGGTATAACTGACATAATAGCCAATATCCACCCAACTGCAACAGCCCATTCAGGATAACTGTAGTTTCCATAAGTCACTGGACCGAGAGTTATAACACTGAATATCCAAATAAACTGAAAACAGAAAATTTAATTATATAAATGATAGAAATTCAGTCAACTTTAATTCTTTAACCCTGTCAAATCTATCAAATCTGTATCAATATTTTAACCCCTTAGCTGTGGAGGTATTCTTAAGTATATGCTGAAAAGCCACAGCAATTTTGCAGAAATTCTCCTCTTCTTAGCTTCAAAGGGAAAAAATTTGCCTGGATGTTTATAATAAAACATCCAGATGAATTATTTGCATGGAAAACTAAGAAAAAGAAGATTTCAGCAAAATGGTGGCAACCCCATCATCGTATCCTTGAGGATACCTCCACAGCTAAGGGTTAATGAGTCAATGTCATTGCACACTAGATAAAACCATAGGTGCTGAGTCTCATCAAGCAAATACTGAAGTGTATGTGTGCTGATGGTTCCCATGGCTTACTGGTCAAACACATTCCTAATTCTACCACTCAGCTTCCCAGTCCTACTTGTGCTACACTGAATACAAAAATTATCCCAATTGCATCCTAGATGTATTATCTATAGTAGTGTCTACATATAACAGGTGCTTGCCAAGTAACAACAAAATGTCTTCCTCATCCATTCTCAATTCACTATCTATAGGTGTATGCGATGCAAGCTTATCTGCTCTTTCATATTCGCTCACATCACATTTCCTGTGCAGTAAATCCATGTGACATCCTGAAAGTTGGAATAGGCAACAGAATCTATTCACTCGTACCAACACCAATCATTTTGAATCTTTTGGAGTATGGACTGAGAATCAAAAAAATCCTGCATTTGTATAAAATCCTAAATTAATTTAATATTTATTTCTTAGCTGTGCTGGCAAGCCGATAAATCAAACATTTTAATAATGGCTTATATATATATATATATATATATTACAACAAGGCAAGAAAACCTCTTATAGACATAAAGAGTGAAATGAAATGGTAACATTTATGAGTGATGTCAGTATGTACCAGTATAACTGCTGGAGTGATGAATTTCCACATGTACTTCCAGCAGAAGTGAGGTTGGTAGCCAATCATTAAAGCAATGTCTCTACACAAGCGATCAGCACCTGACAGATGATAAAATAATGTACTTTTTATTATGTTAAAACAAATATGCATAAAATCACTTTAGTGTAAATACTAGATGAACCCAAACCAAATATCTATAAGAGCATCATTATCATCATCAGGTGCCATGCCGGCCGGCGTAGGCGGCCTTGGCTCTCCACAGCTCTCTGTCCACAGTATTATGTATCAGAGTCGTTGTTGTTTCCTTGCCGTGCCAGGTTGTCAAACTGTCTAATATTTTCTCACGTTGTCGCCCTCTGTCTCTGTTGCCTTCAATTTTGCCTGTTGTGACTATGTTCTATAAACCTGCCTGTCTCATGAAGTGGCAAAAAAAAGAAGATTGCCTTTTTCTTATATTGTTGATTAAGGTCCGTTTTACATTTGACTCTTTCAACACCTCTACATTAGTTTTTCTGGCAGTCCATGGTATTCTCAGCATTCTTCTGTAGAACATATATAGAACAGAATAAGAGCATATAACAAAATAATATCCGGGTGTAAAACCAAAGGTAGACCAAGAAAACAGTGCATAGAAAATATCAAGATAACCTTGGACAAATATAGACTAAATGCAACCAGGGTGACACATCTGGCCTTAGAATGACAGCTTTAGTTTCCACCCCCATGAATAATGGCAAGTGTGAATAAAATCAACCATCATTCACCTGGGGACAGACAATAGACAATAGACTAGAAGAAGCCAGGAAGATGTATCACTGACTAGTCCTTGTGGATTTCCTACTCATGATATTTCATCTATTTTGAGCTTCTTCAATGCTAATATTAACTTGGAGCTAAAGATTATGTGAATAATCCCATTTTGTTGAGAGTAATTTCGCTGACTTCCATTAAACAAAAAGTAAAACATCTAAAAATTGTATGCATTCTGAGAACTGAACCCACAACATTAGTATTAGACCAGCCACCATGAGTTTCAAAATACATTCAGTATATACCACATTGTGGTCATTCAACTCTAAATGGCAATAACATGTTAGTTTATGCCAGATGTGAGCTACCTTTTATAGTTGGTGGTTCAGATTAAGCATTTCTTAAGTAATATGGAGTCAAAAAGATGTGTTTGTCATTATAGTTGTGTTTTATGAATCTTGGAATCAGAGCATATAGTTCTTTTCAATCAGACAGACAGGCCAGTAAAATGGCTTGGTGAGCCAGATTTGTCTAGCAGGTTGTATTGCATCTGTGCATGTCAATTCAAGATACAGGAAATGTCTTCTTTGTCAATAATTATTTGATAAGTACATCATAGTTTAGAAGGCTACAATATCTTATAGAACATATGCATTTTTAGAATGCCTTTTTTTAGACAAGATTTGTCTTCCCTTTTGGATCCCAAATAGCTTAGTCACACTGTTATACTGTTGCCTATTACCAAGGCAACAACTTGGAATCAAATTAGATTCTAAATCAGGCCCATGTTCCCTTTGCTATATATCCATCGAAGGTTTGGTTACTTCCATCAAGTATAAATAAATATATGTTATGTTATGTTATGTTCCTCCAGGGCCATAGGCGGCGCATAGGGCAGAAACCATAGCCTTCCATTTCTGTCTTTGTGTTGCCAGGTCTTTCAATTGTTGCGTGTTGTTTAGGTTCATTGACATGCCTTCTCTATTAATGGTTCTTCGTAGAGTTTCTCTAGGTCTCCCTCTTCTTCTTACTCCAGGTGGCACCCAATATAGTGATTGCTGGGGTGATGTTCTGTTATATTTATATTAAAATAAATATAACCAGAGAGTATTTAGAACTAGCATCATTGTATGCTTAAATATCATTTGCCATATTTGAAAAAAATGATGATTCTACCATAAGTCATAGCAGCATCAATTCTATTAATATTTTATAACATAAAGTAAACCTGAGGGGATTTATGACTAAGTCAACCTACCATAAACCCAAGAAAGTGCTAGGCATTCAAACATAGAGATGAGCATCAGAGAGAAGCTTGCACAGTACCAGTCCATGATCTGAAGTACATACATTCCACCCTGAAAAACAAACACGTTCTGAGTGTTGAACTGAGCTACCTAAATTATATTAGTTTATTCTTCAATAATTAAACAAATATTTCACATGTGTGTTGGTAGGGCACAGAAGGGGTGTAATAGCAACCCCTTTATCTTCCATGAATATTGTAAAAAGGTGACTGAGAGGGTTTTGAGGTGGAGTTGGCTGTTCCATCGCATATAGGATCACAGCAACACAGAAGCCATGCTGAAGTTGGATGTGTCAGACCAACAGGTACATATATCGCAGCTAAGCTGTAAACCATGGCACAACCCGTTCCATTCTCCAGACTACATCCTGCTAATCTGCATGAGTTTGAGAACGAACGCAGAATGAGAAGACAAATATTTGTAGTGTTTCTTGATTCTTGAATAGAAACTGGCCTCACGGTACGTGGGGCATTCCCATAAGTGCTCTGCCCTCTGTTCCAGCAGCCATTCGACTCGATGGTGTTTCGAGTATAATGTTTCAGAAACAGACGTCGACATCAGGGCACAACTCTGGCCCTTGTGACAGGTTTCTTTGTTGTTCCATCCACCCACGCCATGCCCGTAACTAGTTCAAGCACAACGTCGGCCTGTCGGAACAACATGGTAACTGTTATCGAAGGTTACGACTATGGTGCATTTGTAGTGTTTCATGTTTAACATTGTACACATCACTCCCATGACAAAGAACGTGGATTAGATCCACCCAAATATTAGCTGTCAATAGCAGACAATGATGACAAGTTTTAGACTTGTGTTATTGTATTTCTCTTGTGTGTCTGGAAATAAATAAAGTCATATCACTCATCCGCATCGCTGACGATAGAATTCGCTGGAGGACTCTGTGTGCTGAAGCATCCAATGTGGTACCCCTACGACCCTGAAGGGTTATGGGTTTATTGATTGATTGATTGAAAGTCATATTCTGATATAGAATCTTCTGTCACAAGTGGGACATACATAGTAATTGAATTACTACAGAGCGAAGATGACATCACTGGGAGTGATATTGTGCACATAAAAAGAATGACAGAAATGGGATGAACAGAGGTGAGGGGAGAAAGTGTATCCTTTATGGAAAGCTCAGAAGATCACATAATCAACAGTTGACTGGGATTTTGAGTCTGCATACTCTTGGATGGCTCTTGTGGAGAACTTATGGGAATGTCTCATGAGCCATGATTCTAGTTTCCAATAAAGAATAAAAAATAGTTACAGTTGGACATCTTTGTATTTTTTGTTCTAACTTGCAGTGTTTTCTCTGTGCCCTTGAAAGCACCTTTGCTGGTAACATCTTTCACATTTGGTAATTCTGATACATGAATTCCCAGGATGTGATATTAACATTCCAGTTTTAAAATAACACTTTGTGAGAGTGCTTGAAGTATTTCATCAATCTACTGGCCAGCAATTTAAGAGTTCACACCATAAACCTTTACTACACAACAAAGATATTACATTAGAAACAAAGAAAGCGATATTCAACACCATTTTTTTTACCAACGTTATGTTATCAGTGTCAAACTTTGACATTGGATTCTAGAAAATTCATAAGATTAACACCACTGAAATGAAATGTGTAAGACATATGACTGGAGTTAGCTTGAGATACAAAATCAGGAATGAATAACTAAGAAAACAATTAGGAATTACATCAACATTAGAATATATTCAGAAACAAAAAGTTAAATGGTTTGGCCACATAACCAGACAGAAAGTGCAAAGTATTATCAAAGAAACCCTTAACAAACGATATGAAAACAGTAGACCTATTGGACGCCCTCGTAAAAGGTGGATAGATAGTGTATTAGAAACACTCTGAAATATAACAGCAGAAGAAGCGAATAGAAGGACAAAAGTCAGTACACTCATTCTCCTCTCAACACCAAAAGGAGACAGAAAGAAAAAGAATAAGACACCATAAATCAGCTGTTTTGGAATGTGCTTGTCAGGTATCCTTATGAAATGACTGGTCCATCTCTTCTTCTTCTTCTCCTTCTGCATTCACAAATATTTTGATCTTGCTAGATCTCCAGGCCAGTTGCCAGGACGAAGCTCTCAGTCTTCTCCAGATCAGAGTGGCTGCCCCAAAGCGTTTGCCTCAGTTCAAACCGTTGTGGCCATGTCTTGCCTCACAGTTGTTTATATTCTGGATAGTCAGAGTATGTGTTCAAGGGTCTGTATACCTGTTCCGCATGGAAATTCCTTTGTGTGGGCCTCAATGATCCAGTGTAGGTGGTTATGTAGCTTGCAATGGCCAGTTTTAAGTCAAAAGATGATGGTCTGTTGTTGCCTGGCTCATCTTGCCTTCTTTAGCATTGTATGGATACTCAGAATATTGGCTTTAGTGAGGACTTGAGTATCAAGTAAATATCTTGTCCCTTTATTCTGAGAAATTTGTGAGTACAGCATGTGTGGAAGTGACTTTAAACTCTGGTATGTCTTCTGTACACTGTCCATGTCTCATAAGATCTGACAGATTACAGTGTTACTATTCTTTGCTCCCTTTCAGACCTGGCAACACAAAGAAAACTGATTGAAATCTGTTTATCTAAGAACTTTGTTTAGATTCTGCATCAATATTTGTGAGTGGAAGAACTCAGTTCAACCTGCAAGATATGTTCATGTTTGAATGTGTGACCCCCCCCCCCCCCCATGAAGGCCAACTCCTTGAAGTGGAGATGGGGCTTAGTCCAGTTAAAAGAAGCTAGAAACTAAGATTTGTTAGGTTATCCCCTACATCGAGCAGGGCCAAGTTCTGCCCAAGCAAGCACAGGTACTGAAGTCAGAGATACCAGACAGTGAGGCTAGATAATACCATAAGTAGATAAAATGTCTTCACAACAAAATTAACTTGCTGCGTAGACATATAAACTGTGAATGGGAGCCGTGTAGCACAGTGGTTAGCGCAATGGCTTCACATATGAGTGGTCCTGGGTTCATTTCCCAGTTGAGGCGGAAATGTTTTACAGACTGCAACGGCTCCCGGGTCGACCCAGCATTAAATGGGTACCAGAGTAATCTGGGAAGTAAAGACTGCAAGGGAGAGGAGATGGCTACAGCCCTCATTTGCAGAGCTTCTGAAATGTGAGATCGCTAATATCTCACACCCTATGGCATTAATAAATGCTATGGGTTACTTTACTTTACTTATATAAACTGTATGGGAGATCTGCTGTGTAGACATGCTAAACTGTGAATTAGATGAAGTTGTCCCGCCGAAGACGGATGTGTCGGGCCATTGGCGCAAATAAAACGGTGACACAACGCATTTCCATTCTCTGAACTATATCCTGCTGGAAATCTAAAAGGGCCATTGTCCTACTGCAATAGAGATCCAGCAGGAGTTTGAGAATGAACGCTGAAGAAGAAGAAGTTGTGGCCAAGTTGATCCATATTTATCAATTAAGTATCACCCATGAGTAGCCGAGACCCAACAGGGGAGCCATGTATAATAACACTGTTACCTGCCATAGTTTGCGAATGAATGCTGAAGAAGAAGAAATCTAGCAATGTGGTAGAACTGTCTTACCTGTGTGATGCATGGTAATCCGAGAAGAAACTCCACTAGACATGCCACTGCAGTTATTGTCACTTTCCTTCTCCGTAAAAGATGAGGGTACTCATCCATCATACTGCTCAAAATAGTCTCAAACATTCCAAACTGTTGATGGAAAAACAATATAAATCAAATCAATGTAAATATATATATAAATACATACATATACATACACAGTATATATATATATATATATATATATATATATATATACATACACAGTATATGGAGCTACCTAACCCTACTAGGAGTGCCCGTAGGTAGCATATAGTGGAGAAGCCTCTATAGAGGCCAGCTGAAAATAAGCCTCTGGGCAAATACGCAATCACTGACCAAACTGGTGTTGCTGACTATGAGAACAGGATGGGATGTTAGGTGGCGCTGATATGCCCATATGATGTGTCCAGTGACTGGCAGCAACAAGCGAGTATGAGCGAGTATAAGCTCAGGTTGCTGGAGTGGGGTCACTGACCAACATTCTACCCCAGAGCCTGGAAAACAACTAGCTCACCAGATCTTGCCATGGCAATATATGACATAGATAGACACATTACAAGAACAGTAGAAAGTCAACTGGGAAGAAGTGACCACGTACCAGTCATCCTGCAAATCTTAAAGACAGGAAGTACAGGACAACATAGCATGTCCACAAGCTGGAACTTCAAAAAAGCAGACTGGACCCTCTTCAGTGAACAAACAGACCAGCACTGCCAGAATATCACCCTCACTAACAACATAAACCACAACATCTCATAAATAAACAAAGCGATACTCTAATCCACACAGAAGGCATCCCAAGGGACAGACAAAGAGAATACAAGCCTTATTGGAATGAGACCCTAAAAAAAAATTGCATAACAAGCTGATTGATGCAAGGCATACAATGGAGCAAAACCCCACAGTAAAAAACACAAAGAAACAATGAAATCAAACACCTGTTCAGTTAGCAGAAAAGAACAGATTCAAAAGAGCTAGCATGAAAAGACCAGCAGCCTAAACATGACAAAAGAAACAAACAAACTATTCTAAGAATTCTAAATGAACTTACAAGAATTCTAAATGAAGAAACAAAATATTCACACTACAAGACTGTCATCAAAAAAGACGGAAAAAGTGCTAGCAACTTTTATGTACTTGAGCAAGACCTTTAATAAAGTATGGAAAGACAGAGTCCTCTTCAAGCTTCTCCAAAACAAAATTGAAGGCAGAATGTTCAGCAGAATAAAAGATTTCCTCTGCTATCGCACAGCAAGAGTAAAAGTAGATGGTAAACTAAGAAAATGTGTTACTCTACAACTAGGAGTACCTCAAGGAGGAGTGATCTCCTCTACCCTTTTCCTAGTATTCATCAATGATATTGGAGAGAAACTGTCACATCATATTTCAAAGGCTCTTCATGCAGATGACTTTGCTGCCTGGAGAGTGGCAGGCAACCTATCCACTGCTAAGAACAGAATGCAGGCAGCACTTGACACCCTAAGTGAATGGGCATCTGACTGGGGAGCCCAGATCAACCTCTCCAAAACTGTGACAACCATCTTTTCACATTCAAACCACCAAGAAAAAGCAAATATAAAAATAAATGGAAGTCAGTTAACGCATGAGACAAACCCTACATATCTCGGGGTCAAACTAGATAAGCAACTCACCTGGAAATCACACCTGATAACCACTGAGCAGAAAGCAACCAGGAAACTATCCTTGATGAAGAAACGTGCAGACACAAGCTGCGGAGAAAATGGAAGTATTCTCTGAAAAGTCTATAGGCCTATGGGTATAGTTGAATCTCATCCAATAGAGTTTTGAAGTGACCAAGAAGCCAAGATGAAGTTGCATGTCTCCAGATTACAACCTGCTAACCAGCAAGAATTTCTAAGCTGATGCAGTAGAATAAAGCACACAACCAGTTTTAAATTGTAAAATATTTTTATAACAGCCATATTTGCTCTCAAGTTAGCTGTGACACTTAATTGTTCTTGTCCATGTTTGCTTACCTGACTCCCCATCAAGGCCAGCTCCTTGGCATCGAGATGGGGCTTAGTCCAGTCAGCAGAGGCTGGAAACTAAGACTGGCCGGGCCCTCCCACATTCGGGCAGGACCACAGTCTTCCTAGCAAGTAAAGGTGCTGAAGTCAGCGACATTTGGCCAGAAGGCGCACCGCAACAATCAGAATATCATGCATTATCGCAAACATTAAGGTGTACATACTGGCCTTCTAATACACCAATGAATGTTAAACTTTATGGTACATAACAAGAAATGGAAAACACTGTGCAATTTATACAAGAAACAACACTGCAGATATAGACATTATTAGCGAACGAAAGAAGAACTAGAGTTTGTTTCACTAAATCTGCCTGCCTATTTCCTGTAATATCTCGAGAACCCTCTTATGAAATGCCATGATTTTTTGCATGCGACCTTAGAATTCCAATGTCATAACGAATTCATCAATTAAATTATTTCAGGTATTACAGATTCCTCAAAGCGGCAAATTCTTTTGATCTTCCCCAAATTTGTATATATTTTGTCACAAAAAATAGAATGTACGGTAAATTAAGAACTTTTACACTTTTTGAGAGGCAGAGTCGTATCCTCAATTTTCATGTAAGGAGATAGCATCAATTATTAATATATAATATTAAAGTATTTTGTATTTTTTCTGCACATTTAATAATTTTCAACATCTGGACTGCGCCGTCTTGACAGATAATTAGTGGCAAGACACGTTTTAAAACTATGCATTATCTAAATAAATTTGTGTCTCTAAAATAGTTTAGTTAGATATTGTTAGTCAATATAATGTCAATCGATATACATTCTTACTTTGTTTCTTTGTTCTTGTCTTTTTTCTGTCTCTAAATGCCATACCGCGTAGAGTGGGGATGGAGTGTCCTTGACAATGCTCTAATGTGTTTTTGCTGAATGGTGTTTGCTGAAGATGTCATCAATCAAGCGTTTTCTAGCTCTGTCTTTATCTCGTCTACCATTGTATCTCATGGTCGAGGCACGATGAATGTTGCTATTTGGTGGTGATCTGCTTACATGACTGAACCATTTTAATTGCTGCTTCTTGCCGTAATCCAGTACAGGTGTAACTCCAGTTCGATGTCTTTTAAATTCGTTTCTGATTTTATATAGTCTGGACACATTCATTATGCTTCTTAAGCATTTCATTTCAGTTGTAACGATTTCTCTTTTTCACATGCTGTTAATGACCATGTTTGACATTGGTAGCACAACGTAGAAAGGAAAATTGTGTTGTATAGAGCTCTTTTCGTGTCTAATGTTACATGGTTTATTTTGTAGAATTGGAGTCAATTGTCCTATAATATATAATTTTTATTCAGAATCAGACGAATGCAGCAGATTTATTACCACTTTTGGTTGACTAACCCACAAGCCATCAGTTTTCCAATACTTTTCTTCCTCTCCCAAAACGTGGTCTTCACACTTAGCCCAATACTCTTTGTCTATGTTTGAAATAGCAACATTTGTAAGCGCTTTCACATCGCATAATTTGAAAGTTTTATTTTCAGCTGCTACTTGTCCTTTGATTTTTGCCCAAACTAATTCGATTGGATTTAGATGTGAGTGGTAAGGAGGCAGTCTCAAACATCTGTGACCATATTCTTGGATTAATTTATCAATATGAAATATCTTTGCCCGTTGTGTCTGTTTAACAATTGAGAGTAATTCAGGTTTAAGATACATATCGTTAAAATGTATTTGTTCTCTTGTCAGCCAGAGCTTTATTTCATCTTTAGTGCTTGATGATGTTGGAACTTTATCTTCTTGTGCCACTTTGTTGTGGTAAGATGCATTGTCCATGATCAAACAAGATGGTCTATCTAATAAAGGCAAAACAGTGTTCCCAATCCAATCTCTGAATATATGACTGTTCATCTCTGCATGATAGTCTTGGTTGTCAGTCGACTTTGCAATAAAAACAAGTTCAGCATCTTTCATCAGACCATTATGTCTGCTACCTGCATGTGCAATTATTAAGCGCTTTCCTTTGCTGCTAGGTACATACCGTTTAATCGTCCCATCTAATGACTGCCATTCTTTTTCATTTGTGTGGTGAGCATTAATCCAGGTTTCGTCCAAATACACAATGTCATAACCTTCATTGCGCATTTCTTTGACTTCACGCAAATATTTGCTTCTTGCAGCTACTAAATGAGGTTTCTCACATATGATGTTTCTTCCGCAAGAATATTTCCTGAAAGTGAAGCCTAAACCTCGCACACTTCTCCATAATGTAGTTTTTGATGCAACGATGCTGTTGTTTTTTTCTAGCCAAATCTTAAGTTTCCTTATAGTAACCTCTTCTCCTAAATCAAACATTTTACAAATCTCTCTGCGCACAAGTTCTCTGTCAAAGCAGTCTAACATATGTTTTCTTCCTCGATGTCTTTCTTTCTTTGGAAGTTCACTTTCAACATCTTTCACCAATCTATGAAATGACCGTTTGCTTAAACTCAACAAGTGCATTGTTCTCTTCTCAGGATTAGATATACTGCGATATAGATTCCCTCGCTTTGCCTCTCTACAAAAATATTGATAGATTTTATGTGTGATATTTTGTTGAGTAAAGAATTTCAACTTCAGACTCATTGTAAAGGCACAGTTAACAAAACACGCCTATGCAACAAACTTATTATTGTAGTGCGATTGGTGACTACATCAAACAGGAAGTTGACAATTTAGATTCAATCGGTGCGAAACCCAAATTGCACAGCGAAATTAAATGAAAATTGATACTTCCGGTGCGCATTTTTTGAAGGAAGTTGTACATTTTCTATTCAATAAGTATAAAACGGTGCTTTTAAACACATACATGAAAATGCAATTGATATTGAGCATATGCAAGCATTCATAAATAGAAATGAAGTGGTAAGCACGCAGAAAGTATGAATAAAATTTGTCCACCTTTAATCGCTTTTTTGTCGACCTGGTATGCAAGCGCAGAAGAAAAACCAACTGTTTGTTTGCAATGAATTCACTTGTCCTTTAACGTTACGAGATTACTTAGGTTACATTCAAAATATGAACATTGTAACTCAAATGGTTCATAAGCTATATTTTTTTTAAATGAGGCAAACTATTTGAAATGCACTTTAGAAGCTTACCTGACTATCTAAGCCAATAGTGAATAACATAATGAAGAAAAGTACAGCCCACAGTGGTGAAATTGGCATTTTGGCAATTGCTTCTGGGTAGGCTACAAAAGTTAAACCTGGACCTGTAAAAATATAACATGAAAAATAATAGGCTTATATACAATTTTACTGCTATTACAAATGTGTTATTTACCAACAAGCTACTTTGTTTTGGGAGGGTTTATCTCTCCTATGAAAATATAACACAACATTTACTACTAAAAAAGAAGTTTAAATAAATATAGTGGACATCCTTTAGTGGTAATTCTCCCAAAAACACAATCCCCACCCTGAAAAATAAATAAAAGTGGAAAGTTTTTTTAAATGTCCCGCCTTTGACAAAGCCATATCTACAGCTCTGTTGAAGATAGATGTTGTGGTAGCACTGACAAGAGCAATCTTTGTGTGACTATCACATAGCTGCCAACTTAACTTTTCACAAATACATATTTTTTTACAATTTATATGTGTATTTTAATAAAAACGTCCATATTTAGCACCATAAGACCTTTTTTCCTTTGCCCACCAATATGTTCAATATATGCATGTGAGATACACACATCCGCATTAGTAATAATTACTGAAATTTAACACCAAATGGCTTTTTATTTGGGCCCAAAATCCGTATAAATCCATGCTAGTTTACACACCTATGCCATTAATGCTTCTGTTATGTCTTGTCTATTCCTAGGAGAATTTTTTTATCTTCTGAGTTATAGCAATTTGTCTTGTTAGATTATCAGACTTATCTACAACACAAAGCCTACAATCTTCTCCAGGTATATATGGTACCATTCCAGCAAGGTTATCACTGAAGTTTTAGAAATATCTCAGATTTTCTTGAAGGAGAGCGCCAGATTATTGCAGATTTGTTCCAAAAAATACAGCACCCCTGACAACAACCCAAACTCCAGATCTAGTTATAAAATACCCAGCTGTGGGGTAAAAGACATGCTAAGTTAGACTGTCTGACCACAAGGTATAAATATTGAAGACCAGTTGTAAAGTGTAATGCAACATATTCCATTCTTCTGACTACTTTATGATAACTAGCAGAAGTTTAGAAAAAAATACTGAATAAGAAACAGTTAAAGATACAAATATTTGGAGGAGGATGATTGAGAATATGTTCTCAGAAGGGAGTTGAAAGATGAATACATATAATTGATGAATACTGTTTAGATTGTAGGCCTATGTTTTATTTATTTTCCCACTATCCTGATTTGTCCTTCAGCATCATAGTAGGAAGAGCTATCTTGACAAGGATTTGGTATGTGCTGTTGGGGTAGGAAGAGTTATCTTGTGGTGTTTGCTATCAAGGCAGGAATAGCTATATTGACAAGACTCTGGTGTATGTCATGTACAATGCAATGTTCTTTGCCCTCAATTCTCACAGAAAGCCAATGTTTTTTTGGGATCTGCATCTTAGTTGTCTTTTTCTGCTACATTTAATGTAATTATTCTCTGCTGTGAGTTGCCTGGAGGTGTTGTCTTATTACATAACCAAACAATTTAACTCTCTCCTCCTTGATAAAATCCACATCCGCAATGGGGGTGCACATTCTTTGTGGTATCATCATTGTCAGGTAGCATATTTTGGAAAGGATGTTGCAGTCATCACAGCCTTTCAAAGTTCCTACCAACCTTCCTGCTTCTACGAGTGTCATGCTCAGGTGGTATTTAATTTCTTATGTTTATCTTCTTCATGGCCTACATCTTTTTTAGTATAATGGTAGGTTAATTTGGTGTAACATCATCCCAACCATTATGGGGTTTTTTCTAGGCTTCTTTGATATGGCCAAAATATTGTAATTTTCTTGATAGAACCTTGTTGTTTAGCCTGCTATCATCATTTCTTATTCTATTGCTTCTTACCACAGAAAATATACATTTTAAATAAGTATGTTTATTCTCAAAAATATGACCAGAATTTACCTTGAGTAACAATTTTGTCCACACTTGTGCCACCATCATGTGCCATGAATCCAAGAACAGAGAAGATGACAAATCCAGCAAAAAAACTAGTACCTTCATTGATTAATGGCACCAGCATGGCATCTCTGTTTCAATAATAAAATGTTCTTGCATATTAATTATCTTCTTTATTACTGACATGAGCCTAAGATTATTCTAATACCAGTGACACCAGCTCCATCACCATCACCACCACTAACTCTACCACTACTATTACAGTCAACTACCACCATCACAACAACAACTACTACTACCACTACTACTACTACTACTGCTACTACTACTATTTCAACTACCACCACCACACCACAACAACTACTACCACCACCATTACTAATACTATTACTACTACTACAACAGCTACTACTAACACCACCACTACTACTACTACTACTGTCATCACTAATACTATTACTATTACTCCTACTACTATTACTACTACAACAAAACTACTACTTCTACTACTACTACTATCGCAACAACCATCACTACTACAGCCACATTGTAAGTCACAGTGTAATGTATTTTATTCTTTGAAATGATCCTAAAAATTCACAAGAATTTGTGAATTAGCACACACAAAATAAGTAGCCACATATTGACCTTTAATCTATCTGTGGTACACAGGTCTTAACAAACTTCTATCATTTTTCAGTATTTTATGTGATAAAGTGTCCATCATTTTAATGAAACAAATCATACATTATTTAATGAAATAAACTTTCGCTGAAGGCAAATACAACACAGCATCCATCAATCAGTACGCAGTGCATTGAGTGGCACCCCCTCCCCTGAAGACCCTTGGGGAAGGGGGTTCTCAGTGCATTGCACGCAGATCAAATGATCAGTAGCAGATGCTGCATTTTTTTATCTCCGCATCACAGCAACTATATGAAGTCAAGCCCAATATTAAACAATTAAAATGTGAGTGGACACATTATCCCGTTATGAACCTACTTTTCTCTGTCTTTAACTATTCCCTCATATTCTCTCCATGTTTAACCTATTGCACACATACATAGGTCTCACTGTTGGAGTCCAGACTCCTGATTCAGATGGTTACATTACATCAAAATCAAATGTGCTGGGCCAAAAGAAGTAAATAACGTAGGTCCACTGTAAAACTAGTAGCACAAAATATTCCCTCTCTCTGGCTCCAATCATATGGAAAATTATGATGCTTATATTCTTCTTCTTCAGTGTTCATTCTCAAACTCCTGTTGGATTTCTCTTGTAGTAGGACAACGGTCCTACAAGATTTCCAGTCGAATGTAGCCCAGAGAATGAAATGCGTTGTGTTGCCATTTTATTTGTGCTAATGGCCCAATACATCCGTCTTCGACGGTTGATGCTTATATGAGAGTGTATAAATAAGAAGAAGACTGTTGCATTATGTTGTGTTTCATGGCATCCGAACTGAAGGTCTACCATAGTATAGTCATCCTGCCCCCTTGTTACAAGCAGCTGAATCTTGGAGTGTCTATGCTAGACATGTAAGACAGCTTAACTATTTTCATCTTTGATGCATGAGAAAGCTCATTGTGTGCAATGGCAGGATCATATCTCTGACACTGAGATACTCCAAAGTCTAAGGTGGAAAGCATCTATGCTTTGTTGATCAGGTCTCATCCTTGTTGGGTAAGGCATCTTCCAAAGAAACTCTTCTATGGTGAGCTGTGCACTGGTAAACATTCAAATGGAGACATTCAAGTAAACATTCAAAAAATGTTTCAAGGTCTATATAAAGATATCTTTCAAGTACTGCATGCAGCATTGACTTAAAACTCTTGAGAAACCACAGCTCTTGACCACTCTGCCTGGCATGGTCAGATCAGCGTGAGTATTAAAAGATTTAAAAAAAATAGAACACTGCTGGTAATTCACAAGAGACAAAACAAAAATGAAAGGTGAAGTCAGTCTGTTTTCCCTTATCTCAAGATCTTTTACATTCCTGATGACACAGCAACAGAGTTTTCCAATCCTTGATTGGACACCTCAGCCGACTGTGAACTCACAGACATCAAACCTTATTGACGTTTTTCAATATTGTGCTCATCTTCACTTGTGAACAACAACATAATCACTCTATTTTCTCCTTTTGGACCTTCTTTTCTTTTTCATGATAATTTGAAATGTTGAAAAATTAATCAGTTGCAAGAAAACTTACCTATATACATTATTATTAAACTTATTATATGATGCCATTGTTATAATTCCACCCCAAGCCATGCCAACAGAGTAGAATATTTGCAGTGCAGCATCACCCCATACCTGAAATACAAACAAATTGATGATAATGAATCATCAAGAAAGAATGAGTTTATCACTATTGTTTCCTATGTTTAAGATGGAAATCAAAAGACTGATAATATATACAATTTTTATATCAACACTCTGCTACAAGTAACAAACATGGTCTTTAAAATTCTTGCAGCAGAGGAAAATCATTAAATGTGGAATGAAGTCTGAAAAAAGATGCAATGTTTACTAAACTAGATAAAATAAGAAATGAAGAAATTAGGAAAATTGTTGGTATAATATCATGTATTGAACATAGCCGAAAGACAGCAAGTAAAATGATTAAGTCACCGTATGAGAATGAACCCACACCAAATACCAATACGCTTAACAGCAGGTGTGGATACTATCAACCATCATTTGTCTGAGGAAAGACAATAGGTAATTGTTTCCTATGCCAGGTGGTGAAGTTTTACTTTCAACTCCAAATTAGTGTTTCTCTGGAAATTATTATTATGGCAAAGTTTCTAGGAAATTATTTGTATGGGGAAGTTTCTAGGAAACCAGTACAATAACTACTGTCCTACTACTGCTTCTGATCTTATAGTTGGTAGAAAGCAAGGTACTTTACTATTTAGTGGGCATACAATTTGTATTATTATTATTATGCTTCATAGTCTTAAATTTTAGATAGACTGATTTTACTAATAGTGCATATAAATATGATGTCATTTTCATCAGGCCCATACATAGACAGAATGGAGTGATTGTAGGGCAGTGTTAAGTAGAGAACCATTGTTAGACACTAGAAAACATCCTGAAAGCTACCAAGTTGAATTTATGTGCTGGATGTGGCTCGTGGTTGAGCAGAGCCCATTTGATAACCTTCTAGAAGAAATAAATTGCTACTGACCCCCATAATATATTTTTGATCATTGTTCTTCTTGTTACACCAAGTTGTTCCCTTGATATTATCTTTTAGGTACAGTTAAGCAAGTGCGGCCTCTTTTTTTTTAATGAAACAAATACATACATTATTTAACGAAATGAAATATTGGTAAAGATGCACTTCACAGAAGCTAGGCCTACTTGCGGATTCATTGATCTGCCTGCTACACACTGAGTCTGCCCCCCACCCGCCTTTGGATGACCCTAGGGCACAGGGGCTCTAAGTGTGTAGCATGCAGTTCAAAGCATACCTAGGCATTTTTAATCCGAGGTCAGCTAGTTCACAAAATCTGAATGAAACTACGCATAATATTAAAAAGTTGGACTTATCATATGATGCCACATTTGCTTAACCTGTAATTTCTTTCATATTACAGTTAGTTTCACTAAATAAGTGTGCCTACTACACAGGAAAATATTGAAATAATAACATAAGATTGTTCTAACTTTGAAACATCAAAGAAAACATACAACACACACATAAAAGCACAATCTTCAAAACATGAAAGAAAATATACAGCACACATACAATCTTCAAAACATGAAACAAAGTATACACCACACACACAATCTTCAAAACATGAAACAAAACATACACACAGATACAATCTTTGAAACATGAAACAAAACATACACACACATACAATCTTTGAAACATGAAACAAAACATACACACACATACAATCTTTGAAACATGAAACAAAACATACATCACACACACAATCTTTGAAACATGAAACAAAACATACACACACACACACAATCTTTGAAACATGAAACAAAACATACAGCACACACACAATCTTTGAAACATGAAAAAACCTACATCACATACACATGCTTCATTCTGATGTTTAACATCATTACACAATGTGTGGAAATTTATCATGTATTGTCATTAATAATTTAAATAAACTCTTGTACTGATTAACATGCAAAATTTGGTGAAGAAATGACTCACACTAAATTCAGACAGTTTTTCCCATCTAGGAACAATATAGAACATTATTCCCTCTGCTGCACCAGGCAGAGTGCAACCGCGGACTAGCAGGATAAGTAGAATCAAGTATGGAAATGGTGCAGCGAAATGCATTACCTGTGGAAGAGATAATCTTTAGACATGTTCATTTGATTTTAATATTTGTTTTGTGCTGTGAAACATCATTTTATTCATTCATAATCAATTTTAAATGGGAAACATTCTTCTTTTTCTGTGGTCATTCTTCAACTTCTGAAGATTTAATTGAAGTTGGATGTGTCAGGACATTGGCAACAATGAAACAGTTACACAGCACATCTCCTTTTTCTGAATGACATCCTACTGGAAATCTACAATAGATTTAGTGGAAGTTTGAAAATTAATGCTAACAAACTCCTGCCCATTAGCAGAATGTAGTTAGAAGAGTAGAATGTTTTGTGTCATGTTTTACAATTTGGATGTAATATCTGTCTCTTGGTCTGATACATCCAACTTCAGCATGGAATATAGGTCACTAGGACACTATATAGGATGAGAAAGCCAACCTTACTTCCTCCTTTGTCACCTCTTATGATTGCATGACAAGTTGCTGTGTTAGTTCAACTGCACACCACAGACAGTTGAAACTTTTGGGTATGGAAGAAAATGAGAGATGTCACCCTAATGCACATAAGAAGCAAGAGCTAATTGTTCATAATTTATAGAAATCAAAGCAAAAACTTTAGTGGATTTTCACAATACATTGTCTAAGAGTTAATGTGTAGGCCTATATTAATATGAATTCTCAGTTACATCAAACAGTTCCTAGGAATGTACTAGAAATCTACCTGGTTTGTTTGCATTCCCTACACAAAAGAAGAGATGCCAAAATTTTAACACAGTCTGCCAGATTGGTCTCTGGAAAATCACTCTCTAAGTCACAGAGTAAACAATATTTTAAAAATAAGACTAAAAAGGACCAGCTATGTCAATTAGTTTCACATACTTAGCTACCAACAGCGCAAAAGAAGGCCAACTCCAGAGAACTCTTCCACCCTTGACGCTGCAAGGCAAACAATGGACACAGTGTATAGATAGAGAGCTACCTACAGCTAATGGTGTCCTTCAAAAAAGATATGCAAATGTCCACCCTTTGCTCCTAAAATGCTTACCAAGAATAGAAGATTCTATACAAAATGTAAAGACAAAATGATTTGGATCTAAGTGTCCCAAGACAATTATTATTGAATATACTTCATAATCTATTCTATCTATTGTCTTTTCTCAGCTTCAGCTGTGGTACAGGAATAAATGATTATCAGTTTTCGAGCTATTGCAATTTGGTCGTTTGATATGCAGTAATATTGTGATGTCTCAGAATGTCTGTAAACTCCTTCAATCCACCTTCTTCTTGGTCTTCTTCTGTATTTTGCTGTTTCCATTTTCATATTGTATGCTCATGCTTGGTCTTCCTCTGTATTTTGCTGTTTCCATTTTCATATTGTATGCTCGTGCTGCTGGCCAATAAAGGTTCATTCTCATTAAGTGACATAAATGACTTAAGTGACATTCTCTGTTTTTCACTACATTTTGATCACTGATGTTGCTCCTACAGATCTTGTAATCTCTTAATTTCTCACATGATCTCTTCATGTTCTGTTTGCTGCTTATTTTACACATCTAATTTCAAACATAGTATGCTTCATAATGGCTATCCAAAATCCTCTTCAACGAGAGTATCTACAAAGGGCTCAGCAACGGAGGCAGTGATAAATGATTGTGTGGACATGATATAGAATGGTCAGATGAATCAAGCTCGAGAAATAAATTGCCCATTAGAGCCCAGGGAAAGGAGATTTTAAGGGAAATTTGGCTAGGGTTCACAGGATTCATCTGTTGTTTTCTGATGTACTCAAGGATGGGCATTGTGTTTGTTAGTCTTCAAATTTTTTTTAAATTTCTGATTCCGTCTCTTATTGTTACTCTGAGACAACAATAATGTTACTACATAGACAAGACTTTTCTGTTGAAACAAGAGGACTCCATTGTACTAGTTAATCCTTACTTCTATATGACTACTTATTTTACTATATATTGTAATTATAATGTAGCAAACCTTTCCCAGAATTTTAACTCCTTTAAACAGGCAAAAGAATACACACAGCCAGGCAACGATTAGGCAAATCAACAACTGCCACCTGATTGTGCCAGGATTGTCAATTCCATCACTTAGATTCAGAACATGGCGTCTGTTGATTGCAAAACATAATACTTTTAAATGTAGGGCCTACATATTTCTTTTCTACAAAAACCTTCAAAATTTGGCTATTGAACCGATTTTCAGTACTTTGATAGACCTATAGGTACATGTTGTCACCCAGAAAATGTTGAAGGTTTTAAATATAATTGGTTCTTATGCTGATTGTGTAGCCCAGGTACACAAGTAGAACAAAGAATAGTAATGCTTTGAACTGATGTGCATGTTACTAGAGGGAGCTCCATCGAGACCAGCACCGTGCAGAGGTGATGGGGCTTAGTTCAGCCATCAGGGGCTGGAAACTAAGACTGGTCGGGCAGTCCCACTCGAGCAGGACCATAGTCCTGCCCTAGTAAGCAGAGTGCTGAAGACGGAGGCATCCAGCCAAAAGGCGCACAGATAATCAGGATGCCACGCACAAAACACAATGGAAACATGTCTACATCTATAAATAGTTATGGTGCCTGCCCTGTGGTGGACGTTCAGGCAGGGACGGTGCCGGGCCCTATACCTCGAAAGGGCCCAACCTCAGTTACTGGAAGTCCTTCTCAATTGCCCCGAGGAGCCAGGAGGCAAGGGAATAGAGCTACTGGCCAAACAAACAAACGACCAGTTCTGAGCATGAAACGCTGAGGCAGACATATTGGCCAGAGGAAACAACACTGGAATCAAAGCTCTATGGGACACTGTATGAACTACAAAAGACAGTGAGTTTTATTAAGGAGACAGAATTACAGATATAGACATGTTTCAAGTGAACGAAAGAAGAAGAAGAAGAAGAACTAGAGGGAGGTGCATAAGGGAATGTTGGATATGTGGAGTTGAATATCCAAAACTAGGAAAGTTGAAGTTTTGTGAAAATATGTTGTGCTACTTTAAATCAGTGGTTCTCAACCTTTTTAGCCTGTGATCTATTTTTGGGACACATTTTCTTCTGTGGACCCAATGTTGGCTAAAAAATGTAACTGACTTTCTGTAGAAGTTACCAAAGCATTTGAAGTTTTAGTTCTCATTTTTTATCATTCATGTGATTACCTTTCTGTGGCCCCTAGACAGATCTGTGATATCTCTGCCCCACCCCCATATAACAGTTTCCTCACCCCCCCCCCCCCCCCCCCCCCCAAGAGGGACTATATTGCCAATGTTCAGGACCACTGCTGCTATAGATTACTCTGTCGAATCGAGGCCACCATCTTGAAGTGGTGATGGGGCTTAGTTCAGTCATCAGGGGTTGGAAACTAAGACTGGTCAGGCAGTGCCACTTAAGCATGACCACAGTCCTGCCCAAGTAAGCAGGGTGCTGAAGACGAAGGCAACCAGCCAAAAGGCTCACAATACTCAGGATGCCACATGCAAAACACAATGGGAACATGTCTATATCCAATAAACAGATATAATCATGTTTCAAGTGAACGAAAAAAGAAGATGTAAATTTCTCTGCTCACAAGTGAAGATATTGCAGTCAAGCAATACCTATAAATTTCCAGAAGGATCTTTTTGTATGTTGTCTAAAAATCTGTATTTTAACACCAAATTCTGTGTAAAAAGTAAGGCAACTTATCTGATCCTTGAGATTGCGAGATTATACTCTTTCTTACCTGTGCCAGGTATAGAGAGGTTTATTGATGGAGGATTTGGTAGTAACAGTTTCCGCAGGTCTTAAAATGCATGGCATTCAATTAAATGCTATTTTACAGTTTCTTCCTTTTGTATTAATGTCTGGTCTGCTGTAGTTAAAGTAGATCATGGTCTGCCATATGGCTATGGTGCATGTTCTGCAGCAGGTCTATGATGTCTGGTCTGCTGTAATTCTTCATATGTGTTTGTTAAGATGTATATGTGTTTTAGTAAAGGTAAAGTAAAGTAGCCTATAGCATTTATTCTTCATCTTCTTTCGTTCACTTGAAACATGTCTATATCTGTAATTCTGTTTCCTTAATAAAACTCACTGTCTTTTGTAGCTCATACAGTGTCCCATAGAGCTTTGATTCCAGTATATAGCATTTATTAATGCTGTAGGGGTGTGAAATGTTAGCAATCTCACATTTCAAAGACTCTGCGAATGAGGGCAGTAGCCATCTCTTCTACCTCGCAGTCTTTACTTCCCGGATTAATCCGGTACCCATTTAAGACTGGGTTGACCTGGGAGCCATTGCAATCTGAAAAACATTTCATCTGGGGAATGAACCCAGGACCACTCATATGCACAGCCAGTGCGTTAACCACTGCCGCTACGCAGCTCCCAAAAAGTAAAGGTAAATACTATTAAAACCTGAGTATAATCTAAACAAACACAGAAAATCTGTGCAAGTTGACAGACATGAACTTCTGTGTACATTTGAAATCTTTTGCTGATAAGTAGGATGTAGCCCAGAAAACATCATGGCCAGGACAACTTTTATTATTACCCCTGTTCTGTCCTTTATCTGTTAGCATCTAGTAATAATTTACATTTGTCAAACAAAGTTTCAGTATGAATTTTACTATGATTGTGGCAATTACTGTAGCAATGTTTCAACATGATTTATTTTCAGTCTCAGTATGAATTTTTATATAGGTCTAGATGTAGCAAATTATTACAATATTCCCTAAGTGTAGCAAGCCCTTACTATAGGCCTTAATTGTAGCACAATTTTACTATAGGCCTACTTTTAACTTCTTTTTTCTGTATTACCTTTCAAACATCTGCAGATTAGCAGGACGGAATGTATCATGCTATGGTTTACAGATTTGCTGTGATATCATCAGACTCTGTTCATCTTGTCACATTCAAATTTAGCATAGATCTTCTGAGTCACTTTGACTCTCTCTGTGGGATGGGATAGTCAACCCCACATATAAAAATAGCCCTAGTTGCATCTAATAACATGTAATTCAGGTTACAGAGGAGTTACTCATTTGCTCCTCTTTCAGGCAATTGCAACACGTGGAAAACTATAATTATAGCAACATTTTATTATGATTATAACAAACATTTATTACAAATTTGTCCCAGTTTTAAATATAGTTTAACAAGAGCTTGTCTAATACCAATAACAAAATGTATACTCACTCCCAGAATTCCTCACTAGCTGTGATACTTTTATTTTTCACATTCACCATTTTTGTACTATTGGCTACAATATTAATTACAGAAGCAACACTGCTGTTCGTGAGCTGTACAGTTTTCGTCATGTTACTGAAAGCAGTGGCTACAACAACTGAAGTATTTCTCAACCTGCTATCATCAACACATCTGACAGTGTTCCAGTCATTATTACAGTGGGACCAGGGAAGCACAGTCCGGAATGACATAAATAAGTAGTAGAGAGTCCAAGCAATGATGACGTTATAGTACACACATACAATCGCTGAGCATATTATCATACCAACACCAACACCTGAATCGAAGGAAATTAATAGAAAGAAATTAATAAACAAAAATTAGCAGAAGGAAATTGAAATATATTAATAACAAGAAATGAGTAAAAATAAATTAATAATAAAATAAATAGAGATAAATTAAAAGGTAGAAATGAATAGAAACAACTTCATAGGGAGAAATTAATAGAAATAAATTAATATGGAGAAATTAATAGAAATAAATCAATATGGAGAAATTAATAGAAATAAATCAATATGGAGAAATTAATAGAAATAAATCAATATGGAGAAATGAATAGAATTAAATCAATATGGAGAAATGAATAGAAATAAATCAATATGGAGAAATAAATTAATAGTGCGAAATGAATAGAAATAAAGTAATAGGGGGAAATGAAACAAAATAAATTAATAATACAGAAGTCTGATGTATGAGGCCATCTGTGCTGATAAAACAGATACATCTTTCTCTGGACCATATTCTGCTAAAAATGTTAATTGACTGTCATTTCATGATCTCAATTTGTCAATGGTGACACCGGCTACTGTCTTCACTTTAGAATGTCAACTGAACCATAATCAAGAAAAGTTCACATCATCCATAAGGAAACATCATCCATAAGGAAACATCATCCATAAGGAAACTATGTTCTAGAAATCATAATGTAAGAGAATATTTATATTTTCCATGATCAATTCTTCTTGTTTCTCAGTAGGCCTATGACTAATTATCTCTGACATTTTTTGAAAGAAATCTTCGTAAAGATAAATCATCAGGATCAGACAGACTTAACAGCAAAATTATAATCAATATCTATTAGTTCTTGGACAGATTTTATTTATATATACATATATTTAGAAAATTTGAAGCAGACAGAGCCCTTACACAGCTCCTGACTGTCATATATCATTAATACTAAAATTAATTGAAATAAAACACTTCTAAAAGTAAAGGGTCTACATTCTATAGGCTGAGTGTGTTCCACAATGTTTGTCTCTATATAGAAACTTACAGCTATAAACATAAAACTTTCATGTGTGAAATAGAAACTTATAGCTACAGACATAAAACCTTCATGTGTGAAATAGAAACTTATAGCTACAGAAATAAAACCTTCATGTGTGAAATAGAAACTTATAGCTACAGAAATAAAACCTTCATGTGTGAAATAGAAACTTATATCTACAGAAATAAAACCTTCATGTGTGAAATGTGGTGCAAACATTAACTATTATAATGTCTTAACACAAAACATGGTTTCGTTGTTGTTTGTGTTCACTCTCTAATAACCAACTTGAATATGTGTATGATTTCCACTGGGGAGCGTGAATGTATGTTGTGCCATCGTTATGTACCATGTAGGTCCAGGGCATCCGATTTCGGTGTGGGTCAGGAAATGTGAAAAATTATGCCTAGTGATAGTGACAATGTAGTAGTCACAGAAAGTAAAGAGAAAAGCCTCTTCCTAAATATAAAGAAAACAGAAGTCATGATTATTTCACAGAAACAAAGTGAATGATATAGTATTAAAACAGGTTCACCAATTCAAACATTTAGGTACAATGATTACAGCAGATGGAAGAAGTTCAACAGAAAAGAGAAGCAGAATAGGGCAGGCAAAAACAACATTTAGAAAAATGAAAAATATATTGTGTAATATGACCTTGTAATTACAGGTGAGAAAAAGAATTCTGCTGTGCTATATAACTCATATTCTAACATATGGATGTGAGTCTTGGACAGTAAACAAACATAAAAGTGGGAAATTAGAAGCAGTAGAGATGAGGTTCTATAGAAGAATGCTGAGAATACCATGGACTGCCAGGAAAATTATTTTGTGGGTGTTGAAAGAATCGAATGTGAAATGGAGCTTAATCAATAATATAAGAAAAAGACAATCTTCATTTTTTGGGCACTTTATGGGATAAAGATGTTTGGAGAAATAGTCACGACAGGCAAGATTGAAGGCAACAGAGACAGGGAATGACAACGTGAGAAAATATTAGACAGTTTGACAACCTGGCACAGCAGGGAAACAACAATGATCTTGATATATAATGCTGTAGATAGAGAGCTGTGGAGAGCCAAGATCGCATACACCAGCCAGCATGGCACCTGATGATTATGAGTGAAAGTAATAACATATTTCATATTTTTCATTTTTTTCAAAAGCACATAGGTCTAATCACTATGTAGACTAGTATATTGTTATTATCTTCAATGATTGCTTTCAACATTTCATTAACAAAGCACATTGCATGTGTTTAACCAGTTTAAAGGTTTCTTATTCTTCTTTTGTATTCATTGTCAAACTCCTGCTAATTAACAGCATGTAGTCCGGAGAACAGGAATGTGTTGTGTCATGGTTTACAGCTTTGTTGTGATATCTGTACTTTTCAGCCTGACACATCTGACTCTAGCTTAGCTTTTAGGTCACTTTGACCGTTTATGAAATAGAACAGCTAATTCCACCCGGTAACCTTCTTAGTTACCCTCTTATGATATTTATAGAATGTAAATAGTGTTGTTTTCCTTTGCTTCCATTTTGGTCTGTGGCAACACACAGATGGTTTTGAATATTTGAAGACATTGCTCCCGTTATATATATGCAATGTTTTAGTACATTTATAAGGACAATGTCTGACACTGACAATAGTTTATAGGTGGTTATGTCAATCATGGCAGGTAACAGTGACAATAGTTTATAGGTGGTTATGTCAATCATGGCAGGTAACAGTGACAATAGTTTATAGGTGGTTATGTCAATCCTGGCAGGTAACAGGGACAATAGTTTATAGGTGGTTATGTCAATCCTGGCAGGTAACAGGGACAATAGTTTATAGGTGGTTATGTCAATCATGGCAGGTAACAGTGACAATAGTTTATAGGTGGTTATGTCAATCATGGCAGGTAACAGGGACGTAATTTATAGGTGGTTATGTCATTCTTGGCAAGTAATAGTGTCACCATTCTTTGCTCTAATTTTGGATATGGTACGCATGTGCATGATCTAGAACTATTTTAGAGAAAATTAGAAACCATATCAACGTTTTATGGAAAATTAGAAACTATATCACCGTTTTATGGAAAATTAGAAACCATATCACCGTATTATGGACAATTAGAGACAACATAACTGTTTTATCGAAATTTAGAAACCATATCAACGTTTTATGGAAAATTAGAAACCACATCACTATTTTATGGAAAGAAATAAAATTCTTCCCTCAACACTCTCCCCTTATCCACAACATACAGCATGTAGAGTGCACCTGGTCCAGATGAAACACATATTTTATAACAGACTGAACAGAAACTCAGAGATAGAAGAATGTGTGTGTGTTTATGTATCAGATTGAGAACTCACTAATTTCTACATGGAACAAAGTACTGTAGAAATACTATTACACAAATTTGGTCTGGACCAACAAAATATATAGGCCTATGTGATAGCAAAATATGTATGTGATAGCAAAATATGTATGTGATAGCAAAATATGTATGTGATAGCAAAATATGTATGTGATAGCAAAATATGTATGTGATAGCAAAATATTTATGTGATAACAGAATATGTATGTGATAGCAAAATATGTATGTGATAGCAAAATATGTATGTGATAGCGAAATATGTATGTGATAGCGAAATATGTATGTGATAGCAAAATATTTATGTGATAACAGAATATGTATGTGATAGCAAAATATGTATGTGATAGCAAAATATGTATGTGATAGCAAAATATGTATGTGATAGCAAAATATTTATGTGATAACAGAATATGTATGTGATAGCAAAATATGTATGTGATAACAAAATATGTATTTGATAGCGAAATATTTATGTGATAACAGAATATGTATGTGATAGAAATTTGCTAAATACAGTACACACAATATAGAGTAAATATGATTGGGGATATGAGAAATGTTGTTATAGTGGGAAATTTGTTATAAAAGAATGCACTATAGAGGGATTCCACCATATTTACAAACATGTCTGAACAATGAAACAAGGATACACATAAGTAACATGATACAATATTAAGTAGAAAATAAATGTTTAAAACTATGATCAACTAAAAAAAAGTGATGATACCTTTGAATAGTGGAGCTACTTTCCATATTGCAACTGGGCTGAGACTTGAAAACTGGCCATAGGATACTTCCAAGAAAAACAATGGAAATCCACAAACTAGCAGGAATAAGGTGTAGGGGATGAGGAAAGCACCTGCAGAGGAGATAAAAATTGACATCAAATGTTTCATTAATGCTTGTCTTGTTACTAGTAGAGAGAGCATACACCTGTATATATCTCTCTCTTTGATAACTCCTAGCAATTGTTACTACATTGTCCTGTTACTAGGAGAGAGAGAGAGAGAGAATACACCTGTACATATCTCTCTCTTTGATCTATCTATCTAATGTCATTTCCACTTGTGCCATTAAGCATCGTGGGGGAGGGGGGAAGAGGGATTCAGAGTTTTCTGTCCTTGGCCATGTGAGTTGCATTGGCCATGTCTATTTAATGTTTATTTGATTGTCTCTGCCCATCTAGTTCTTGTTCTTCCTCGTTCCTTGTAGCCCGGTCTTCTGCTGATGTATGCACAAAGGGCTGGTTGCGCAGGTTCTATTGTCATGACGTGACCAAACCATCTGGTTTTCTGCCTCTCGATGTAGTCTTGATTTGAGATAGTCTTTACTTCTTTCCTGGTATCTTCATTTCTCCAGCGGTCTCTTCTCGTGATATTTATAGCTTTTCTAAAAAATCTCATTTCGCCAACTGTGATCTTTTTTCGCTAGTCTCTTTGTCAAGGTGTCCATGTTTGACATTGGTAACACAGAGGTGGTATAAAAATACTGTTTATCAATTGTCGTTCTGTAGCCATGCAGATTTATAGTATTTAAGTATTAATGACAGCTGGTAAGTTCCAGCATTGGCTTTTTGGCACCTTGCTTCAATCTCTGTTGAGCATCCTCCGTAAATATGCTTCCTAGGTATTTCAACTCTGGAACTTGCTTTAATTTTGTATCATTGACAGATACATTTAACTGGCCTGGTGTTCTACTTATTTTCATAATCTCTGTTTTAGATGTGTTTAGTTTCATGTTGTGTTGTTCGCAGGCTGTAATTCGTTTTCAGATTCGTATATTATACATTGATCATCTGCAAATAGCAGCTTGTTGAGTTGAGCTGTGATCTTCATTTGATGCTTCTGCAGGAGTGAATTTGTTTCTTGGGTCTGCTCTTTAGTTATTTTGTCCATGTATGTTACGAACAGAAGTGGTGATATTACACAGAATTGTCTAACCCCTGTTTTATTTCAAATGGGTCTTTTGTGCCCTCAATAGTTCTGATTACGCTCTGGAAGTTTTTGTATAAAGTTGTTATGTTGTCTAGTAATTGTCCATGTACTCCATAGTCCTCCAATATTGGTCACAGTTTTCTCTGTCAAATGCCTTTTCTTGGTCGATGAAGCAATGTTTAGTTGTATGTCCTATTCAAGTGTCTTTACGCTCAACTGTCGTAACGCAAACATAGCACTTGTACATCCAATACCTTTCCAGAAACCAAAGTGTATCTTATTTAGCGGGAGTTATATTATCAGTCTTTCTGTTCTATGATTTTTGCGTATATTTTTTCTATGTGGCTGAGCAGAGATATGCCTCTGTACGACTCACACTCTTTTGTTGCCCTTCTCTTTGATAACTCTTAGTAATTGTTACTACATTGTCTTGTTACTAGTAGAGAGAGTGTTCAACTATACATATCTCTCTTTAAAAGCTCCTAGTATTTGTTTCTTAAAGTGTGGTGCATGGCAAATATGGTTAGAGAGTTAATCACACATTTGTGAGGTCCAGGGCTCGACTCCCAGTAAGGACTGGGTTGTTCTGTTATAGGGTAAATTTTAAAAAATATCCACACTGTACACGATGTTGCGAGAAGAATGGTATGTGGCCTTTATCACACAGCCAGAAGTACAACCTCACTGGAACTCTCCATTGGGAAACATGCATTATTGATAGTTGTTTTTTTACATCTGCCCATAAAGCTTCAACAAATGTGAAAGTAGTTTTCAATAATCAGTGACAGGTATTAGTGAAACTCTACATTATTTTTTTAAATTCCAGAAGAATAATATTCAGTTTAATTTGAGGTTTTATGACTTTTTTGTAAACATCGTTTGGAGAGGGGGGGGGGCTTACCCACCTCATCTTTTGACTATGTTCCTAGTACTAAAGGTCATGTTTATATTTCATTAGGGTAAGGAGATTTGAACCCCAAGCCCCTCCCTATCTACGAACGTGCACAGAGGACACGTCTTAGCAAGCTCCCATCCATCTTTAGATTTAGAACCAAATTGAAATAGAAACTCAAGTTCACAGACATTTGTTAACATCTTTGCCCGATTTTATGATTGATCCATGTTCAGGTGAGGTGGAAGATTGTTATTGCACGGTGACAGATCCTACGTCAAGATATGAAAGTGTTAAAGGTGCCGTAAGGGTTATCATGAAGTTCAAACAACACAGGCGCAAGATATCTCAGCTAGTCAACCAAAAGTCAACTTGTCTTTACTACCGTCATTCCTGTCAAATGGTTATCCGTTTATCCGTAAAAATGGCAGTTAGAGTTGCTGCCATTTAAGGAGACCTTGTAACCAACAAAAATAATGACTTTCGTAGTGAGTGTCTGTACAAACAACAGAGCTCACATACATACACACATGCATACACACACATATTATATATATATATATATATATATATATATATATATATATATATATATATATATATATATATATATATATATATATATATATATATATATATATATATATGCACTTACTTAAATAAATGCATACATGCACATACATACATACATACATACATACATACATACATACATACATACATACATACATACATACATACATACATACATACATACATACATACATACATACATACATACTGTGCCTGGACTAATGGAAAAAAACAAATCTGTAGGTCATGAAATGGAAAGAGTAACGACATCAATAATTGGAAGATGGTTGTTGGAGTCTTGTAGGGAATCCCACGTTAATTTTACAGCCATGTTGTCTTATCTTCAATCATCCTTCTAAAGTGAAACTATTTGACTTTTCAAGGTATAGACAGAGCTACACAAAGTGAGCAATGAAAATCATGGACAAAATTAACAGGTCTGTATAATTGAAAGAGCAGCCAATTGTACAGGCAGCTCCTGCCGAAGACGGATGTGTCGGGCCAATTGCGCAAATAAAACTGCGACACAACGCATTTCCATTTCTGGACTACATCTTGCTGGAAATCTAGTAGGACCATTGTTCTGCTATAAGAGAGATCCAATGGGAGTTTCAGAATGAACGCTGAAGAAGAAGTACAGGCAGTTAATGATAGATAACAGGACACACATTAAACACAATAGGACATTGGATTTACTTGTAAATTAGAGCAGATCACATACTAAACGTACTCTTAACCACTAAACAGATTACATAGGAATCATTACCTGATTATTTCTGTCCTAAAGAAGAGCCGAGAATTGTGACGTTGAAACTTTCAATGTACCAAACAGACTACATACGAATTATTACCTGATTATTTCTGACCTAAACGAGAGCCAAGAATTGTGACGTTGAAACTTTCAATGCATGTGGTAAGAGTTGATTAAACATTTGGTATTAATGTTGGTTACCCTACCAAATACCTTCTTCCTCCTTCATTCCCTATCTTCTTCAGTTTAGCAGGGTGTAGTCCGGTCAACGGAATGCTATACTTCACGTTTTATAGCTATTACTATATTGCAATATGCGATATCGGCACCGTTTGTCCTGACATCCATACTTCAGCATGATTTGTGAGTCAAAACCGTATCATACCACAGCTTTTAGTCATATGCAAGCACTGCTCTCATCCCAAGTAAACAGTTGAACAACTCCTTAATAACTGCCCTTCCCTCCCAACTGCCAAGAAAAAAATTTGACTAACAATCTTAATCATTCAGTTCTTCTTCTTCTTCTTCTTTCGTTCACTTGAAACATGTCTATATCTGTAATTCTGTCTCCTTAATAAAACTCACTGTCTTTTGTAGTTCATACAGTGTCCCATAGAGTTTTGATTCCAGTGTTGTTTCCTCTGGCCAATATGTCTGCCTCAGCGTTTCATGCTCAGAACACTCTTGAAGTATATGTTTGGCACTCTGTGCTGCCTGTCCACATGTACACATGGCCGTGTTGCCAATCTTGAACTTTGTATACATGTGACTGCGGAGTCGGTTGTGTCCTGTTCTGAGACTAGAATTATAACTTGTTCTGATCTGTTCATAATGTGATAGTAATCTTGTGTTGGTGTTTGTGGCTTTCTTATTGACTTGATCATCTGTTTTTTCTGATGGTAGGAATCAGTCAGTAACTCACTATATGGATCACTAAATTAACATCAGAAGACTTCTTTAAAAAAGAATGGCATTGAGTTGCAAATAGTATATCTACTCACCAGCAGTTGGATATCGACAACAACAACTCCGTCCAGGTTATATCATAATCATCATCACTACATGCGACCTTACTTATGTGTAACATGATCACACACACACACACACACATATATATATATATATATATATATGTGTGTGTGTGTGTGTTGTTCGTCCATCACAAGGGATGATGACCACTTGTTACATCCACTTTAAAAAATTCAATTTTAGTTATGTCCTTGATTATAAATTCGTAGATGGCTAATGAGCCCTATTCGAGCTGTAAATGTCCTTGGACAGTTCGGACATGGAATGACGACTGTAGACGGATCTTGGTCTATCCGAACTTTCTAGCTGCTCTCCGCTGTTGAGCTGCTGCATTTCTCGTCTTTTCACAAGATTAAAGATAATTATATATATATATACATACACCTTTAAGTTCCAACGAGGATCTATGTCCTTAACAAACCACTTCCATCTTGTCCTGGCTGTGGCTATTGCTTCCAGCTCAACCAATGTTCTACCAAACCTTTGTGTCTGCATCATTCTTTCCTCCAGGTATTTTCGGATCTTCCTTTTCCTTCTTTCCTTGCTGATTCCAGGACAATGTATGTCTTACAATTACATACTTGAACACATTTTATCCACATATTTCACACTAATACTCACCACCACCACTTTTATAGCACAGGTAAGGAAATCTCCATATATTTCCCAAACCCACAGCGTAACCAATACAGGTAAGTATGAAGTCTAATTTTCCACCCCATCCTTCACGGACATCAGCGTCCTTTGTCTTCATCTTGTCCAGATTTGAAGAGGACGATGAACTCCCACTACTACTATGACTGTTTACCATGACCTGTGAAAGATAGTGAATGTCTACTGTTAACAGATAGTGAACGTCTACTGTCAACAGATAGTGAATGTCTACTGTCAACAGATAGTGAATGTCTACTGTCAACAGATAGTGAATGTCTATTGTCAACAGATAGTGAATGTCTACTGTTAATAGATATTAATTAATATGCGACTTAGGGTAAATCTCGAGGAAAGGGTGTACAAGCTTCCATAGCTTATACCATGGCCGTATTGCAACACGGATCTCTAAATACATGGATTTATTACGGGGTTTGACACGTCACGGTACCAGTGGGTTGTAAACAAACATTGCCTGGAGCTCCTTTACAGTAATATGAGCTTTATTAACGTTTTAGTGTTATGCTGGTGGAAAATTGTCAGAATGGTTCACTGTACACCCCGTTTCAGAATGGTTCACTGTACACATCCCTTCAATGGTTAACATCTCCCTTGAGACAATTTTCACCATTATAGCTAGACAATATTTATACTGCAAGAGAACTTCCAGAACTTTTGGTTAGAACCCACTGTTATCATGACGTAGAAAATTGGTGTCTTTGTATCTAGAGATCTACCACTGAAGCCGTGCAGTCATATGGAATGTGTGGTCTGTGCAGTCATATGGAATGTGTGGTCTGTGCAGTCATATGGACAGTGTCGTCTGTGTAGTCATATGGACTGTGTGGTAGTCATATGGACTGTGTGGTCTCTGCTGTCATATAAACTGTGTGGTCTGTGCAATCATATAAAATCTGTGGTCTGTGCAATCATACGGACTTTGTAGTCCGTTCAGTCATATGGACTGTGTGGTCTGTGTAGTCATATGGACTGTATAGTCCGTGCAGTCATATGAACTGTGTGGTCCGTGCAATCATATGGCATTTGCGGTCAGTGCAGTGATATGGACTGTGTGGTGCCTGCAGTCATATAGACTGTGTGATCACAAGTTGTCAATATAAATACAACCAAATTCTTGTAGTTTTTCATGTGGTTGGATGTCTGCATAACATGACAGTAGATAACGCAAGGAAGAGTGGTTTCAAAGGCACTACATGCCATGCTAAAGTCGAATGTGTCCATCGTAAATACTCAGATATCGCAACACAATAGTAAACCGCGACATTCATCGCTTTCCATTCTGTACTACTTTATGCCCACCAGTAAGAGTGTTAGAACGTGCAGAAGAAATAATCATTGAGGCATATCCTGTATAATACACTGCTTTCCAATTATTGTTGAATATTTAGGAACCACGTATCATCATCATCATCATTAAGTGCCGTCTCCGCAACGAAGGTTGGCTACAACGTATCTCCAACATCTCCTGTCTCTTGTCTTGGTGGTGCACTCTGCTAGACTGTAACCTGTCCATCGTGTAATGTTACTCTCCCACTTGTATCTCTGCCTACCTCTTGCTCGCTTCCCTTTGACTTAACCCTCAAGTAAGGTCTTCAATAGGGTGTCATGTCTTTTAATGTGTCCAAAGTATTTTATTTGCCTGATCTTTATTTCTCTTAGTAGTTCTTTCTTCATATTAAGTGTCTTTAGCACCTCTTTATTTGTTTTCTTCTCTTTCCATGGTGTTCTCCCTATTCTTCTATATCCTTTTTCTAAAAAATGAAAAAGAAACGCAACATTATTGCAGTGCTAGTGAACAGCATATTTCAAACGTGTACCAAAACTGTATTTTACGAAAGTAATGTTTCAACCTTGATATGAAGAACCTTCTAGACTTCAACAATGAAATGATCTTCATTAAATTTGGTTTGGACTTTTATTATATGCGACTGAGACCTCCGTTTCAGTAAGGTTTATGGTTTCCTCTGACCTCTATCAGGGAATGACATCTCTGTGACATGGGTCCGATTAGCCGTTGGAACTGTTGTTATGGAATGGCTGCCCAATCTTCCCACAGTGCAAGAGACAACTGTCGGAGATTGGCGGGAGTCTTCCGTCGAGTTCATCCAATAAGTGTTCTATGGGGCTCATGTCCGATGAATAGGATGGCCACGGAATAATCTGTACGTTGTTGTCAGCGAGGAACTTGGTGATGAGTTGTGCCACATGAGGTCGAGCGTTATCCTACTGAAAAATAATTGAAGGACGCAAGACGAACAATTTCAGTGACGTATCTTTCGGCATTCAGTCGCCCTTCAATTTGCACCAGGTCACTTCTTCCCATGAGTTGATCGCCGTCTCCCAGATTAGTACATCCCAACCACCATGTGGAGGAGTCTCATCGACGCTGTTATATGCGTGGCGCTCACGGACTCTGCGGTGAACTCTTCTCTGTCTACGGTCCGTTCAACGGCACCAAATCGCCTAGCAACAATTGCACACGCGTTCTTCCGTACTTGACTAACCGCATCTCCAAAAAAAAATCGCATCTTTTTTGGAGATGCGGTTAGTCAAGTACGGAAGAACGCGTGTGCAATTGTTGCAAGGCGATTTGGTGCCGTTGAACGGACTGGTTAAATCCCCGTTAGTCTCAAGAATTTTTAAAAATTGTCCTCTAGCTTCCTACTTAAATTTATCTGTCTATGGTGTCGCTTGAACAAAAAAAAATGATTCATCACTAAACCATCGTTTGATCTGAAATTCTACGAGCTGCTGGCATTGACTGGACTGTGGAGGAGCAGATGCAAATCGATTCCTGAGGTGACACAGCCGTATGAAGCGGACTTCGGCAGGAGTTGTGACTCTGCGTCTTCCACTGCGGGGCCGGTCTGACACTGAGCAAGTTTGTTCAAATCGCCTTCAAATGCGACTAATCGTGCTTTGAACCACATTAAATTGTCTGGTCCCTACACTTTGTGATTGTCCAGTCTGTAAGCGCCCAATGATGATGCGTCGTTGTTCTGTAATGAAATGAACCAAACTTGGGAATTTAATTTTCAATTGAATTTATTCGAGGACCGTCAATCTTTTATAGGCATTCAATAATATGGCCAGATAGTTTTGTGTTGAGTAAGTCTCACGAACCTGTCACGAATTATTGCCAAAAAATATTTTGACCCTATCATTTTTCATGACTCCATGAATCATGAGGTGAGTACTATTCAGGTAATCACACGAAATTCCTGACCAAGTGGACACAGTCGATTGGTTGTGTATATATAATATGTATGTGTATATAATATGGTTGTGTATATGTAATATCATACATGTATATATTATATATACAATAATCACAAAAGTAACGAATGGGGTTCTAATTAATTGTGTCGGGGGGCCTTCTATACTGACTACTATCTCGGCTAGAGGACAGTGTCATGTGCAAGTACACGAGAGTCAACGGAAACCGTAAAGAAAGCAATATTCATTCTCGAGAATAAACTTTCCGTTTTCTTTCGGTAGCACGTAGTGTGGAAAAGCAAAAAAAAGGAGAAGAATTATATATTTTCAGTTTCATTACGGAAAGATATGTTCAATTTTTTTACGAAACAAATCATACATTATTTAACGAAACGAACTTTCACGAAAGGCGCAAAAAACGCAGCATCTATTGATCTGTGCGCAACGCACTTAGAGGCCCCACCTTATTCCTCCCTTGGAATATCCTTGGGGGTGGGAGTGGTCTTTCAGTGCGTTGTACACAGATCGATTGATCGGTACCAGAAGTTTTTTTTTAAATATTTCTCTCCGCATCACGGAAGTTGTATGAATCAAGCCTAATATTAAAAAGTTGGAATGTGTGGGACACGTCTCCCCGTAATGAACCATTGCTACTACTCACAGATAAATAGTATATAAGGCAGGATTATATATTGTTCACACCCACAGAGAAATGCGTGTATAATTTGGATCAGGTGTTCACAGTGTTGGAGAATGAAATCTACGAGGGAGGACCAATCAACTCTATTTTAGAGTGTTTATATCTCAGAACCATGCTCACAGATAAGAAAGATTGAATATCTGAGGGAGTAAAAGGTAAACTAATTACAGTAGCTTAAAATTTAGATCAGCTAGCGTAAACAAATATGGTTTCCTCAGAGTTAGGTTTAGAGAGAGTGCCATTAAATCCTCATATGAACTTATGCGCGTCACTTCGACTATATATTTAGAATATATACGCTTGATATAAAAATGTGAGGGAGATCTGAGGTAATCAGAGCACACAGTATCACGAGAGTGCAGTGGAAAGTGGGGAATCGACCAACTAACACGAGACACGTTCACTGGAAGCGAAACACATGGTACAAAATAGACGTAGTTGAACCATATTCAAATCCCTGCTCCCAATCTTGTCGGAAACTGACACATTGATCTTGTTTTGGCATGTAAAGTCTAAGAGCATAGTGGGTGATATGGAAGCTGCCCCACAGGCTCATGTTATATAAAGGCTGTTACAGTCTTTGGTTGCTCACCTGAATTAAATTCATGCCCAAAAAAGGACGTGTTTATCACAGCAAACGCAAATAAAACGGTAGTATAACTTACTTCACTCTGCCCAGCAGAAATCACACGAACATTAGTGTCGGTCATCAGAGAATAACAGCATATATATATATATATATATATACTAGCAACCATTAAAAACGCATTGGCATGTCTGCACATGAGCCACAGCACGTGCTGAATTTAAATTAAGTGAAAATATTTTGTTCACGTTTATCAACGTTTTGAACCACATCTGTAGTATTTTTAGAAATGAAACAATTCAGAACAGGATAGTAAGCAGTTGTCTACCCTTGATGTAAAGACATGTTTTGTTTTTCACTCACTGTCATCATGTTACAATTGTCATTACGCGTGTGTCCCCTGCAGCATCAATACACGTTTGCCATCGGCGTCTCATACTATTGTAGTGTCTCGAAATATGTTTTGGGTACAGTGTTCCATACTGCAATGAATGTTTACTAGAGATCATTCACATTGTTGATGTCATGCTACCAAGCCCTTCTGTTCCAGTTAACCCCAAGTGTGTTCAATCTGGTTCATATCAGGAAAGTGTCAGTGTCAGTCCGGTACAAGAAAAGGTTGCTAGGTTAAAAAATTATAGGTTGTATTAGCAGCGTGAGTCCTAGCGTTATCAGACTGAAAGATTTCCATATCTTTGTTAGTGTGCAGGAAATACGCAACGATTGGATTAGTGGAAGGAAGCCCGTATATAAAGCGTGGGGTGGGGGGGGGTGTTACCACATCTTAGCAAATCGGAATATGACTTTTAGCACTAGGAATGTAGCCAAAAGGTGGGCAAAACACCTCCCATAAATAGGAATGTAGTTAAAAGGTGGACAAAACTCCTCCCATAACTAGGAATTTAGCCAAAAGGTGGGTAAAATCCTTCCATAACTAGGAATGTAGTTAAAAGGTTAACAAAACACCTCCCATAACAAGGAATGTAGTTAAAATGTGGACAAAACTCCTCCCATAACTAGGAATTTAGCCAAAAGGTGGGTAAAATCCTCCCATAACTAGGAATGTAGTTAAAAGGTGGACAAAACTCCTCCCATAACTAGGAATGTAGTTAAAAGGTGGACAAAACTCCCCCCATAACTAGGAATGTAGTTAAAAGGTGGTCAAAACTCCCCCCATAACTAGGAATGTAGTTAAAAGGTGGACAAAACTCCTCCCATAACTAGGAATGTAGTTAAAAGGTGGACAAAACTCCCCCATAACTAGGAATGTAGTTAAAAGGTGGTCAAAACTCCCCCCATAACTAGGAATGTAGTTAAAAGGTGGACAAAACTCCCCCCACAACTAGGAATGTAGTTAAAAGGTGGTCAAAACTCCCCCCCCCCCATAACTAGGAATGTAGTTAAAAGGTGGACAAAATTCCTCCCATAACTAGGAATGTAGCCAAAACGCCGAAAGGCTGATACAGAGTGCCTTGTCGTCCAAAATACATGGACAACAATATTTTTTCACACAACATTTTGGCAAACCTACATGTCTTCTTCTTCTTTCGTTCGCCTGGGACATACCTATATCTGAATCTCCGAGTACTCTTATATCATTGAGTCGTTAGGGTCCTAGGGCTGAGGCGATGGATGCGGCAGCACATGCAGCCATTTTATTCATCCCTCTGTTGTGTGGGCGAGTGTGTATAATTAATGTCCTTCTTCTTCTTTCGTTCGCCTGGAACATGTTTATATCTGAAGTTTTGTTTCTTCTATAAACTTTACTATGTTTTGTAAATATATTAATATCGACATGGTCGGAGGGTGTCCGACCAAGTGGAGGGTGCCGCAGTAACCAAATACTTTTAGTCATTCTAATGGTTCATTTATTTACAGTTTGGTGTTTTTTGTAGTTTTGTTTTTGTGTTTCTTGAAAAGTTCCCAATAGGACCGCAACGTAGAAAATTGTCCTGTTTTGTTTTATTGCATGTTTTTTATTCACATTTTCATCAAAATTTGTTCATAGTTAGGTATTCCTAGTAACCTGTTTATGTTGCTAAGAAAAGAATGGTGACACTTATTGAACAACTCAGTTGTCCAGAGCATTACATGGATATACTGCACTGGTCATGCTGGGGTCAGAGGAAACGAGAGAGCCGACTTATTGGCAGGCAACGTGGCGATAGACAGCACATTGCTGAGAAGAGATAAAGCAGATTTAATAAAGGCAGTAATAAATTCCTTTCAAGATGCAGATGATGTCAATGAGGTTGAGAACGTACACATACAGAGAATGTTAGAAATGGGAATATCTAGAGGTGAGGGGAGGAAAAGTAAATTTGCAAAGGCCGAAGATCACACAATCAACACCTGACCGGAACTATGAGTCTACATACACTGGGATGGCTGCTGGAGCGGAGGGCGGAGCACTTACGGGAATGTCCCGCGTGCTGTGAAGCCAGTTTCTAATCAAGAATCAAGAGCCTGTTTATGTAATTTTGCATTACTATGTTCTGTAACTCGTAAAGATGTCCGTTGAGTTTTACTTCAACCGTTGTTTCTCTGAGCCACTGAATTTGCCTCAGCATTACCTGTCCACATGTATACATGTACACATGGTCGTGTTGCCAATATTGAACTTTGTATACATGTTTCTGTGAAGTCGGTTGTGTACTGTTCTGAGGTGCAGAATGACACTTGGTGTGATCTGTTCCTAATTTGATAGACATATTGTTTTCAGTTGGCTTTCTAAATTTCTAAATAATCTGTTTCTTTTGATCGTACGTTATTGGTACATCTGGTTGATCATTAGCAGCTTCCTCCTTAGTCAAACGATATGTTTCTTGTTTCCAGATATTCCACAATTCGATGAACTGCTACTTAACGCTGGTTGCTTAGTTCGGTCAGTAGTATTTGCAAGTCTGGTAGTTTACTCGACTGGAGCGCTTGGAGTGCTGATATTTCATCTGTCAGGAATATTATAGGCTGTTGACCAAGATTGATGCTTAGCAGTTTTTCAGTTACCATCTTGATCACCTGGATTTCTGCATCGTAATTATGACAGAATGTTTCCTTAGTACTTTAATTGTATCCCTAACATTGTTTGGATACTCTCTCTCTCTCTCTCTCTCTCTCTCTCTCTATATATATATATATATATATATATATATATATATATATATATATATATATATATATATATATATATATATTCCCGCTCCACCATTTTTTCATTGCATTCCCTGCTGACCCATCTGTATATACTCTGATCCATATGGCTTGTGAATGTTTGACATCCAGTAGAGAATGATTGTAACTGCCTCACATTGCACAATATTCTGTTCATTCTCACTGAAAATTCCTTTCACCTTAATATGGATATGAATAGATAATCCACTATCCTCTCTCCAAGAGGCTTGTTCTGGTACAGGCTATAGGAGTTGTCAATTTCAGCACGTCTGATATTTTATTGCGGTGTCATTTGGCCTGATGGATAAAGCTACTTCTTTTCAACCCCATTGCTAAGTTTTTTAATTTGTCTTTAATTGGATGAATTGTCATACAATGAAACATTTCTGAATGTATTAGCACTATTGTGCCTCCGAGTTCACTCACTGTTTGTATTCTCCCCATTTTCTTCTTCTCTACTATGGGTGTTGACTTTATTGTCCCGTGATGATCCTAAGTGCCTGATTTTGCACCGTAGCCAGCTCATGTAATGTATTATTCCGAAATGTCTAATTTGTCATGAAAATGTTGCTGTTGTCAATAAGGAGCTCAACTCCAAACGACACTATGAGGCGACTCGAAGAAAATATAAAGAATATAATGGATAGTGAAGGAAGGATGAAGTTTAGAAACTTAAAATGAGTCTGGAAAATACATCTTATGTGTTTAAAAACAGAGAGCAGAGGCGGAATTAAATACACGGGCTAGCTATGTCGTGTCGAAGTAATAGCAGAACATATGAAGCCATTCACTGCCAGAGATTTCGTTAAAAAATGTGTAATGGTAAATTGTAGATAACATATGTCCAGACAAACAGACATTGTTTTCAAATGTTAGTCTATCTGCAAGAACGGTTACACGGCGAGTAGAAGAAATATCAGCTGATGTGAAAAATACTCTCACAGACCACTGGCAAAGTTTCTAGTTCTCACTAGCTCTAGATGAGGGCACTGATACTAAAGACATTGCTCAGCTTGCAGTGCATGTACGTGGAGTAAATTCAACTTTAGATATTGTAGAAGTGTTTATTGGTCTCATACCTATGAAGGAAACAACAACAGGGGCAGATATTCTTGAAGCATTACTCAAGTGTACTACAGGTATGAAGCTGAATCTATTAAAATTAGTATGATTTACTATTGATGAAGCGCCCAACATGGTTGGAGAAAAGAAAGGTGATACAGCCCTGCTTGAACGTAATAGGGAAAGACTCGGAATTCAGCACAAATTAAGAAAATTGCACTACATAATACACTAAGAAGCAATTCAGCACATAGTAAGACAATTGCACTGCATAATACACTAAGAAGCAATTCAGCACATAGTAAGACAATTGCACTGCATAATACACTAAGAAGCAATTCAGCACAAAGTAAGACAATTGCACTGCATAATACACTAAGAAGCAATTCAGCACATAGTAAGACAATTGCACTGCATAATACACTAAGAAGCAATTCAGCACAAAGTAAGACAATTGCACTGCATAATACACTAAGAAGCAATTCAGCACAAAGTAAGACAATTGCACTGCATAATACACTAAGAAGCAATTCAGCACAAAGTAAGACAATTGCACTGCATAATACACTAAGAAACATTGTTCGTTAAATATTTAAACTTCAATGACGTGATAGAATTCGTGGTGAATGCAGTTAACCAGATTTTATCTCTGAAGCATCGTCAGTTTCAACAACTTTTGTTGGGGAAACAGAAGCTCCTTACGGGGATCTTTTATAATTCTTCGATTTCTCTGGCTCAGTCTAGGAGCTATGTTAGAAAGAGTGTCCAGTTTGCGTAAAGAAATTGCTACATTTTTGGAAAATAAAAATACATGTATTAATTATTCGAAATTTCGTGACCCGCTTTTCTTGTAGATTTAATATTTCATTTGAACAACTTAAACTTGAAGTTTCAATGAAGAAATAATAATTATACATAAGATGTGTCGATATATAATACACCGCCTTTGAAATAAGATTACAACTTTGTGAATGCCAGCTTCTGAAAATCAAACTACGTACATTTCCCTAATCTACAGGAGACCGGACTAAAAGACGTGAAAATTTGTCTTTCTGTTATAAGTGAACTTATGAACATACATTCCATCTAATGTGTGCAAGTAGGCATCGTCTTAAACAACAGTCACATTGAGCTTATTGAATTACATTACAATGATGTATTAAAATCTCCAGCGGACGAAACGACAGCACAAGATAAACGTAAACTTGTGACAGCTGAAATGGCAAGCTTGCGCCGATTCCTGGGAGTATCGCTAAGAGACAGAGTGCGAAATGAAGACATTAGACAAAGAACTGGTACCACTCCAATCTTGGAATATATTAAGAGACAACAGATAAAATGGTCTGCACAATCAGCAGACTACCATCAGACAGCATACCAAACAGCAAGCTATGATACACAGATACAGTGAAGGCAGACCTAGAGGTCGACCACGAAAGCAATGGACCACCGAAATAAAAGAGACGACAAACTCCACAATATACTCAGCACACAAGAGGGCCATCTCCAGAAAACTCTTCCATCCCTGACGCTGAAAGGAAACAAAGGGTTTAGCGAATAGATAGATAGATAGATATGGCATTATTAGATTTCTACAGAAAATACCCTCTAGAATCTGGAACTTATACCAACTTGGTAGCTCACGCGAAAAAGATGGCACCGGCAGTACTTACATGTGTAAGCAACTCTTCTCAAAAATGAAATATACAAAGAGAACGTTAAGAATCCAGCTGACCGATGTCCATTTCAATGACATTATGTATCTGACTTCATCCAGCTTGTGTCCTAATATTGAAAAACATTCATGTGACAAACAGCATCAAGCCTCACATTTATTTCTATAATCTAATTATTATATATTTACGACTTCAAGACTTAAATCTCATGCAAGTCAAATATACCATTGTAGTTATTCATTATGGATTATATTACCGTAACATAAATATAATAAATAACGTGTTATTAAGCGTTCAGATTAGCTCTTTATTTGTCTTCGTCTGTCCCTCGACCAGAAGTACATTTCTGCATCCAGCCCTCTGACCAAAAACGGTTGTCGACTGGGTATGAATATTGTGGAGGGAGTCATTTACAAAATTTGTTCTTAAAAAAAGGGAGGAGTAGTACCAGCTCAATGCTTAGTTAGAAACACTGGTTTACATTAAGAGGTAAATGCAAATAAAGTAAATAGGCTACTAGAAAACTATCAATATAAAATAATAAAATATAGAAAATAACAATTAAAAAAAAAAGAACAAATACAATTGTCAACGTATCCGTCCAATTGGGACCTTTTTGCTGGGTGTTGATTTCCTGGTAGGAGAAATCCATTTTGTTTATATTCGTTATGGTTTTTTGTTCTTAACTTTTTTTGTTGTCTTGATAAAGGTCCCAATTGGACCGATACGTTGACGATTGTATTTGTTTTTTTTTATTGTTCTTTTCTATATTTTATTATTTTATATTGATAGTTTTCTAGTAACCTATTTACTTTATTTGCATCTATTTACCTCTATTTGTATGGTTACTGCGGCACTTCCTTTTGATCGGTCATCCTCCGATATTTGGGTTATTTATATTGGTTTACATTAAGAGGACCAAATTAAGAGGACCAAATTAAGAGGACCAAATTAAGAGGACCAAATCTAGGTAAAACAAAATAATAATGCATTTAATAATACTAACAGAACATGTGTTAATGTCAAATATTAAAGTATGACGACTATCGTTGGCATTTTAGAAAGTATTAAGCCAAACAGAAAATTATACGGATTCAATTAAGCTAACCAAACACGTGCCCATGTCATATAAACAATGTCACAAATTTTCCGCATATAAGGCAGGTGTAGGTCACCGTGACCTGTACAGGGCACATCAGACCATATGCCAGACATGCAAAAGAAACAAGTTTAGCATTAATTTCTACCTGTGGTCTTGGTTGTGAGATGTGCGAATACCTGTTGCACATCCACTCAGAAAAAGGTTCTCGAAGTAACGCACATGATTTTTATTTGACATGGTCATAACTTGTTCCAATTAACGAAAAGAAGTTCTGCATTGTCGGAAGCCTAGAGATTAATGCTACTTTTGTTATGGACATTACCATCGCTTGTGCCGATATGAGGGCATGGCATCCGTAGCTGCTTCTATTACAGTGAAACCTCGGTTTTTCGTTGACATCAGCTATATCAATCAATAAACCCATAACCCTTCAGGGTCGTAGGGGTACCACATTGGATGCTTCAGCACACAGAGTCCTCCAGCAAATTCTATCCTCAGCGATGCGGATGAGTGTGGAAATATCTAGCCCTGTCCATTCCTTGATGTTGTCTGTCCATGTCTTTATTTTTACCTCCTCTGCTTCTTTTACCCTCGACAGTTCCCTGCAGTATTGTTTTTGACAAGGAATCGTGCCTGCATACATGTCCGAACCATGCTAGTTTTCGTCGTTTCACTATTGAAAGCAATGGCTCCTGGACACCATCAGCATTAATCGTTTTCGGATTATGCCAATTTCGTTCCCCGCAAAATTTGTCTCGGTTTTCGTCGGTTGCCTGTATTTTTTAACTTGTACTAGTGCCAAAAGACCAAGAACATAAATGACACCAGATAGTGCATTTATACCTAACTTCGTTATGGACGAAGGGGTTTCCCCTTCCATACAATAAAATCGCCCCTCTCCCTCGCCGTCTACAATACACCAAGAAGAGTTTTCAGAAAAGTAAATGTCATGTTAAATGTTTATTTATTCTTTACAATAGTCTTTTATATTCATTTTATGTTAATTTCGTATTGCTTTTAGTATTAAACACTATATTTATTCCCTATAAAATGTGTTGTTGGTATGAATTTTGGAGTGTCTAAAACAAATTAATTGTTAGATCAAGACAAGCTTCTAGTTACCTGTGCTCCTTACGGGCAGAGACCCATATTCTAATGTCGAGCTTGTCTATACCTGAAACATGCTCGCGGAGAGAAAGGGTTCCGTACCCGATGGGCTCAGGCACAAACATGACAACGAAGGCAGCCCTGAACCAACTCTACTGCCAAGCTTTTCTATACGGGAAATATGATCGCATAGAGAAATGGTTCAGTCCCGATAGGTTCAGGCACAAATGGGACAAGGTCGTTCAGCTCGAGAACAAGTTTGCTTCAAAACGCGTGGTGAGACTCCAACTTGGAGGAGGGGTTAACGATGTCTGTGAACAACACCTCGTCTAATAAGGCAGAAGAGCCCGGGTCCAACTCTTCCGTCGAGTTATTCCTTAATCGGAACTAGGCTTGCGGATGAAAAATGGTTCAGTACCCGATGGGAACAGACACAGAACGTCAAATTACAGAAGGCACGTTCACTGACTAAAACACCTCGTGCGAGATAGACGTGAACGACAATAGTCTCGGCGAAGAGTCTTTACACACCTGCGTTCCCGTCGACAGATAGGCAAGCTGTCACAAGCTAGGAAAGCCCACTACCTGAATTAAAGTCATTTTTTCTTAAATTAGTAATTAGCTTGTTTGTGGTGATTAATAGCTAGTAGACAAATCGGGTTTTCGAGAAGACAAGCATGTCTTGGCTAGGTTTTTGCCTAATGTACAGTGATTCAACTGAGCACAAAGAGTAAGTAATTTATGTTGAATAGAAGTGAAGTGCTATCTATATGTTTTGTTTAGATTTATGTAAATTTTTCTCTTTCTACATGCTGTGAGACAGATTGTTATTAAATGTCAATCATACCTGTAAAAGACAGGAGTATTTTCTACTTCTTACTTGAGTATTGATTAGATTAATTATTTCCCGCCGAAGACGGATGTGTCGGGCCATTGGCGCAAATAAAACGGCGACCCAACGCATTTCCATTCTCTGGACTACATCCTGCTAGAAATCTAGTCGGACAATGGTCTTGCTACAAGGGAGATCCAGCAGGAGTTTGAGAATGAACGATGAAGAAGAAGAGATTAATTATTTCAGGTGGAGCCTATCTTTCTCAATTCACGTATACACCGCGGAAACATTCTTAGAAGTACACTTCTACAACACATAGAGAAAGCCAATACAGAGAGCCAGAAACTTCGAAGGAAATGGCGAGTCACGTATGAATGATTGTGTAAGTCAACAAGAGTTGCTGATTACAAGTCAAGATAATTACTAGAGCATGCATAAGTGGGAGTGTTTATGGGAAACACATGTCAATGATGAGTATCAGAATGTTGGTAGGTGCACATGTCAATGATGAGTATCAGAATGTTGGTAGGTGCACATGTCAATGATGAGTATCAGAGTGTTGGTAGGTGCACATGTCAATGATGAGTATCAGAATGTTGGTAGGTGCACATGTCAATGATAAGTATCAGAGTGTTGGTAGGGACACATGTCAATGATGAGTATCAGAATGTTGGTAGGTGCACATGTCAATGATGAGTATCAGAGTGATGGTAAGGACACATGTCAATGATAAGTATCAGAGTGTTGGTAGGGACACATGTCAATGATAAGTATCAGAATGTTGGTAGGGACACATGTCAATGATGAGTATCAGAGTGATGGTAAGGACACATGTCAATGATAAGTATCAGTGTGTTGGTAGGTGCACATGTCAATGATGAGTATCAGAGTGATGGTAAGGACACATGTCAATGATAAGTATCTGAGTGTTGGTAGGGACACATGTCAATGATAAGTATCAGAATGTTGGTAGGGACACATGTCAATGATGAGTATCAGAGTGATGGTAAGGACACATGTCAATGATAAGTATCAGAATGTTGGTAGGGACACATGTCAATGATGAGTATCAGTATTGGTAGGGACACATGTCAATGATGAGTATCAGAGTGTTGGTAGGTGCACATGTCAATGATGAGTATCAGAATGTTGGTAGGGACACATGTCAATGATAAGTATCAGAGTGTTGGTAGGTGCACATGTCAATGATGAGTATCAGAATGTTGGTAGGGACACATGTCAATGATGAGTATCAGAATGTTGGTAGGTGCACATGTCAATGATAAGTATCAGAATGTTGGTAGGGACACATGTCAATGATGAGTATCAGAGTGTTGGTAGGTGCACATGTCAATGATGAGTATCAGAATGTTGGTAGGTGCACATGTCAATGATGAGTATCAGAGTGTTGGTAGGTGCACATGTCAATGATGAGTATCAGAGTGTTGGTAGGGACACATGTCAATGATGAGTATCAGAGTGTTGGTAGGTGCACATGTCACTGATGAGTATCAGAATGTTGGTAGGTGCACATGTCAATGATGAGTATCAGAATGTTGGTAGGTGCACATGTCAATGATGAGTATCAGAGTGTTGGTAGGTGCACATGTCAATGATGAGTATCAGAATGTTGGTAGGTGCACATGTCAATGATGAGTATCAGAGTGTTGGTAGGTGCACATGTCAATGATGAGTATCAGAATGTTGGTAGGTGCACATGTCAATGATGAGTATCAGAATGTTGGTAGGTGCACATGTCAATGATGAGTATCAGAATGTTGGTAGGTGCACATGTCAATGATGAGTATCAGAGTGTTGGTAGGTGCACATGTCAATGATGAGTATCAGAATGTTGGTAGGTGCACATGTCAATGATGAGTATCAGAGTGTTGGTAGGTGCACATGTCAATGATGAGTATCAGAATGTTGGTAGGTGCACATGTCAATGATGAGTATCAGAATGTTGGTAGGTGCACATGTCAATGATGAGTATCAGAATGTTGGTAGGTGCACATGTCAATGATGAGTATCAGAGTGTTGGTAGGTGCACATGTCAATGATGAGTATCAGAATGTTGGTAGGTGCACATGTCAATGATAAGTATCAGAGTGTTGGTAGGGACACATGTCAATGATGAGTATCAGAATGTTGGTAGGTGCACATGTCAATGATGAGTATCAGAGTGATGGTAAGGACACATGTCAATGATAAGTATCAGAGTGTTGGTAGGGACACATGTCAATGATAAGTATCAGAATGTTGGTAGGGACACATGTCAATGATGAGTATCAGAGTGATGGTAAGGACACATGTCAATGATAAGTATCAGAATGTTGGTAGGGACACATGTCAATGATGAGTATCAGAGTGATGGTAGGGACACATGTCAATGATAAGTATCAGAATGTTGGTAGGGACACATGTCAATGATAAGTATCAGAGTGTTGGTAGGGACACATGTCAATGATGAGTATCAGAATGTTGGTAGGTGCACATGTCAATGATAAGTATCAGAATGTTGGTAGGGACACATGTCAATGATGAGTATCAGAGTGTTGGTAGGGACACATGTCAATGATGAGTATCAGAATGTTGGTAGGTGCACATGTCAATGATAAGTATCAGAATGTTGGTAAGGACACATGTCAATGATAAGTATCAGAGTGTTGGTAGGGACACATGTCAATGATAAGTATCAGAATGTTGGTAGGGACACATGTCAATGATGAGTATCAGAGTGATGGTAGGGACACATGTCAATGATAAGTATCAGAATGTTGGTAGGGACACATGTCAATGATGAGTATCAGAGTGTTGGTAGGGACACATGTCAATGATGAGTATCAGAATGTTGGTAGGTGCACATGTCAATGATAAGTATCAGAATGTTGGTAGGGACACATGTCAATGATGAGTATCAGAGTGATGGTAAGGACACATGTCAATGATAAGTATCAGAATGTTGGTAGGTGCACATGTCAATGATAAGTATCAGAGTGTTGGTAGGTGCACATGTCAATGATGAGTATCAGAGTGATGGTAAGGACACATGTCAATGATAAGTATCAGAGTGTTGGTAGGGACACATGTCAATGATAAGTATCAGAATGTTGGTAGGGACACATGTCAATGATGAGTATCAGAGTGATGGTAAGGACACATGTCAATGATAAGTATCAGAATGTTGGTAGGTGCACATGTCAATGATGAGTATCAGAGTTGGTAGGTGCACATGTCAATGATGAGTATCAGTGGTTGTAGGTGCACATGTCAATGATGAGTATCAGAATGTTGGTAGGTGCACATGTCAATGATGAGAATCAGAGTGTTGGTAGGGACACATGTCAATGATGAGTATCAGAGTGTTGGTAGGGACACATGTCAATGATGAGTATCAGAGTGTTGGTAGGTGCACATGTCAATGATGAGTATCAGAGTGTTGGTAGGGACACATGTCAATGATGAGTATCAGTGTTGGTAGGTGCACATGTCAATGATGAGTATCAGAGTGTTGGTAGGGACACATGTCAATGATGAGTATCAGAATGTTGGTAGGTGCACATGTCAATGATGAGTATCAGAATGTTGGTAGGTGCACATGTCAATGATGAGTATCAGTGTTGGTAGGGACACATGTCAATGATGAGTATCAGTGTTGGTAGGGACACATGTCAATGATGAGTATCAGTGTTGGTAGGTGCACATGTCAATGATGAGTATCAGTGTTGGTAGGGACACATGTCAATGATGAGTATCAGAGTGTTGGTAGGGACACATGTCAATGATAAGTATCAGAGTGTTGGTAGGGACACATGTCAATGATGAGTATCAGAGTGTTGGTAGGGACACATGTCAATGATAAGTATCAGAGTGTTGGTAGGGACACATGTCAATGATGAGTATCAGAGTGTTGGTAGGTGCACATGTCAATGATGAGTATCAGAGTGTTGGTAGGTGCACATGTCAATGATAAGTATCAGAGTGTTGGTAGGTGCACATGTCAATGATGAGTATCAGAGTGTTGGTAGGTGCACATGTCAATGATGAGTATCAGAGTGTTGGTAGGGACACATGTCAATGATAAGTATCAGAGTGTTGGTAGGGACACATGTCAATGATAAGTATCAGAGTGTTGGTAGGGACACATGTCAATGATAAGTATCAGAGTGTTGGTAGGTGCACATGTCAATGATGAGTATCAGAGTGTTGGTAGGTGCACATGTCAATGATGAGTATCAGTGTGTTGGTAGGTGCACATGTCAATGATAAGTATCAGTGTGTTGGTAGGGACACATGTCAATGATGAGTATCAGAGTGTTGGTAGGGACACATGTCAATGATAAGTATCAGAGTGTTGGTAGGTGCACATGTCAATGATGAGTATCAGAGTGTTGGTAGGTGCACATGTCAATGATGAGTATCAGAATGTTGGTAGGGACACATGTCAATGATGAGTATCAGAGTGTTGGTAGGTGCACATGTCAATGATGAGTATCAGTGTGTTGGTAGGTGCACATGTCAATGATGAGTATCAGAGTGTTGGTAGGGACACATGTCAATGATGAGTATCAGAGTGTTGGTAGGGACACATGTCAATGATGAGTATCAGTGTGTTGGTAGGTGCACATGTCAATGATGAGTATCAGTGTGTTGGTAGGTGCACATGTCAATGATGAGTATCAGAATGTTGGTAGGGACACATGTCAATGATGAGTATCAGAGTGTTGGTAGGTGCACATGTCAATGATGAGTATCAGAATGTTGGTAGGGACACATGTCAATGATGAGTATCAGAGTGTTGGTAGGGACACATGTCAATGATGAGTATCAGAGTGTTGGTAGGGACACATGTCAATGATGAGTATCAGTGTGTTGGTAGGTGCACATGTCAATGATGAGTATCAGAGTGTTGGTAGGGACACATGTCAATGATGAGTATCAGAATGTTGGTAGGTGCACATGTCAATGATGAGTATCAGAGTGTTGGTAGGTGCACATGTCAATGATGAGTATCAGAGTGTTGGTAGGTGCACATGTCAATGATGAGTATCAGAGTGTTGGTAGGGACACATGTCAATGATGAGTATCAGAATGTTGGTAGGGACACATGTCAATGATGAGTATCAGTGTGTTGGTAGGTGCACATGTCAATGATGAGTATCAGTGTGTTGGTAGGTGCACATGTCAATGATGAGTATCAGAATGTTGGTAGGGACACATGTCAATGATGAGTATCAGAATGTTGGTAGGTGCACATGTCAATGATGAGTATCAGAATGTTGGTAGGGACACATGTCAATGATGAGTATCAGAATGTTGGTAGGTGCACATGTCAATGATGAGTATCAGAATGTTGGTAGGGACACATGTCAATGATGAGTATCAGAATGTTGGTAGGTGCACATGTCAATGATGAGTATCAGAATGTTGGTAGGGACACATGTCAATGATGAGTATCAGAGTGTTGGTAGGGACACATGTCAATGATGAGTATCAGAGTGTTGGTAGGGACACATGTCAATGATGAGTATCAGAATGTTGGTAGGTGCACATGTCAATGATGAGTATCAGAATGTTGGTAGGGACACATGTCAATGATGAGTATCAGAGTGTTGGTAGGGACACATGTCAATGATGAGTATCAGAATGTTGGTAGGGACACATGTCAATGATGAGTATCAGAATGTTGGTAGGTGCACATGTCAATGATGAGTATCAGAATGTTGGTAGGGACACATGTCAATGATGAGTATCAGAGTGTTGGTAGGGACACATGTCAATGATGAGAATCAGAGTGTTGGTAGGAACACATGTCAATGATGAGTATCAGAGTTGGTAGGGACACATGTCAATGATGAGTATCAGAGTTGGTAGGGACACATGTCAATGATCAGAATCAGAGTGTTGGTAGGAACACATGTCAATGATGAGTATCAGAGTTGGTAGGGACACATGTCAATGATGAGTATCAGAGTTGGTAGGGACACATGTCAATGATCAGAATCAGAGTGTTGGTAGGAACACATGTCAATGATCAGAATCAGAGTGTTGGTAGGGACACATGTCAATGATGAGTATCAGAGTTGGTAGGGACACATGTCAATGATCAGAATCAGAGTGTTGGTAGGAACACATGTCAATGATCAGAATCAGAGTGTTGGTAGGGACACATGTCAATGATGAGTATCAGAGTTGGTAGGGACACATGTCAATGATCAGAATCAGAGTGTTGGTAGGAACACATGTCAATGATCAGAATCAGAGTGTTGGTAGGGACACATGTCAATGATGAGTATCAGAGTTGGTAGGGACACATGTCAATGATCAGAATCAGAGTGTTGGTAGGAACACATGTCAATGATCAGAATCAGAGTGTTGGTAGGGACACATGTCAATGATGAGAATCAGAGTGTTGGTAGGTGCACGATACGATATTGAAGAAATATGAAGATGATTATTTTTATTAAAAAGGAAATACTCCCCACCTTTTTTTCGTTCACGGGAAAGACCATCTTGTTGGTAGCCCTAATCTCACGTGTACACTGTTTTGTATGTTTGTATATGTATGTGTGGACAGCTAAAGCGTACAAGAAAAACATTATTTGTTCTTTTGTTGTTTGTTATTTCTCATTGTCAGTATCTTTTCTAGTTATTAGTTATATTAGTAATCGGTGACAATATTACTTTAGCATATATGTTATTTTTTCTAAAAATTATTTCCAACTGAATTAGAAATTGAAACTTAATCACCCGCACAGAAAGCCTGTTTACTAACAACTCAATTGTCGCGGCGATATCATTCCCTAGAACAACTGGAAGCTTGGTACTTATTTCCATAAGAGGTCTGATCATTTTCTTTTGCGTTCATTCTCAAATTCCAGCAAATTAGCAGAATGAGTCCAGAGAAGGGAATGGGTTGTGTCATGATTTATAGTTTTGGTGCTATACCTGCGATTTTCGTCCTGAGACATTCTACTTCAGCATTGCTCCTGTATCACTAACCCTATACGGGATGTGACAGCCAACTCCACTCCACAACCTCATTAGTCACCTCTTATATAATGCATGGAAGGTAAACAGTGTTGTTAATCTTTGTTCCAATTTAGGGCCCCAACAACAGGCACATAGGACTGATCTAAGATCTATTGGTGATTTTAAAAATATTTCCATTTAAATTTGCAACTGAATCTCGAATAATCTGACTACCTCAGATACCAACGAGATGAGAACCACTGGTCTAAAAATATTCTGAAAAACCCCCAATCCTGAACTGGGAAAGGTTAATAATTAATCTGTCACAACATATTTCTTATATCAGGATGTCACCAACTCTGTTACTGAAGATAAGAAGTCATTTAGTCTTCAATATTTTGATAAAAGATAAGGTTGACTAAAAATTCACAGTGACCATCCCACATATTGTGAACCAAGGGTTAATAGCCTCTTCCTCTTGTTTCTTCTTATCTCTTTCTGTCTTTATCTCTGCGTGTGTGTGTGTGTACAAGTATATTTAAATACATATAGTTTATTGTAGTAAAAGTACTAGTGTCGCTAAGAACGTTCGTTTACTGAACTAATGTCGTTATCTCTTTGTTCGTGTACGCTCTCAAAATAACTAATACGTTCATCAATAGTTAAACACCGATATTGTTTAATGATCTCCGTAATTTTTATTTACTGAGCGTATTGGCTTCTTTATTGATTATTTCATAACCACGTTAAAGATTCATTATTAATTATTATCTAGACTGAACGGATTTATCGCAGCAGTCGTTACGAATGACGTTCTTAAGATAGCAATAATTGTTTGTTGATGGTCATAAAAGTAGACGAGTTTACAGTTCAAATTACCATATTTTCTGTCAATGAGGGGACAAGTGTCTTACTTTTTTTATTCCCCCCCCCCTTTTTTCAACTCTTCATTGGCTGATGCAACTCTTCAAAAGTATAAATATACTAGCCAATTAAAATCACGAAAAAATAAGAAGACACCATCAGTGATTAAATTTATTGCTGTTAAATGCTTTTAGTGCGCATAAAATCTACAATCTTGAAACGAAAATCACCCTTTTCATGAGTGTGAAATATGTAGACGGTTATTTAGAGATTTCATTGTTCTATCTCAAAATAATAGCTAAACTCCAGGGGAAACCATGAGTACAATTACGTCAATCCTCCATGGCTTCTCAACATTTTCAATGTATTAAGGATTGTTAAAAATTCAACAATAATTAAAAAGTAATGTGATATACAATATATAATTCATTTCTATAGGCGCCCGTGTGTTGCTTCGGCCCGAAAGGGGAGCAAAGAATAGCAACACTGTTTACCTTCCACGCATGTCGTAAAAGACGACTAAGGAGGTTATGGGATGGAATTGGCTGTCCCATCCCATAAAGGGTCAGTGACCCAAAGCCAAGCTGAAGTCGGATGTATCAGGCCGAAAGGCGCATATATCGCAGCAATGATGTAAACCATGGCACAATGCATTCCGTTCTCCGGACTACATCCTGCTAATCTGCAGGAGTTTGAGAACGAACGAAGAAGAAGAAGAAGATTTCTATAGGGGAGGGGGCTATAATGCCACAGTGCATTGTCATCACACAGATCCGCAATAAATACATTTAATATGACATAGTGTCGCTACCAATGTAAATATGTGCACAATGATTGTAGATGTCTGGTGTTACTAAACACGTTACTATATTCAAATGTAACTGGAAAGCAACTAAATAGAACCAAGTCAAAGTGTTTACATAGAGGGCTCATACAATTGATAATATCAGCGATAAGACAGTTAAAACCACGGATCTGGACTCTGGAGGCAACTATGGATGTCCTTCAATTCGTTGAGGTTCTGAAACCCATCGTCAGCGGGATATCTGGAGAATCAACGGTAATTAGAGTTGAACGCCGATTTTGAAGTGGTTTCTCAAATCTAGCAGAATTCGCAGAACTACGCTAAATACCACATAACTTGTATATACATAACTGCGCTGAATGCAACGGAACTATGCTGAATACCACTGAACTACACTGAATGCAATGGAACTACGCTGGGTGGAACAGAACTACGCTGAATACTACGGAATTACACTGCAGATTACGAAATTACACTGAATGCAACGGAACTGAGTTGAATATCACAGAAATAAGATTAATAACACTGAACAACGCTGAATACCAGAGAACTACGCTGAATGCAAATGGCTTACTCTGAATGCAATGGTCCTATTCTGAATACAACGAAACTACGCTGTATACCACGAAACTACACTGAATGCAGCGGAACTAGGTTGACTAAAACGGAGCTGCGCTAACTACATGGAACTACACGTAATGCGACACTGCTACGTCGAGTGCAACGGAGCTATGTTGCATGCAACAGAGTTCTGCTTTATGTTACGGAAACACCTTACATACCACGGAAATATAAAAAATTCGGCGAACTACTCGTAGGTTGGATGTCATACAATTATACTGGATGCGATAGAAATATTTTGAATACCACGAAGCTACGCTACATGCCACGGAGTACGCCGAATACCATGGAACTATGCAGGATGTGACAGAACCATGCCGAAAACCACATAACTAAACTGAATTATATATAGAGCACGGCTTTGCTAATAGTAAGTAATTAAATCCATAATGAATTCATTCATTGATAAAGTAATATGCATGTTTACCCGACCATACACAAGTGTGTTACATCTCATGCGGGTCAGAAAATCCGTTGGTAACAATAAACATGAAAAAGTTGCTTACGCTGCTGATTGGACATGACGTGCTTGTCTAATGTGTCTCCTCTCATATGTACTATATTTTTCGGTATCTCAAAATATGCGACGCATTTGAAATTTAATAAACACCAGAGTGTTCAGTCATGCACGGTTGATTCTTGGTTAGAAACTAGCATCATAGCACACGGGACACTCCCATAAGCGCTCCGCTCTCCGTTTCAGCAGTCATTCGAGTGTATGTATACTTAAAGTCCCAGTCAGGTGTTGATTACGTGATCTTCGGTTCTTTCCAAAAAGAGTACATTTTCTTCCTTCTCTAATCACTTCCATTTCTGTTATTCTTTGTATGTGTACGTTTTCAGTAATATCTTCATTTTGCAATGAATTTATGACTGCTTTAATTAAGTCAGCTTTATTTCTGTTCAGTACTAGACCGTAAATCGCAGCATTATCTGCCAAAGTGTCCGCTCTTTCGTTTCCTCTGACTCCAGCATGACACAGGCAGTATATTAATACGTTATTTACATGCACAGTTATTTACGTCTAATACGTTTAATGTTTTTAGTGAAGATATAAGCGTTTCTTTATACAGTTTCTTTTGACCACCTCGGGAACGGACACACTTTATGTTCTATAAAACAATACGTTTGTAAGGTGATCTTACATAATTCCAGGGGAAGTAGCGACGTTGTGATTACATCTGTACAGCACTGATGTTAGTGATCTTAGTTACGTCAAGAATAGATCTTGCCATGTTACATTAATCGATTCTGGCAGTGTGAAAGTTGTTTATCCCCTTCGCTTGATTTATGTAGGTGTTGTATATTTCATAGGTATAAAGCAGCACACAGTTTCGTTGTGAAACCCTCAGTTCTGTTTGGAAACGAATGTTACAATGACGATTCGTAAATGAATGTCTGGAAGACTATGAAGAGTAGACATCACCAATAGAAACCTTCAGGGTATGTAAAGCTACACCAAGCCCATATATGATTTGGGGGGGGGGGTGTGTGCTCAATCCTCTCCTCCTAAGAAATTAAAATATGACTCTTCTAGAACTAGGAACTCAGACAAAAGTTGGAAGCCTCCGCCCAATATTATATTAGTTACGATATTCTATAAAAAGAACATCAACAATCTTTTACGTACCCCTCCCCCAAATTCTTTACTGAAGACGTATCTACGGCTCTGAGCTACACACTACTTGCAATTTCAGATCATGAATTGCTAATAATAATAGTTAATAATATGAATAACAACAATAATAATAATAATAATAATAATGTGGCCGCATACCACCGGCAATACTTCTTCTTCGTCGTTCTTCAGTCAGATATCAGGTTACAGCACCAATAGCTTCAATGAATTGTGTGATTCGCTTCAGGTCATCCATGGAAGCCCTCAAGTCTGGAAGAGGTGCCGTCTCAGTAGGCCATATTTTCTCCCTCTCTTCTTGGTAGAGTTGACAGGCATGAAGAATGTGTTCTGCAGTCTCTGGGCTCAGTCCACAGTTGCACAGGTTTGTCTCACCAATCTTCAGCTTTCGGAACATGTGACTTCTCAGTCTGTTGTGACCAGTTCGTAGTCTGAAAATGATGGTTTGTTCCTTGCGTGACATTTGGTGGTAGGGGTCATTTGGTTCTGCAGTTGGGTGCATTTGCTTCCACTTTTTCTTATATTCTGCTTTTAACATGGTCTTACTTTCATAGTACGTATTATCATTTTCTATTTGTTCCAGTGATCCCCCTTTCCTTGCCAGGAGATCAGCTTTTTCATTTCAAGGTATGCCACAGTGACCTGGGATCCACCGCCGGCCATACTAGTAATTTAGTTTTATAACCATCTCTAGCTACCGTACGGAATACAGGTGTCAGCTATTATACAACGGAGTAGTTTCTTGACCAGACTAAGATCGTATCAGTCAACGAGAGATCTATCAGATAAAATGAGTTACCGATTCAACGGTCAAAATGTTTAATGGCAACAAGCGATACAAAAGACGGTGACCCACAGATTTGTATCTCGCGGTCACCTGAATGTTGACCAGTGAAATAAGGAAACGGTAGTTCCAGCAGAAACTGATCGGCAGATTAGGGACTACAGACACTTTTAACGATACGTATTGAAACAAATAGTTTGTGACTGTGTGATGTTGTTGAATGAACGGATAGATGAATGCAGATAATTTTGTAACTCACATAAATGTTGAAAGAGTGAGAATTGTGGGAAAATAAGGAGAGGTTTTAGTGGGAAGGAGTTAGTTTGGTTTTGGATCAGTTAGAGCTGGGAATTCAGACGTGTCCAGGAAAGATAGTCTCCAACCAGTCCAGTGGTTCGGAGTTAGAGAATAGTTTCAGACTTGAGAGTCTAGAGCCACTGAGTTGTTTAAGAGTTGGATTATACTATCGTATACTAGAGTTCAGTTACATAATTGATTGCAGAATATTGGATACTCTATTTATCAAATTGATGTTGTAATTTGATGTTGTACCTTCTGGACACTTTGAACCAATATAATAAAGTTACCAGATATATGTGAACACGCTCAAGTTGCAGTGAATTATTCAGCCTTTATGTATCACCTTGATGTCGTGGAATAGTTACGCTACAATAACGACACGGCCCACATAGTTACCACACATATATACTACGACGATATATGCACCACAGAAGAAGCTCAACCGTATATGACGCCTTATACTGTCATAATAGTACCAAAATCGGCCATGGTCGTAGGGGTGCCACACTGGATACATCAGCACAAAAAGCTCTCTAAACAACTTATCTTCAGTCATTCCGAGAAGTGTAGAGAAATCACGCCCCGACCATTCCTTGATGTAATCTTTCCAGGATTTTCTCTAAGTTCTCCTCTCTTCCTTCTGTTACTGTTCATCAACTGTTACTTGCAAAATAATTTTAGAGAGTCGTGTCTCCTTACATGTCACACCACACAAGTTTATGCCGTTTCAACACTAAAATCTGACCAAATAATAACTATATGTGAATCAATATTCTGAAGCACTCTGAATGCAACAAGGCCAGCTTTTCTTATGACATACGATTCTAAAGAAAAAATGTTGGCATTGGTTACCAAATTTGCCGAAAGCGGATATATCGGGCTGAAAGAATCAGAACGAAACAGTAAATTAGTAAATAAAGTGCATATATAATTAGGCTTTCCGTGTGTAATCCTTACTGCACTTGATAAATCAAGTATATTTAACTCCCTTCGATATATGAGACCACTCAAAGAATTGCTCACCGCAAAGAGGTTGAAATCTTTTTGAAATTAAGGCGGATGTGCCGGGCCATTGGCGCAAATAAAACGGCAACAGAAGCATTTCCATTTTCTGGACTACATCCTGCTGGAAATCTAGTTGGACTAACTATTGTCATGCTACATTAGAGATCCAGTGGGTGGTTTGAGAATTAACGCTGAAGAAGATGAAGAAGAAGAAACCTGCCATATCACGCAAGGATACACCAGATAAAACGTTCCATTTCACACAAGGATACACCAGCTTTATTACTTGCAATGCATAGGGATCGAGACAAATATACAACCATATATAGCGGCAAAACTATAAGGCTGACAAAAGCAATATCAAAGGCGCCACAACCTAAATTCGTTTATATAAGGGAACTACGTGACCGACGGTAGAAGGCCTTGGCTATTGCTTCAAACTGTCTGAGTTCGTCACTGTCTTTATGTATGTTAAATATGTTCAATTGTAGAAATAGAGCTTCACTGCAAAGCACGTTATGGGGTACCCAAGATGACCTAAAACCGCTCCACACATGACCAATACCAGACTGGATGTAACAATTGATTGCATGCGAAGAAAGTTTAGAAATGCACTTGGACCTCTGTGTTGATCTTATGAAAAATTGGTTCTTGTTTGGAACACGTGTCTCCTACCTATTTTAGGATTCATTAATCTCAATATTATATCACTAATTAGTCAATCAGATGACCAAGATTCTACTGCGCATAATAATGAGGCGTATAAGAGGAAAAATAAAACCAGAGATAGCAGACGAACAATGCAGATTAGTAAAAGGAAAAGGCACAAGAAATGTCCTATATATAATAAGAACATTAATGGAGAGGACCATAGAAGTACAACAAGACATCTATCTGTGCTTCATAGATTACAGCTAATGAAATTATGAAACTGCTGGAAAATCTTTACGTTGATGGAAAGATCTAAGAATAGTAAAAAATATTCATTGGAAACAAACGGCAGCGATGAGAGTTAACAACACTATAGGTAGATTTCAAAAGATAGAAATGGGTGTCAGGCAAGGTTGTGTAATGTCACCGGACCTTTTAACCCTGTATACATAATACACTATGCGAAATATAGAAAATATGTCAGGAATAAAAGTGGAAGGATGCAATATAAACAACTTGAGATAAGCTGACGACACAGTACTGATCGCAGGAAGCGAACAGGAACTACAAACCCTGTTAGATAAAGTAGTGAAAGAAAGTGAAAACAAAGGCCTACGTTTAAACAAGAAGAAAACAGAAATAATGGTTGTCTCGAAGAGATATACACCACCAAGATGCAAAATAATAATTAATGATACAAAATAACACAAGTTGAAAAAGTGAAGTATTTTGGCACCCTTTTAACATCAGATGATAGATGCATTTCAAAAAAAAAAAAAGAACCTTTTGTTCAATGGAAGGCTATCAATGCAGACCAGAATTTGACTGCTGAGATGTTATATCGAACCAATTCTTTTTAAAGTTGGCGTAAAAAGATTAATCATATCAAACATTATAGGCAGACAGTCAAGGTTTCTATGGCATCTTCTGAGAATAACACAGATTGGACACTAAACAACCACTGGAAAGATCCAGGGAGGAAGAGAGAGGGGACGAAAAAGAGAAAAGTTGCTAGATGGACTAGTATTGTGGCACGGTAGAAGCTCACCAACCGAGCTTATTGACAACACAAGAAACAGAGAGTTGTGGAGAAACATGATCGCCTACGTCATGCGGCATGGAAATTGATTGATTGATTTAATTAGTCAATAATTAATCTTAATATTTATTTTTTAGGGTTAGGGGCACGAGTTCCACACAAGAACCGAATTAGGTTATTGAGACTAGTCTCTCTGCACAAACCTGCATTCTGCATTGTTGAACACAAACTTTGTTTTCTCTGTCTAAAACATTCACATAAACTGAAAAAAAAAGATATTTAAAAAAGTTTAAATATTTTGTTTTACACGTTATTAATATCATGTCTGTTCTGCTCTCATAAAACCCGGTATGTGAAGCCATGCTATTGCGCTGTTTCAATTTTATGCAATCGTAAAATATCGCTCACGTGAAGTTTATTATATGCTAAACTATAATTTTGCATGTGTAAAAGTACATATTATTTCAGATGTTACCATGGTTTGAAAGAGGAACATTTTAATAATTAAATTTTAGCCCGCAAAGCATTGTGCACAAAGCGATTAATGAGTCGTTGCTAGAATATTAAACCTAACATTCCCAGTAAACAGATGTGCTGAAATATGCACCTATCGCAGCTTTTCTGTAAACTATCAGCACAATGTTCGGTATTTGTTAGCTGACCCGAAAGTTGAGGTCGAATGACTTAAGACTGGTTTACAGAAGGTGACAGCTGATGCAAAAGTTGACATTCACATGCAACAGTTTCTCAGTATCGCCACTATGGAAAATATTTTTTTGTCAGTGTTGCACATTAGGTTTTTTTTTCATCTTCAAAAATTAGATGACGAACATTAAAAAAATATATTTTAGAGCTTGGACACTAGTCCATATTTATTATATTATATTTTGATTATATTAAGGATGCCGTTGCACACATATTAACACACAGGTGCCCATCAATACAATCTTTTTTTGTTGTTTCATTCTCTACGTATACACACCTAACTGAAATTCTTATAGATTCTTAATGGTGATTTTGTGTGCGCCAAGATGTAGATTCTCAAAGAATGATAGCCCCTAGCTCACTTTCCTAAATGATGAATGTCCGCCATCGCCATCTGACTCATAAGAATGACTACTGTGAAAGGACTATATATCTTTATATGCAAAAGTATAGTCTTTTGTCTTTCTGTTCTCTATAGATTCCTAAGCTATTTCACAGATATGGATGCAATTTTGCACAATTACTAATAAGATCCTCGCATATTTACCAAATATAAGAGAAATGCTACAACTTTTTAATAAGTGTGCTCTCAGATCTGCAAAGTTCAAAAATGACAATTACACTTTTTGTAGGTCGATCATTTCGTGCTAATAAAATGTTTGGTTAAGTTTTCACCTCTCACTATTGTAAAAAGGTCAGCAATGATAGGTCTGGAAATGCTGGAAAAAAAAATTGCTGCTTTTCAATTAATTCGATGTTTACTCTATTTTAAATGCCTAACTATTCTTTCTTCGTGCCTTCGATAATTTGTAAAGTTATCTATGCGACAATCACAGAAAACTGTTCCTATCTGCATTTCTATCCTGTTCTTAAATAATATCGATTGATTGTCACAGCAAATTCTGTGGTAAATACACTATGACATTAATTATATCTTCCTTCTTTTCGCTTTATGCATTGCAGCGCCGGGGGTAGAATAGTTCTCAGGAGATAACGTTTTTGTGTGCCTTATATATATATATATATATATATATATATATATATATATATATATATATATATATATATATATATATATATATATATATATATATATATATATATATATATATATATATATATTTGTTTTCGTTGATTCTTTTATTTCCGTAATCCATCTTTTGCATGGTCTTCCCCTGACTTTGTATCCATCGTATATGTATATCAATGCTTTTTGAGGGGCAGTTATCAATTATATTAGTCGTAGTAAAATTTCAATTGTATAATTGGTGTCATAAACAATAAAAGAAAGAGTGCTATCCAATGAGCTCAGATATTGAAAAGTCATATCAGTGGTAGTAAAATTTCAGTTTTATTACTTTTCAATATCTTAGCTGAATGAATAGAACAATTTCTTTTATTGTTTAAGAGATGGGTTCTTTCGGTGTTCAATCTCAGAAACATTGGGTTTATAAAAAAAAATATAATGTTGAGAACATGCCATATCATCCTTAATATATTCTATAAAACACATTCCTGTTCGTCGATTGAAAAAAAAATAAACGTATCTGTCAAATCAGCTACACATAAATATATTTGTATTTTGTGTGTGTTGTAGATATGTGATATTTAGTTTGGGAGTTCTAGGCAACTCCAGCTATTGATTTCTGAAAGGTTGGAATACCGAATAGTCCGAAAATTAAAATGTACACAGGTTATATATTGCCACCCTTCAGTTGGAAGCTATCAGATACGGACATTAAGTGTAGGCCTAGGTAAAGCCTGTCCAATGATGAAAATTGTTTATGTATGATTTGTAAAGAATATTCGTCCTTACGTTGTATGAACATTTTTAACGGTCAGACATGCGATTTCTATATGAACACCGGAAAGACATGAAACAGTAGACACTATCTTTTTTCGATAGAAAATGATGAATCTAAAGCTTCGTACTACACACTTACGGGTTTCATAAAATTGCAAAGCTACATACAATTTTTTCTTAATATTTCTAATAAGGGCTATGTTATATATATATGTCCATACTAATATATCAGGTGGCCTGCACTCATCATGTTTGTCAGCACTGAGACATAATAATATATCAGGCGATCTAGACACGATATGTTGGTCAGCAATTAGACATAATAATATATCAGGTAATCTACACACAAGTTGGTCAGCACTTAGATATAATAATACGTAATCTACACACAAGTTGGTCAGCAATTAGACATAATAATATATCAGGTAATCTACACACAACACGTTGGTTAGTTTCTAGGAATAATGAAATACAATGATAAAGATAGGCCTACCACAAAAATATCTCATTTTTGTCTGCATGAACTATTTACGACATGAACCAGTATATGAGAGCAAAGAATTGCAAAGCAGTTGCCCTTAATTATGGATGTTATTGGAGACGAATAAATGTGAATATCGCGTACGTCAATTGGAATGTATTGTCACATCCCATAGGCATTACAAGAGACCGGCAAGCCATGCTACAGCCAGATATCTCGGGCCTAAATGTGTAGAATTAAGTTGTTATTCGTGAAGTTATGTAATCCCTTCTACCGGCTATGTGATGTTACTCATCATGAGTTTGCTAACATATACATAAGTGGTTGTTCAATGTAACTGTCGCATATGTAGAAATGTTTATGTGTAGATTAGCTTTCCATTTTGTAATTTTATTTTCATTGTACAATCTCTATTCGGACGTGCTCATACACTCTTCGATATCGCTGGCTTATCGTCTTCTTGGTCTTCCTATTCTTCTCTGCTGTGGCGCTCCGCCTTCACGAACCAGGCTTTCCATGCAACCATGTTTCTTTAAGTGTTCAAAAAAAACACACAACTGTAGCTTTCATTCTTACGGTTGTGTTTAGAAGCCAACCTTTAATTAAATTCAGTACTTTAAAATTCTGTTTTTCCATTTTTTTCTTTGAATATTATATATATATATAATTTATCGCAGGTTGACAACTGGTTTTGACTTCATAGATCAAACAAGTTGCTTCCTTTTTTTTTGCTGTAATAGAACACCCGATGATGATTAATTACTGTCAGATGTCGTGATGACTGAATTACCAGAACCGCAGTTCCCACTATTTACAATGCTTATAAATCTCCATTACACCTAAATTGGACTAACGTCTGTGGTTGAAAGAAACGTACCTCTCTCCACGACATACATTTTACTTAATCAAAGATCAATGGTTCTTTTCAGAACTATAGATTCTAAAATTAACAGTCACGAACGCACAAAACGTTTAAAAAAGTTAACAAATGTTGCTATTATTTCACTTTACTGTAAAGCGCTAATGTACACTTCCGCCTCCCGAAGATCAGTTTATTCCTAGCGGTGGGCACATGTGTGATTAAATTTAAATGTACTAATTAAATTTAATTATTTGCATTTCGTATCCAAAACATATTTATGACTTCTTCGGAAAGTCGCGACCACAACATGTGTATATGTTGTACATTTTTGTAGCGTGTGTGAAATATGACGATTTCTCGCACCGAGAACATGATATCAAATGAGATGCGTAAAATATTTGCAGGAACGGAGCTTGACACACGTAAGAAGTTGTGAGATATTAATAAACATCTTTAGTGTGACACACCCAGCTAGTACGAGAAAACTGGCCTACTATCACCGGTCATTATATATATATATGTTTCTCTATATATTCGATGCATGATGCGATACTTATTATCTATCTGATGCTCTCACTGCACATTTTGTCGAGTCTAGTTATTTCAATAGCCTTCCTTAGACATTTTATTTCGCAAATTTCGATCTTTCTCTTATGTGTAGATGTCAGTTGTCAAGTCTGGCATTGGTAGCATAGTGTTGGTATAAAGATGCTCTTAATAATTTGTTCCTTTACTTTCTTGTTGAATTTTGGATGCATAGCGAAGGTGACAGCTGGTGACATAATTTGCATTTTGACATCTTGTTTCCATCTCTCTGTCGAGTCGTCTGCATTCTATGAAGATATTTTCTAGGTACTTGTCCTATTTTTGTGTTATGAATGTGAATGTTAAAGTGTTCTGTTGATCTATGTCGTTATTAGCATAGTTTTTGTTTTTTGTGTGTGTTAATCCGCATGTTGTATTTATTGCATATTCTTGAAAGTTATTCGAAGGATGTGAGTTTGTAGTTTTTCTTCGTAATAATATATGATAGTTAGTCGTCGGATCATCATCACTGCAAACTGGACACGTCCATAGTTGCTCCGATCTCTCCCTGAGTGTATCTACCATTACACTTCTGCTGACAGTGTTGTTCCTCTGCTGGTTGACCATCATTCTTCTGCGCCCTCCAAAATGTTCACTTCTAGAAACACCGCATTTCAAACCCTGATCTTTAATCCTAGCTATTGAAAAGGAATCATCATCCACATTAGTCTCACTCTAGTGTGCTATATCTCTTATAAAGTTTATAACGATAGCTCTATCCAATGCCAAATCACGCATGACGCCAGTTGATCTGCTCTTTCATTACCTCGAACACCCACATGTCACGGCCCGAAAATGGATGTAACTACTTTTAACCTCGCATTCTCAAGGCCTCAATCCACTGTTCGCGAACGAGACCCACGTGTACCTTCCTAATTATACCCATAGAGTCACACTATGCAGGCCTGTGTTACCTTCTATGTGCCTACCCACTCAAATGCTCTGTCACTTTTCGTCGTCCGTAACAATGCTCCAAAGATATGTAAATAATTGCACTTGTTTCAGTAATTGATCATTTATCTTTATGTTGATTGTATTGGGCTGCCTCTAGACATTACCTCAGGTGTTTTTTGTTTTTGTATTGATCTTGATGTTGTGGTTGAGGCAACTTTCGTTTAGTAAGTTTATATGATCTTACAGCTCTTCACTTGAACTGTGGAGGTCAATTGGATGATAAGCTTCTGGTGATATTTTACTGTTTTTGTAATAGTATCCATATAAATAATAAATATAATGGTGATAAGATACATCCCTGTCTAACTCCTGATGTTACTGAAAACCACTTTGTAAGTCATGCAATTGTTTTAACTGCACTTTCACTATCTTTGTATATGGCTCTGATAAGTCTAATAACGGTCATTTTATTCCATAATTCTCTTTGTGCTCAAGAGTATTTCTCTATTTTTTCGGTCGAAAGCTTTCTCTTGATCTATAAAAGCAACATTCATTTGGATTGTGTAATCTATTGTCTTTTCAATAATCACTACAGAAAAATCACTACAGCAAAAATATGCTGGGTTGATGGCTACGTCCTGAATATGATATGCAACCAATTGTCTTTTCACTAATTTATGGTAGAGAAAATATTGCATCATTTCACACTTGTCCGTGTTTAAACCCGAGCTGTTTCGAACTAAGCAGTGCATTCATAATAGGTTTTTCAAGATTCTTAGCGAACATTTTACCGACATGGCTAAGTAGGGGGGGGGGGGGTACCACTTTATGTGCTACAACTTGCTTGCTGTCCCCCCCCCAATATTGATAATATAATGGCTCTTTGTCAATCTATTGTGACAGCTCTATCTTTCCAAACCTTTCTAAAGATATGAAGTAACTAAGTCTCTCCACATGCATGTATGGCTTCGGTTGTTATTCCATCAATTCCCACCTATTTATTTTTTGTGGGTTGTTCCTGATAACGTCTCTGACGCATTGTTTCAAAATTTCAGGTACTTCTTCCTTTGAATAATATCTTGGTTTGAATGATGCTATATGTCATTTGTTTCTGGTATGTTCAGAGGTTTTTATACTATTCTTCCCACCTTTTTTCTATCTATCTTCCTCATATACGTGTATGCCCTGCCTATCATTTATATATTTATTATATATCATTTATATATAGTTGAAAATGTATGACTTGTGTTCTTATATGTGATATGGCCTTATAAACGATCTATTGGACTCTACGTACATATATTCTTCTGTGATTTTCTCCATACGTGATAGGCCTACAAGATTTTTCCCTTTGTTTAAATTGTTTTGTTTTTGTTGCTTCATCTTGTTCTTCAGTGTTCATTCTCAAACTCCTGCTGGTTCTCTCTTGTAACAAGATAATGGTTCTTTTAAATTTCCAGCAGGATGTAGTCCAAGGAATGGAAATGCCCTGCGAGGCCGTTTTATTTAGATCAATGGCCCGACACGCCCGTCTTTGACGGTTTTTCTTGTTTGATTACTCTTACAGCATCTCGTATTGATAGGATGTACCTTATATAGTCGTCTTCTGTTTCTGTTCTCAGCCTGGTCTTGCATTGTTTTTATTTAGTTTTCACGGCTTCTTTAACTTCATTATTCCGCCAGGTTATTTTCTTATGTTTAAAAACATTTATTTGTATTAATTCCTTACCGAAATATACATACAAACACATACATTTTTTAAAAACAATCACATAAGAAATAGCTTACTTGTAAAAAAATAATAATATCTCAGGAACACCACTCGTCGGAGACAAGTTCAGCAGCTCGTAGAGTGTTTGATCCTATCAAATCTGTGCCCAATAACGCGCGAAATACTGCTCCAGTGCACACATTTAGGAACCCCCTTTTCTAGGTCATACTATCTATATTTATACATAAATACAATAATGGATGATCAATGTATTTCCCATGCGCATGCGTAACCTGAATTTACATTTATCTTACAGTTGGTGTAATTGGCGAGATTACAAACCGTCAGATAATTTTATAACAGAAGTCTTGATACCTTGAAGTCCTGCGCAAGTCCCGCCACCCTATTTGCATACACTAACTTCATTTCGGTTTTGGCGTCCTTATGATGTGAAGTATTACTGGGGAGAAGAAATAAAATTAACTATGGAGAGAATACGAATTTGTTATTGATCCACAGAAAAGACACTGTTGTTGTCTTCTACTCTGCGTTCATTCTGGAACTGCTGCAGATTAACAGGATGAGTTTTGAAAACGCTACGGTTTACAGCTTCGCTGCAATTTCCGAACTTTTGACTATACATATCCGACGTCAGTATGGTTTCTGGTCAATATGACCGTTTATGGCTGTGCTCTGAAACTATCACCCACGACACACGAAAACTCGTCGTAGAATTCTGACATCGACGTAAATACCTACGAATAATTTCTGAAAATACCATATTTAGTTAAAATATTAGTAATTATGAAGTTATAGATCTACGATATTCTTTCAGCTCTCCGTGGAACATAAAGCTGCAACTGTTGCTATCCAAATATTTCTGCCCTGTGTTGTCTTCTTCATCTGTATCCACGATATCTCAATTAATTAGGCCTCGTACTTCACTGTTCTTCTCCAATAGATTTGGCATCTTCCTCCAATGTTTTTCTCCAATTGTTCCTCGATTTTCCAACTCCCCATTCCATGTGGGTTCAAGTCCAGAGTCTGCTTGGTTATGTTGTCAGATTTCTTTCTGAGGTGTGTCATATTCATCGCCATTTTGTACTTTCTATCTCTACCTCCACTTGACACTGGTGTGTTTTTTCCCACAACTCATCATTTTTCTTTTATTTGGTCGCTTTTTTATGTCTACACCGTCAAACAAGACTTATAGATGAACTCCACCGCTGTCTGAAGCTCTTCTTTGATTCCATATATCGCTGCTTGCAGTGTGGAGTCGTTGGGCCAGTATGTCTATCTCAGTTGTTCATACTGGGGACAGGGCTCAGTACAAGTAGACGCCACAATATCGTTCAGTTTTTTAATCCTCATTTTTAGATACACTGTGTATGACAATTCACTGATATTCTTTACTATAAAAACAAACATGGCGGCTGCTACACAAACATTACGATGAACACTATAAGTCTCCCCATCCCCAGACACGTGCAGAAATCGGTTGTGTTTTTACAAAGCAGTAAAATACTACCAGTTGAGAAATTTTGTAGTCTACATTCATTCTTCGCGCTATGCACTGATATGGGGAGGGGCTATCAGTGCCTAGTGCGAAGAAGTACTGATTGGTGTTTGTTTATCTACGTTTTACAGAAGCACCGTGAATTAAATGACGCTCTTATCATTGACCGACTATGAAGTAGCATGAAATGGAGAAATACGAAACACCGTGACACACTCCTACACCATTTTGAAAGCTATCAAGCACAATTCATGTGGACATCAAGTCTAACAGGAACAGACACCGCATTTGACGCTGTTCTCGTCGGTTTTAAACATTAATTTGTCCCAATAAATAGTGTTCCATTATTTCTGATTGTGCTCCTTTTATTATTTTGTGTTATGTCCCTTTGTACCCTAGTTACGAGAAAAGTTTGTTCCGCTCAGTATTGTTTCGTTAAAAATGTGGTGATGTCTACTTGTACTGTACCGGGGACAGTTGTGCAGAATATGTTCAGAAGTCTGTTCATCTGTATGCACAAGTGTAAAGTGCTGTGGCCTTCTGTTCATGTATATCTTAAGTCTATTGTCTCATGTCTTCAGGCAAAGTATGGTGACATGTCCTAGCCGATTTAGGTAGTGGTAAGCGCTTTTTATCATGTTACGTTCATTTCTGATGGTTGGTATAGCTCATAATATGAGACTCCATTGTCCTCCCTCTTTGGCCAACGCATTAACCCACTCATAATTCACGAGAGGACACCACAGTGTGATGGTAACCACTGAAGTACAGCTTACTCATTATGTTTACTGTGTTTAGTTTGTCTCCTAGCGGTTGTAATTTACCACCCTTGCGAGCCTGCAGCACAGATAGTGCATCTATGAAGATGACCACTTATTGACACTCAGAGACAGTATCACGTATCAAGAGAGCAGTTTGTTATATTGCAATCAGACAGTATCAAGAGAGCAGCTTGTTCTAGTGTTTGAACTTTGGAATTTTAGTTGAAGCAGAACTTTTCTGTAGGGATGGACTTTGTCCAGGACAATGGTCAGGACATGTTATAAAGATGGCAGCCTTTCCATTCCTGATTGAGTTTGTAGTTCTTCCATCCTTAAATGCATATATCCACGATAGCTCATGACTTGTTATTTTAGGAATACTATAATGTAGTCGACTACGGCAAATGAAAAGTACATATATCAAATACAAGTGTAAAGTACGTCGCAACGCGTAGAATTCTGCAGGATACATCCTGCTTACTGACAGGACTTTGAGAGCACAAACACAACATTAAAAGTACATGTCTGAAACATGAGAGCACCAGGTTAGTGATGTCTTGTATACATAATCAGATGACAGCAGACGAGATTTGAACCGAGACCATTCAGCTAACTCTAATTGGACCCGCAACTTTACTCGACACAATATAAGAATTTACTCAAGGGACTGCTCATAAATTACACGAACACATTTTTTAGCAATCTTTTACCCCCTTTGCCCTTAACTTGTCAAGATTTCGGGGACCCCCCCCCCATCCCCTGCTTAAGTCAAAACTAAATTTCCTCTCTCCACCTAAACATAATGTGTGCAGAAAATGTACGAAACAACACATTCTATTTTTTTAATTTCTATTATACAAATTTCAAATTCGCACAGTTTAATTGGTTTATAAAAACCGCGGTGTTGACGTCAACTTTTCTCCACTATTAATATTACGCATCTATACATGAATCTATCTATACATGGATCTATACATCTAGATACAGAAGTTTACATGTGCAGGTGTAGACCTACCTCTATGCGATGGCTCTATCTATACATGTTTCAATCTATACATGTATCAATCTTTACATGTATCTCTTTAGAAAAAAGTTAGAATAATACGTGATCAAGGGCTACGTATCAAAACATGACTTACAGAACCCTTATGAGTACAGTTTAAGAACTATTCAAACAATATTAATAATAATCACAGCGTGTACTGTGTGAATCTAATGTTTGTTACCTCATAACAATTAAACTGCTGCACACAAGCAATACGGTTCTCAGACAATGAAAGCGAACTCACATTAACCCAATAATTATACATCTGTCGCATCCACAAGCTGTGGCAGCCAACGGTTATGCATACCGTTACACTGGACAATCACATGCGTCCTTGTCAATCGATGATTACCACTAGTTTCGTGTAGTACTTCATATATCACTCCGCATGAGGAAGGTCAGTTGATCTTACCAGTGGTCTACCAGACACACCAAATAGCACCAGTATACTAGTAGTTATGAATGCAGGCTATCTCTAACGCACGCTGGACAAGTCCATAGGTTCTCCATTCACCCGAGCGTAGCGGCTGACAGTTTTAATTATGCCAGAAAAATCATGCAGCAAATAGGATTTGCAAACAGGTTCTCTCAGATGGCACCAACTCGCCTCACAAATTGAGTGAACACGTTTTCCGGCTTCGACTACAACACATCTCTAAAAAAGAAACGATTTATAGTCACGATTTTCAACTAGTATATTCTCAAGCTACTATGAATATTGGACCGGTGGATCGATACACAGACGACAATACACATACGTTGATGACGATTGACTGACACATCAGTATAGATTATTACACCATTTTCTGCAGTGGTATGGTCAGCGAGTGACATAATTTCTTTTACGACACCCCCCCCCCCTTTGCAACTTTTGTCATATGTTAGCGGTCTCCCTAGCGTAGTAGTTAAGCTGCTCCCCTTGTGTTCAAGAGGTCATGAGTTCGAATTCGACTCGTGTCGAATTGTGTTCAAGGTGTATTAAAAAAACACCCTTGGATTATCTCTTGAAGCTACGGAGTTACGTGCTATGAGTGGTACTCTAAGCAGGCGGCGTGCCGCTTCGTTGAGAGTGATGGAGTACATATGGGAATCTGAGTACACTGAAGGCAATACTCTACGTCCTTTGAACCCATTTGAACCCTTTTTGTCAAATGTGATGACTACAGAGAAGGTTCCACGTAATGTAGGCGGAGTGTGTATCCACTCCTTCCCAGGAACAACGCAAGCAGGTTTTAATCTTCTGCATGTCTCAACCATGATCTGTCTCTTTTGAACCTGGAAAATGTATTATTATTGAGATCTGGATGCAATGTTCCACCAAAGACGGATGTGTCGGACCACTGGTGCAAAAAACCGGCAACACAGCTCATTTCGATTCTCTGGACTACATCCTGCTGGAAATCTAGTATGACCATGGCCTTGCTACAAGGGAGATCCAGCAGAAATTTGAGAATGGACGCTGAAGAAGAAGAAGAAGGATTCAATGTATGTGCACAGATTTAAGAATATACACGAATTCATCACACATTGATTCTAGTTGCCACGGTCGGGAAGTCAAGGAGAACTCATAGCAACACGAGATGTATGCATGGTACATTCCAAGATTATACACATGACCTTATTCAGACACGGTAAGCCACCAGAGAATATATTTTCAATATGCGGGACAACATAGAGAAATTCAGAGAGTTAATATCGACATCTACACATGCTTTATTGACTACATCAAAGCATTCGATTGTGTACAACATCAAACACTTTGGAATATCATGAAGGACAAACACACCCAATCTGCCTCATAAAAACACTATATCAATACCAGCAAGCAGCCGTGAGAGTAAACAATGAAACATCTAATTCGTTCAGCGTGGAAAAAGGAATCAGACAAGGATGTGCACTATATCTCTTCAGCATTTATACAGAGAACATAATGAGAAATTGAAAGAAATGATAAATAGAGAAATAACTTCGACCCGCTCCAAATGTCACCAATTCACCTCAACCGAGTTAGCACATTTTCTGAATTCGGCCAATCCACATTTCTAAAAAAAAACAACAACGTATCTTTTATGAATGTAGATTGTAGATATGCCGAATTCAAAGAACGTGTTTACCAATTTTGTGATGTGAATTAATGGCAGCCGAAAGAATCGGGTTTAAA